>JAVIAB010000160.1:44354998-44694998 GCA_032433765.1 Megaustenia siamemsis | reverse complement strand
CATTACTTGAATTGAGGTGTGTGTGTGTGTCTGTGGGTGTAGAAAAGTAGAGGTAACGAATGCTTACAGAGAGATAACATTGGTAAGAAATAATTATGAGAGAGACAAATAGATAAAGAGAGGGGGAGACATGAAATATGTGCGAGAGTTGATGCTTGAAATAGGGAAACCACAAGTGTTTCTGAAAGAGAGACTCGTTTTGTACGTGGGAGTAAGAATAAGAATGTATGTGAGTGAGGTGAGGAATAAGTGTGTGAGAGAGAGGTTGTGAGGAGAGAAGGATATGAGGGTTGTGTGAGAAATCACAGGAAGTGAGTGGGAGAAATTATATACAAGAGAGAGATAGACAGGGAGAAAGAGAGAGAGAGGAGAAAGAGAGGGAGAGAGTGAGAGGAAAGAACGAAAGTGAGTGGCGTGAAGAAAGCGCATGTGTGAAATTGTTTGTGAAAAAGGATGCAAGAAACGATAAAAGAAGTGAAAAGTATTGTTGAAGCTCTGATGTGAAAGGGAGCCGCGATAGCTAAGTGGTTAGTCAACTGGACTACAAAGAACAAGAGGTTCACACAACCTTAAATGGGTATCGGATATTTTCTGGAAAAGTAAAGTGGCACGGGCGTAATACCGACCACATTACCCCAAAAATCATGTGCTGAAGGTCTGTAAAATTTATGGCCACTAACACCATATTCCCTTATACGCCACTTGGCGTGACAGAGGCTCTCTACTTTCTACTCTGATGTGAAAGAGAAAGCAAGAAGTTGTAAGTAAGAGAGAAAGAGACAGACAAACAGACAGACAGACAGACAGAGACAAAGGAACGCAAGCGATATAATGTTGGATGAGATTATTATGGACACGAATGATAAAGATGATTACTGTTGGTCGTCATTGTAACAATGATATTTGTCATGATGACTGTAGTAGTGATTGGAACGAAACGATGTATTTGTATTTTTATATAAAAAAAAAGTAAAGTGTCCCGTCACATCAAGTGGCGTATAGGGAATATGGTGTTAATGACCATAAATTTTACAGACCTTCAGCACATGATTTTTGGGGTAATGTGGTCGGTATTACGCCCGTGCCACTTTACTTTCCAGAAAAAAATCCGGTACCCATTTAAGGTTGTGTGAACCCGGAAGCCGTAGATCACGATCAATCCGACCTCTTGTCCTTAGCAGTCCAGTTCACTAAGCACTGAGCTATCGTGGCTCGATGGTATTTGTAGTGATGATGAATGTGACGATAATTATAACGATGCTAACCACAGTGACGATAACTGCATAAGGACTACTCACCAGAAACGGCTGCCGCTGTTGTTGTCGCTGGCGCGTCTAAAAGATGGTAGGTCTGTGTTGAGGGCACTGTGTTGTGGGCGTGACAGCTGAAGTTGCAGAAAGGTATGGATACTGGGATAGTAATCCGTGGACGAAGTCCCGTAGTTGTAGAAGCTGTTATCCTGTAGAAGTGTACGTGCTCTCTCATATTTGTATTGTCTTAACCTTTTACGGTATATCTTGACATAACAGCTAATGTTACCATCACATTTACAACATTGGCAGGGTCTGCGCTAGGGAATCTAGCACCCAAGAGCAAAGAAATTGTTCCTACACTGTGGGTGTGTGCGTGTGTGTAGAGTGGTTGTTGTTTCTGTGTGATATATATATATCATCATCATCATCATCATCATCATCATGAAGTACCGGGCCTGCCGACGTAGGTGATTATGTCTCTCCACAACTTTAGATCTCGACAGTTATTTATCATTTCTGTTGTTGACCTTCTGCCAAGCCATTCTCTTAAGCTATCTGGTATATTTTCTCTTTGCTTCCTCTATCTCTTCGTCCCTCAATTTTCCCAGTTGTTACAATATATTCCAGCTGTTCTCTTCTCATTACATGGCCAAAAAATGATGATTGTTTCTTCCTAATATTGGAAATTAGCTCTCTTTTTGCTTTGGCCGCTTGAGAACATCTTCATTACTCTTCTTAGCTGTCCGTGGTATTCTCAACATTCGTCTGTAAAACCACATTTCTACAAACTCCAGTGATTTTTGTCTGTTGTCCTATTGTCCATGATTCACATCCATATGTTAAGACTGGCTCTACATAACATTTAAGAACTCTTTTTCTTGTTTCTATTGTCAAGTCTCATTATATATACATATATATGTGTGAAGAGACTCACAATTTATTTCATTTCTAGTAAGGTGACCATATTTTTGCAAACCCCAACCCGGGACGGAAGGGATCCTTTATTTCTTAGATTGTACCTTTTCCATCAGTGTTAATAAAGTCGCGATGTTAATCTGTAAACATGTTTCTTCATTTCCTTTTCATTCCTGTCTCTTTGAGTACATCCCATTCTAATTTGTATTTTATGAATATTGTTATTATATATTACTGATTAAAGGGCGCAAGAGAAAAGATACAAGGCCAGGTACCACAAATACACCTTGCTCGTTCTACGGATGGATCTGTCTGTATCTCTCCTCTCTCTCTCTCTCTCTCTCTCTCTCTCTCTCTCTGCGATCAAGACTCAATCAGAGTAGTATTCCAGACTCTCTCACGAAGGCAGCTGTCTGTTTAAGCGAATCGATTGCCCCATATAGTTTTTCTTCCTGGGAGGTGGGCGTGGACCACATTGCTCTTCTCAGGTCCGTGTACGGGGGGCAATCCTGTAGAACATGTTTTGTAGTCATATTGTCCAGTGTACAGTAGCATAGGCTGGTTGTAACTGTTTTGAATTTGGTGAACATGTGATTTCTCATTCTATTGAAGTCTGTATAATATTGGCAAATTCAGCCACGAGAGAAGCTGCTCAGCAAAATAGCACCCAACATAAGACACTAATACTTTACCGAACTATGGACTTATCATGATTGCTTGCTACCAACCGTCTGTCAATACGCCAAAAGTCATACAATACATAATAATGATTGAATTTAAAATAAACAGATTCTTCTCTGTGTTAATTTTAAGTTAAGAACAAACATCTAATAACACGTAACAGTGCAGGCATAAGAAATCCGGGACAATGTTTCAAATATCGGCCAATTTCGAGTTTGAGTCAAGTTGATGTCCCTGAATGAATCAGAAAAATCCGGAAAGAAGGGTCAAAATCTGGATGCGTCCCATAAAATCGGAACTTTCGGTCACGTTATTTCAAGCTTTTTTGTTTTTACGGCTATGTAAAGGAAAATTGTATCAATGTACAGACCATAATCAATAACAATTACATCATATCAATTTGAACGGTGTTTTTGCAATTTAAGAACCCGAAAATATTTTACGATCCCCTTTATTTATTTGTAGTTAAGGCTGACCCCGCCCCTCATCTTAGCACCCCCTTCGATCGCCTATGTTCACCTAGAGGATAAAACCATCACATGCCATAGAAACAGTGGCTCGAGATAACTTTAGTAGCTCTACTCAGCCTCGATTCAAAGATTCAGTGTTTGAATGGACTAACTTCTTGCTTTTCAATCAGGTAGACCCGGGTTTGATTTCCAGTTAGGTGATCAAGTTCCCCCCCCCCCCCCCCACAAAGAATGAAATAAAAATATTGACAGTTCATTACGTGTTGACAACACTAACATATATATGCCGTTTAGCCCCAAGCGCTCTATACAGAGAAACCTGTAGCTTCCAAACAATGGGGAACGTTGCGCTCTTTTATACCGCTTCGAACACAATTTTGTTGTTGGGTGGCTCAGCTATTCCTGACACAATTCTGTTGTTGGGTGGCTCAGCTATTCCTGACATAATCATGTTGTTGGGTGGCTCAGCTATTCCTGACACAATTCTGTTGTTGGTGGCTCAGCTATTCTGACATAATTATGTTGTTGTGTGGCTCAGCTATTCCTGACACAATTCTGTTGTTGGGTGGCTCAGCTATTCCTGACACAATTCTGTTGTTGGGTGGCTCAGCTATTTATGACATAATTATGTTGTTGGGTGGCTCAGCTATTCCTGACACAATTCTGTTGTTGGGTGGCTCAGCTATTCCTGACGTAATTATGTTGTTGTGTGGCTCAGCTATTCCTGACACAATTCTGTTGTTGGGTGGCTCTGCTATTCCTGACATAATTCTGTTGTTGTGTGGCTCAGCTATTCCTGATACAATTCTGTTGTTGGGTGGCTCAGCTATTCCTGACATAATTATGTTGTTGGGTGGCTCAGCTATTTCGGACACAATTCTGTTGTTGGCTGGCTCTGCTATTCCTGACACAATTCTGTTGTTGGTGGCTCTGATATTCCTGACACAATTCTGTTGTTGGGTGGCTGTGCTATTCCTGACACAATTCTGTTGTTGGGTGGATCTGCTTTTCCTGACACAATTCTGTTGTTGGGTGGCTCTGCTATTCCTGACACAATTCTGTTGTTGGGTGGCTCAGCTATTCCTGACATAATTATGTTGTTGTGTGGCTCAGCTATTCCTGAAACAATTCTGTTGTTGGGTGGCTCTGCTATTCCTGACATAATTATGTTGTTGTGTGGCTCATCTATTCCTGACACAATTCTGTTGTTGGGTGGCTCAGCTATTCCAGACATAATTCTGTTGTTGGGTGGCTCTGCTATTCCTGACACAATTCTGTTGTTGGGTGGCTCTGCTATTCCTGACACAATTCTGCTGTTTGGTGGCTCTACTTTTCCTGACACAATTCTGTTGTTGGGTGGCTCTGCTATTCCTGACACAATTCTGTTGATGGGTGGCTCAGTTATTCCTGACACAATTCTGTTGTTGGGTGGCTCTGCTATTCCTGACACAATTCTGTTGTTGGCTGGCTCTGCTATTCCTGACACAATTCTGTTGTTGGTGGCTCTACTATTCCTGACACAATTCTGTTGTTGGGTGGCTCTGTTATTCCTGACACAATTCTGTTGTTGTGTGGCTCAGCTATTCCTGACACAATTCTGTTGTTGGTGGCTCTGCTATTCCTGACACAATTCTGTTGTTGGGTGGCTCTGCTATTCCTGACACAATTCTGTTGTTAGGTGGCTCAGCTATTCCTGACATAATTCTGTTGTTGGGTGGCTCAGCTATTCCTGACATAATTCTGTTGCTGGACGGCTCTGCTATTCCTTACATAATTCTGTTGTTGGACGGCCCTGCTACTCCTGAAATAATTCTGTTGTTGGACGGCTCTGTTATTCCTGACATAATTCTGTTGTTGGCCGGCTCTGCTATTTCTGACATAATTCTTTTGTTGGACGGCTTTGCTATTCCTGACATAATTCTGTTGCTGGACGGCCCTGATACTCCTGTAATAATTCTGTTGTGGACGGCTCTGTTATTACTGACATAATTCTGTTGATGGGTGGCTCTGCTATTCCTGACAGAATCCTGTTGTTGGACGGCTCTGCTATTCCTGACATAATTCTGTTGTTGGACGGCTCTGCTATTCCTGACATAATTCTGTTGTTAAACGGCTCTGCTATTCCTGACATAATTCTGTTGTGGACGGCTCTGTTATTACTGACATAATTCTGTTGATGGGTGGCTCTGCTATTCCTGACAGAATCCTGTTGTTGGACGGCTCTGCTATTCCTGACATAATTCTGTTGTTGACGGCTCTGCTATTCCTGACATAATTCTGTTGTTAAACGGCTCTGCTATTCCTGACATAATTCTGTTGTTGGACGGCTCTGCTATTCATGATATAATTCTGTTGTTATACGGCTCTGCTATTCCTGACATAATTCTGTTGTTGGACGGCTCTGCTATTCCTGACATAATTCTGTTGTTGTGTGGCTCTGCTATTCCTGACATAATTCTGTTGTCGGGTGGCTCTGCTATACCTGACATAATTCTGTTGTCGGGTGGCTCTGCTATTCCTGACATAATTCTGTTGTTGGGTGGCGCTGCTTTTCATTACATAATTCTGTTGTGGTAATAGTTCTAAAGGACACAGGAATGATATTTCTTGAATTAGAAATATCAGCACCAGGTAAACAATAAATGTTTCAACGGCATTGGTGGAATGAGAAAGAATAGCTCGAGACAACAATTGAAGGAGACGACGACAGTGGAATTAGAAAGAATAGCTCGAGACAACAATTGAAGGAGACGACGACAGTGGAATTAGAAAGAATAGCTCAAGACAACAATTGAAGGAGACGACGACAGTGGAATTAGAAAGAATAGCTCGAGACAACAATTGAAGGAGACGACGGCAGTGGAATTAGAAAGAATAGCTCGAGACAACAATTCAAGGAGAATACCATAGGTCCGCGTTTGCACCGTGAGCACATAGCGGTAATCGTTATGTTTCACACAAGAGATACAGTGAAGACTTAACTCAGTGCTTATTGGAGTCAGACTCGGCACCAGTAAAATGGAGATGACTGAAAACCTGGAGTCAGACTCGGCACCAGTAAATGGAGATGACTGAGAACCTGGAGTCAGACTCGGCACCAGTAAATGAAGATGACTGAAAACCTGGAGTCAAACTCGGCACCATTAAAATGGAGATAACTGAAAACCTGGAGTCAGACTCGGCACCAGTAAATGGAGATGACTGAGAACCTGGAGTCAGACTCGGCACCAGTAAATGGAGATGACTGAAAACCTGGAGTCAAACTCGGCACCAGTAAATGAAGATGACTGAAAACCTGGAGTCAAACTCGGCACCAGTAAATGGAGATAACTGAAAACCTGGAGTCAGACTCGGCACCAGTAAAATGGAGATGACTGAGACGTTTAATAAAGAATGTTTAATAATCTAACGTATAAAATAGAACTATAACTTACAGTAAAAACTTCTATAGAAATTGTTCTTAACATCTCGGTACTATTCCCCAATCCCCCCCCCCCCCCCCCCCCCTTTCTCTCTCTCTCTTACACACTTCAGTGAACGAATAAAACTACATTTTTTTAACATCAAAGGCTCTTACTAAATTGTTTACAGCTCCTGGCTCTATCCACTCCGTCTCCCTCCCCCTTCAGCATCCCCACATTTCTCTAACAACTATATGTGCGTGTAAAATATTACAATTTTAAGTATCACCAAATTTTTCTAAAATATTGCTTCCAACTTCTGGCTACCTTCTTTATTTCTCTCTCTCCCTCTTTCTCTCTCTCACATCTCTACAAGCATGTAAAAGATTACAATTTTAATTAACACTAAATTCTCCTACAAAAATTGTTCCCAAACTCTGACTACATTCCTTGTCTATGTCTGCATATTTCCTTCCCTTTGTACTCCTTGTTCCAACCCAACCTCAAACCCAACCTCGAACCCACCTAACATTTCGGTACACGATCTCAGAAGACTACAAGATACTCCTGTTCCTAAAAACCGCTAAAGAATCACCACAATATCAATTTTAACCTAAAAATGCGCAACCAAATCTCCTCTCATCGTTCAGTGCAACCAAAATCCTGAATTGACAGATAGCGCACATTTTTCAAAGCAGACGCGATTTGGAGCCAAAAATTAAAATGAAAAATAAATAACATCAATGTATTTTTCTTTAGCCCAAGTGTCGAAAAGAATTAATGTAAAATGTGTTGCCGCCTTAAAACAGAGCTAAGATACGAGATACTTTGGCTTTAAATCGCTTCAATTTTGGCTCTGAAATTCAACATAGATTAAGATGAATAGACCGTAAAACATGTGGTGTGCAGACAAGGCAAATGTTTGGGTTAACTTCTGCCTCTCTGGTCACAAAATGGATTAGTATGGAAAAGAGAGACTCAGGACATATTGGAATGAATGCAAGGAATTTTAGAAAATGTAGAGAATAGGGGAACAAAGGGGAATCAACAATCGAGACTGTCAGGGATAAGTTAGTAAAAGTAAAGGTTTCATCCGCGCTTTGATAAGAATGTAAGGAATATGGTGTCAGTTACCATATTTTTCCATAAGCAATCAATGGGTAAATACGTAAAGTACCCCCGTCACGCCAAGTGGCGTATAGGGAAATATGGTGTTAGTGACCCTATATTTTACAGACCTTCAGCACATGATTTTTGGGGTAATGTGGTCGGTATTACGCCCGTGCTGCTTTACTTTTCCAGAAAAAAATCCGGTACCCATTTAAGGCTGGGTGAACCCGGAAGCCGTCGGTTGGGATCGAACTCTACCCCTTGTCCTTTGTAGTCCAGTTCACTAACAACTGAGCTATCGCGGGTCCATTCAATGGGTGATGTAGTCTAAATCTAATTCCACTGTCGTCATCTCCTTCTATTATTGTCTCGAACTATTCTTTATAATTTCACCGTCGTCATCTCCTTCTATTATTGTCTCGAGCTATTCTCTCTAATTCCACTGTCGTCATCTCCTTCTATTATTGTTTCAAGCTATTCTCTCTAATTCCACTGTCGTCATCTCCTTCTATTATTGACTCGAGCTATTCTTTCTAATTCCACTGTCGTCATCTCCTCCAATTATTGACTCGAGCTATTCTTTCTAATTCCACTGTCGTCATCTCCTCCAATTATTGACTCGAGCTATTCTTTCTAATTCCACTGTCGTCATCTCCTTCTATTATTGTCTCGAGCTATTCTTTTTAATTCCACTGTCGTCGTCTCCTCCAATTATTGTCTCGAGCTATTCTTTCTAATTCCACTGTCGTCATCATCTTCTATTATTGTCTCGAGCTATTCTTTCTAATTCCATCAATGCCGTTGAAACCTTTATATTTTTTCCCTGCTGCTGATATTTCTAATTCAAGAAATACCATTCTTGTCTCCTTCAGAACTGTTACCACAAACTAAATCACGCCAGGCTGCCTTGATTCCCAGAAAAAAAAACCCACTGGTAATCATTTTTAGAGTCTTGATAACCGTGAAGAAGTATCTGTTGGCGCCATCACTGGGCAGTGAACCTGGACCGTATGAGCGGTAGACTGTACGATGGGAGACTGAGGTGTTTAGAACTCATGGAAGGCAAAAGCTGCCCCATCACATATTTTAAAGAGTGAAGTTTGAGACTTCATCGTTCTAGGCTTCAGTATATGGAAGTGATGTGGCTAGTGTTTTCTTCTCGCGGTTATTTAACCTCTCTGATACATTTATCCAACATGCCAGTTTGATCAGTTCGGTCAAGGGAAGAATTTTTAAAGTTGGAATCGAACCGATATTCACCCCATGCCCATGCCCGTGCGCTACTTTACGCCACCGTCAGTTCATTGAATGTGGAGCCAAATAATAGAGAGTGAACAGAATTGATACAAAGACGATTGTTGTTTGCTTCACTTCACAACAATTGAATTTTTTTTACTGGGTCCTCTTTATAGTTCGTCCTTGAAAGGTCGTTGAGTGGGCGTTAATACGTAGTCGTCATTTAATTTGCACCTTTTGGAACAGCCCATCCGAGTTCATTAAGGCACTTTGTGAGTTCCATGTTACCTTCCCTCTCGACCACTCTTCTCTCGTTTAAAATAGACTGGTTAGTCTATTTTTGGAGCACCACGAAGAGGTAAAGTAGGATCTGGATATTTCTTTCCCACTGATCCTGCCTGACACAAAATATGAGTCGCTAGCCGCTTAACTCACAATACAAGAGTCAGCTGACAACAAATCTAGATGTGTGTCGAGTTAATAGAAATAAAACAAGAGTCAGATGAAAACAAATCTAGATGTGTGTCGAGTCAATAGAAATAATACAAGAGTCAGATGAAAAGAAATCTAGATGTGTGTCGAGTCAACAGAAACAATACAAGAGTCAGCTGAAAAGAATCTAGATATTTGTCGACTCAACAGAAACAATACAAAAGTCAGCTGAAAACAAATCTAGATGTGTGTCGAGTCAACAGAAACAATACAAGAGTCAGCTGAAAACAAATCTAGATGTGTGTCGAGTCAACAGAAACAATAGAAGACGAGCACTCGTAGATAGGAGAGTTGCAAACGGAAAGAAATCTGAGGATATGATGTGAGTTGTACAACCCAGTCCAGAAGAGGAACAAAGCGGGAAAGGTAATTGAAGACTATCGATCAACAAAACAAACACACAAAAAAAACTATCATTACGACCTTGATCCAATTTCTGGAGTCTTGACGGTCTCCCCTGCTGGGTGGGTGATGAGGGGTGGTGGAAATGTGGGTTTATTAAGAAAAAAAACAGATGTTCTTTACACGTTGTAGGTATTTGGGGAATATGATGTAGCAGCCACATTTTTTCAATGATCAGTGGCACATTAAATATGGATGGTATGGTCAGTATCACGTCATGTCGCCCTACTCCTTTCACACACAAAAAAACCTAACATATCACCGAAAAATGTGCCGTGGTCACAGAAAAATATGGTCACTAACCCATATTCCCCATACACATAGCAAGGCGTGAAGGGAATCTTTACTTTTTTAAAATAATTAATAATCAATGTAGGAACCACAAGCCTGCGCCACCACGTCTTAACCTACGTGTCCAAAGTAGTGTCTGATCACAGTCATCTAGAGTTTAATAAGACCCGCGGACTGAATGGAACCGTCCAGAGTTAGTGACGTTTTCAGCTTTGCGTCCCTGGACGCTTGTGATCAAAAGGACGTCAGCTGTTTACAGCTCGCATAGCTGAAGACCTCACACAATTTTGGATGACTCCTGATTTGTCCCTTCCAGTCCGCAGTCCTTGGATAAACTATATAGATGGCTGTGGTCTGACAGTCAAAGATTGTATATTTGTTTATTGACTCCGCGAGTGAACAATTTGTACCGGCGGAGGATTTTTCCCTTGTTTAATTTTGATTGTGGTACCAATGTTTCTAATTTGATCTGTAGGTACCATGACTAATCAATAGCGAGAAAGAGGATTCATTTGTAGTACTGAGATAAAGAAATTAAGAGGGGAGGAAATAAAAAGTGATAATGGATAGACGCAGTGGTGTGTGTAATAAGGGGTGGCAGCCCCTGGTGCAAATCTTCTTAAAAGTGCAAAAGTTTCAAAAGTGAGTATAATGTAGTAATTATACATAAATAGCGGGATAATGGGCGTAATAATTGCTTTAACGGGTGTGGCAACCCTCGCTACGCCACTGGTAGAAATTACACCAAAAACTCGAAACATGAGAGCTTTATACTTTCAATACCTTAACATTGATCTGAATGGAGGAGAACAACTGAAGGAGAATATCAGGGCTGTCATCATTTCCTGGACGTTTCTAAGAAGTAATGCCAAGAATTTTAACGCGAAACAAAATCTTCGGGCGTGTCCTGATCAAGAGGTGCAGACAAGGAAAATGCATCTTGTCATGACGGCTTAACGAAAGAGGTGAACATGTCACGTGATGATGACCTTATGGAAGGAGTGGATAAATCACCTAATTACGACCTTCGAAATTGGTGGATATGATAAATCGCCTAATGATCGCCTTATGGAATTGGTGGATATGATAAATCACATAATGATCGTCTTATGGAAATAGTGGATATAATAAATCACCTAATGATCGCCTTATGGAATTGGTGGATATGATAAATCACATAATGATCGTCTTATGGAAATAGTGGATATAATAAATCACCTAATGATCGCCTTATGGAATTGGTGGATATGATAAATTACCTAATGATCGCCTTATGGAATTGGTGGATATGATAAATCACCTAATGATCGCCTTATGGAATTGGTGGATATGATAAATCACCTAATAATCGCCTTATGGAATTGGTGGATATGATAAATCACTTAATGATCGCCTTATGGAATTGGTGGATATGATAAATCACCTAATGATCGCCTTATGGAATTGGTGGATATGATAAATCACCTAATGATAACCTTATGGAATTAGTGGATATGATAAATCACCTAATGATCACCTTATGGAATTGGTGGATATGACAAATCGCCTAATGATCGCCTTTTGGAATTGGTGGATATGACATATCGCCTAATGATCGCCTTATGGAATTGGTGGATATGACATATCGCCTAATGATCGCCTTATGGAATTGGTGGATATGACAAATCGTCTAGGGTCTAGAGATATCACGTTGGTCGCTGGGCAAGGACGTTCCAATGGGTTGGGTGGGGGTTGGTGTGTGTTAGTGGTCTAGAGATATCACGTTGGTCGCTGGGCAAGGACGTTCCAATGGTTGGGCGGGGGTTGGTGTGTGTCAGTGGTCTAGAGATATCACGTTGGTCGCTGGGCAAGGACGTTCCAATGGGTTGGGTGGGGGTTGGTGTGTGTTAGTGGTCTAGAGATATCTCGTTGGTCGCTGGGCAAGGACGTTCCAATGGGTTGGGCGGGGGTTGGTGTGTGTTAGTGGTCTAGAGATATCACGTTGGTCGCTGGGCAAGGACGTTCCAATGGGTTGGGTGGGGGTGGTGTGTGTTAGTGGTCTAGAGATATCACGTTGGTCGCTGGGCAAGGACGTTCCAATGGGTTGGGCGGGGTTGGTGTGTGTCAGTGGTCTAGAGATATCACGTTGGTCGCTGGGCAAGGACGTTCCAATGGGTTGGGTGGGGGTTGGTGTGTGTCAGTGGTCTAGAGATATCACGTTGGTCGCTGGCAAGGACGTTCCAATGGGTTGGGCGGGGGTTGTGTGTCAGTGGTCTAGAGATATCACGTTGGTCGCTGGGCAAGGACGTTCCAATGGGTTGGGCGGGGGTTGGTGTGTGTTAGTGGTCTAGAGATATCACGTTGGTCGCTGGGCAAGGACGTTCCAATGGGTTGGGCGGGGGTTGGTGTGTGTTAGTGGTCTAGAGATATCACGTTGGTCGCTGGGCAAGGACGTTCCAATGGGTTGGGCGGGGGTTGGTGTGTGTTAGTGGTCTAGAGATATCACGTTGTCGCTGGGCAAGGACGTTCCAATGGGTTGGGCGGGGGTTGGTGTGTGTTAGTGGTCTAGAGATATCACGTTGGTCGCTGGGCAAGGACGTTCCAATGGGTTGGGCGGGGGTTGGTGTGTGTCAGTGGTCTAGAGATATCACGTTGGTCGCTGGGCAAGGACGTTCCAATGGGTTGGGCGGGGGTTGGTGTGTGTCAGTGGTCTAGAGATATCACGTTGGTCGCTGGGCAAGGACGTTCCAATGGGTTGGGCGGGGGTTGGTGTGTGTCAGTGGTCTAGAGATATCACGTTGGTCGCTGGGCAAGGACGTTCCAATGGGTTGGATGGGGTTTGGTGTGTGTTAGTGGTCTAGAGATATCACGTTGGTCGCTGGGCAAGGACGTTCCAATGGGTTGGGCGGGGGTTGGTGTGTGTTAGTGGTCTAGAGATATCACGTTGGTCGCTGGGCAAGGACGTTCCAATGGATTGGGCGGGGGTTGGTGTGTGTTAGTGGTCTAGAGATATCACGTTGGCCTTGGGCAAGGACGTTCCAATGGGTTGGGCGGTGGTTGGTGTGTGTCAGTGGTCCAGAGATATCACGTTGGTCGCTGGGCAAGGACGTTCCAATGGGTTGGGCGGGGTTGGTGTGTGTTAGTGGTCTAGAGATATCACGTTGGTCGCTGGGCAAGGACGTTCAAATGGGTTGGGCGGGGATTGGTGTGTGTTAGTGGTCTAGAGATATCACGTTGGTCGCTGGGCAAGGACGTTCCAATGGGTTGGGCGGGGGTTGGTGTGTGTCAGTGGTCTAGAGATATCACGTTGGTCGCTGGGCAAGGACGTTCCAATGGGTTGGGCGGGGGTTGGTGTTGTCAGTGGTCTAGAGATATCACGTTGGTCGCTGGGCAAGGACGTTCCAATGGGTTGGGCGGGGGTGGTGTGTGTCAGTGGTCTAGAGATATCACGTTGGTCGCTGGGCAAGGACGTTCCAATGGGTTGGGCGGGGTTGGTGTGTGTCAGTGGTCTAGAGATATCACGTTGGTCGCTGGGCAAGGACGTTCCAATGGGTTGGGCGGGGGTTGGTGTGTGTCAGTGGTCTAGAGATATCACGTTGGTCGCTGGGCAAGGACGTTCCAATGGGTTGGGCGGGGGTTGGTGTGTGTCAGTGGTCTAGAGATATCACGTTGGTCGCTGGGCAAGGACGTTCCAATGGGTTGGGCGGGTTGGTGTGTGTCAGTGGTCTAGAGATATCACGTTGGTCGCTGGGCAAGGACGTTCCAATGGGTTGGGCGGGGGTTGGTGTGTGTCAGTGGTCTAGAGATATCACGTTGGTCGCTGGGCAAGGACGTTCCAATGGGTTGGGCGGGGGTTGGTGTGTGTCAGTGGTCTAGAGATATCACGTTGGTCGCTGGGCAAGGACGTTCCAATGGGTTGGGCGGGGGTTGGTGTGTGTCAGTGGTCTAGAGATATCACGTTGGTCGCTGGCAAGGACGTTCCAATGGGTTGGGCGGGGGTTGGTGTGTGTCAGTGGTCTAGAGATATCACGTTGGTCGCTGGGCAAGGACGTTCCAATGGGTTGGGCGGGGGTTGGTGTGTGTCAGTGGTCTAGAGATATCACGTTGGTCGCTGGGCAAGGACGTTCCAATGGGTTGGGCGGGGGTTGGTGTGTGTCAGTGGTCTAGAGATATCACGTTGGTCGCTGGGCAAGGACGTTCCAATGGGTTGGGCGGGGGTTGGTGTGTGTCAGTGGTCTAGAGATATCACGTTGGTCGCTGGGCAAGGACGTTCCAATGGGTTGGGCGGGGGTTGGTGTGTGTCAGTGGTCTAGAGATATCACGTGGTCGCTGGGCAAGGACGTTCCAATGGGTTGGGCGGGGGTGGTGTGTGTCAGTGGTCTAGAGATATCACGTTGGTCGCTGGGCAAGGACGTTCCAATGGGTTGGGCGGGGGTTGGTGTGTGTCAGTGGTCTAGAGATATCACGTTGGTCGCTGGGCAAGGACGTTCCAATGGTTGGGCGGGGGTTGGTGTGTGTCAGTGGTCTAGAGATATCACGTTGGTCGCTGGGCAAGGACGTTCCAATGGGTTGGGCGGGGGTTGGTGTGTGTCAGTGGTCTAGAGATATCACGTTGGTCGCTGGGCAAGGACGTTCCAATGGGTTGGGCGGGGGTTGGTGTGTGTCAGTGGTCTAGAGATATCACGTTGGTCGCTGGGCAAGGACGTTCCAAGGGTTGGGCGGGGGTTGTGTGTGTCAGTGGTCTAGAGATATCACGTTGGTCGCTGGGCAAGGACGTTCCAATGGTTGGGCGGGGTTGGTGTGTGTCAGTGGTCTAGAGATATCACGTTGGTCGCTGGGCAAGGACGTTCCAATGGGTTGGGCGGGGGTTGATGTGTGTCAGTGGTCTAGAGATATCACGTTGGTCGCTGGGCAAGGACGTTCCAATGGGTTGGGCGGGGGTTGATGTGTGTCAGTGGTCTAGAGATATCACGTTGGTCGCTGGGCAAGGACGTTCCAATGGGTTGGGCGGGGTTGATGTGTGTCAGTGGTCTAGAGATATCACGTTGGTCGCTGGGCAAGGACGTTCCAATGGGTTGAGCGGGGGTTGGTGTGTGTCAGTGGTCTAGAGATATCACGTTGGTCGCTGGGCAAGGACGTTCCAATGGGTTGGGCGGGGGTTGGTGTGTGTCAGTGGTCTAGAGATATCACGTTGGTCGCTGGGCAAGGACGTTCCAATGGGTTGGGCGGGGTTGGTGTGTGTCAGTGGTCTAGAGATATCACGTTGGTCGCTGGGCAAGGACGTTCCAATGGGTTGGGCGGGGGTTGGTGTGTGTCAGTGGTCTAGAGATATCACGTTGGTCGCTGGGCAAGGACGTTCCAAAATCGAGGTTTTTTGTCTGCACTCCGTGTACAAAAACTTATCAATCAAGTCGGAAATAGTAGGGCAATATGGCGGCTGCCCAAAGAAAATTGTTAACTGTTTCAAAATCTGTTCATTTTGAGGGCGCATGTGTCGGGCCAAAAGGCGGATGTGTCGGAAAAACAGGGGGATGTGTCGGGCCAAAAGGCGGATGTGTCTGGCCAAAAGGCTGATGTGTCGGGAAAAAGGCGGATGTGTCGAGCCAGAAGGTGGATGTGTCGAGCCAGAAGGCGCATGTGTCGGGCAAAAGGCGGATGTGTCGGAAAAACAGGGGGATGTGTCGGGCCAAGAGGCGGATGTGTCTGGCCAAAAGGCTGATGTGTCGGGAAAAAGGCGGATGTGTCGAGCCAGAAGGTGGATGTGTTGAGCCAGAAGGTGATGTATCGAGCCAGAAGGTGGATGTATCGAGCCAGAAGGTGGATGTGTCGAGCCAGAATGTAGATGTGTCGAGCCAGAAGGTGGATGTGTCGAGCCAGAATGTGGATGTGTCGAGCCAGAAGGTGGATGTGTCGAGCCAGAAGGTGGATGTGTCGAGCCAGAAGGTGGATGTGTCGAGCCAGAATGTGGATGTGTCGAGCCAGAAGGTGGATGTGTCGAGCCAGAATGTGGATGTGTCGAGCCAGAAGGTGGATGTGTCGAGCCAGAAGGTGGATGTGTCGAGCCAGAATGTGGATGTGTCGAGCCAGAAGGTGGATGTGTCGAGCCAGAAGGTGGATGTATCGAGCCAGAAGGTGGATGTGTCGAGCCAGAAGGTGGATGTGTCGAGCAGAAGGTGGATGTGTCGAGCCAGAAGGTGGATGTATCGAGCCAGAAGGTGGATGTGTCGAGCCAGAAGGTGGATGTTTGGGGCCAAAAGGTGAATGTGTCACGCCAAAAGGTGTATGTATGTGTATGTTTTCCTTTAACAGGAAAAAATACAGATACACTATGTATTTCCGAGCTGTGATCGCAGCCTTATGCTATAGTCATGAGAAAACCTGCGCGAAAAGACATTGTTCACGATAGCTAATTTTTAGTTAGCTGAGTGGCAGTGTTCCCTAGCGTTTGGCTTTTCGTGGCAAGGCGCTGTGCCATTGAATACGGGTTCAATCCTGCTTTGGTCCATATTTTTTTCTGTTGTTGACTATTTGTCATTTTTTCCGAGTGCTGTAAACATACCTCTTCCTCTGAATTGATTCGCAAAAGGTGTATATGTCGGGCCAAAAGGCGGATATGTCGGGCCAAAGGCGGAAGTGTCGGGCCAAAGGGCGGATACATCGGGCCAAAAGGCGGATGTGTTGGGCCAAAAGGTGGATGTGTCAAGCCAAAATGCGCATGTGTCTGGCCAAAAGGCGGATGTGTTGGGCCAAAAGGCGGATGTATCGGGCCAAAAGGCGGATGTGCTGGGCCAAAAGGTGGATGTGTCGGGCTAAAAGGCGGATGTATCGAGTCAAAAGGCGGATGTGTCGTGCCAAAAGATGGATGTGTCGGGCCAAAAGGTGGATGTGTCTGGCCAAAGGAGGATGTGTCGGGCTAAAAGGAGGATGTGTCGGGCCAAAAGGAGGATGTGTCGGGCCAAAAGATGGATGTGTCGGGCCAAAAGGAGGATGTGTCGGGCCAAAAGAAGGATGTGTCGGGCCAAAAGGAGGATGTGTCGGGCCAAAAGATGGATGTGTCGGGCCAAAAGGAGGATGTGTCGGGCCAAAAGATGGATGTGTCGGGCCAAAAGGAGGATGTGTCGGGCCAAAAGGAAGATGTGTCGGGCCAAAAGGAGGATGTGTCGGGCCAAAAGGAGGATGTGTCTGGCCAAAAGGAGGATGTGTCGGGCCAAAAGAGGATGTGTCGGGCCAAAAGGAGGATATGTCGGGCCAAAAGGAGGATGTGTCTGGCCAAAAGGCACATGTGTCGGGCCAAAAGGTGGATGTGTCTGGCCAAAAGGCGCATGTGTCGGGCCAAAAGGAGGATGTGTCTGGCCAAAAGGAGGATGTGTCGGGCCAAAAGGTGGATGTGTCTGGCCAAAAGGCGCATGTGTCGGGCCAAAAGGAGGATGTGTCGGGCCAAAAGGTGGATGTATCGGGCCAAAAAGTGGATGTGTCGGGCCAAAAGGTGGATGTGTCGGGCCAAAAGGCGGATGTAACGGCCAAAAGGTGGATGTGTCGGGCCAAAAGGTGGATGTGTCGGGCCAAAAGGTGGATGTGTCGGGCCAAAAGGTGGATGTGTCGGGCCAAAAGGTGGATGTGTCGGGCCAAAAGGCGGATGTATCGGGCCAAAAGGTGGATGTGTCGGGCCAAAAGGTGGATGTATCGGGCCAAAAGGTGGATGTGTCGGGCCAAAAGGTGGATGTATCGGGCCAAAAGGTGGATGTGTCGGGCCAAAAGGTGGATGTGTCGGGCCAAAAGGCGGATGTATCGGGCCAAAAGGTGGATGTGTCTGGCCAAAAGGAGGATGTATCGGGCCAAAAGGTGGATGTGTCGGGCCAAAAGGCGGATGTGTCGGGCCAAAAGGCGGATGTGTTGGGCCAAAAGGTGGATGTGTCGGGCCAAAAGGTGGATGTGTTGGGCCAAAAGGCGGATGTGTCGGGCCAAAAGGCGGATGTGTTGGGCCGAAAGGTGGATGTATCGGGCCAAAAGGTGGATGTGTCGGGCCAAAAGGCGGATGTGTTGGGCCAAAAGGTGGATGTGTGGGTCAAAAGGCGGATGTGTCGGGCCAAAAGGCGGATGTGTCGAGCCAAAAGGCGGATGTGTCGGGCCAAAAGGCGGATGTGTCGGGCCAAAAGGCGGATGTGTCGTGCCAAAAGGAGGATGTGTCGGGCCAAAAGGTGGATGTGTTGGGCCAAAAGGCGCATGTGTCGGCTAATAGGCTCACGTGTCGCGCCAAAACACGCATGTGTCGCGCAAAAAGGCGCAGATATTGTGATGTAATGTAAACTAGTCACACAACACATCAACGCCCACTTAACTTTTGAACTCTGAAGGAGAATGAAAGCCTGAACACTGAGAACGCTGTGTGTGTGTGTGTGTGTGTGGAAGGGAGTGATTGAGCGAGTATAAGAGAGAATAAGAGAAAAGTATTGACAGATGCGTAAATAAGATTGAGGGTAAGAAGTGAGTGAAAATTAAAACTGGTTAAACAAGGGCAAAGAGTACAATAAAAGATGAAAAGGAGAGAGAAAGTGACTGAAATAGAGGGGGAGTTTGATAAAATGAACGATGAGATATATAGAAAAAAAACATGTTATAAATGCAGCGAGGAATTTATATATATATATATATATATATATATATATTTGCACCAATTAAATGCGCGCTATGTATATTTTGTAACAAAACAAATGAAGCAGTGTACGTTAGCCAGTGAATACAGCAGGAAACACAGGAACAGAGATCACAGCAGGAGAAACATGAGCTAAATAATATGCTATCTAAACACACAACAGCAAACATATATTTATATATGTTAGTGAAGCCATGGCTCATATCTTGCTGTGTTTCTGTCCTAGCCATGGCTCATATCTTAGCTTGTGTGTGCTGGCCATGGCTCATATCTTGGTGTGTGTCATGTTAGTCATGTCTCATATCTCGGTGTGTCCGTGTTAATCATGTCTCATATCTTTATGTGTGTCTGTGTAGTCATATCTCATATCTTAGTGTGTACCAGTGTTAGTCATATGTCATATCTTTGTGTGTGCATGTCTGGGTTAGTGATATCTCATATCTTTGTGTGCATGTTTATGTTAGTCATGTCTCATATCTTTGTGTGTGCATGTCTGTGTTTGTCACATCTATTATCCTTGTGTGTGCATGGCTATGTTAGTCCCATCTCATATCTTTGTGTGTGCATATCTATGTTAGTCATATCTCTTATCTTTGTGTGCATGTCTATGTTAGGCATGTGTCATATCTTTGTGTGTGCATGTCAATGCCAGTTATATCTCATATCTTTATGTGCATGTTTATGTTAGTCATGTGTCATATATCTTGATGTGTGTCAGTGTTAATCATGCCTCGTATCGCTGTGTGCATGTCTGCATTAGTCACACCTCATATCTTTGTGTGTGCGTGTCTGTGTTAGTCACATCTCACACCTTTGTGTGTGTATGTCTGTGTTAGTCACATCTCACATCTTTGTGTGTCCGTGTCTGTGTTAGTCACCTCTAGTGACTCGGGCAGATGGTGCTCGTAAACCTGGGAGGGCCTACCATCTAAGGGCAGAATCCCCCTACAGAAAAGATCATCTGCTGCCTTGCAGGAAGATTGGGGACAATCAAAGGCTAGGGAAAGCAAACCCGAATAAAATGCTGGCTGAAATCGGATGCACTGGGCCACTGGCGCAGAACACAGTGCAACGTATTAACGGGTGTTCAGTCAGAGTGGATCTGACAGACTCTAATTGTGATGTTCTGTCTGTGGGGGCGATCAACACACTTAGCCTGACAGCTGACTTCACATGAGAGTCTGGAATCCTTACTCTGATTGAGTCCTGAACGCAGAGAGAGAGATATAGTTGGCTGGTATTTTTAAAAATGTGTTTTATTTTTATTAAAAATGAAACAAGCTATAAATGTCATTTCATAAATTAGATTCATCATCATCATCGAGTGCCGTCTCAGCAACGAAGGTTGGCTACCATGGAGCGCCATTCTGCTCTGTCTCTTGCTTTGATGGTGCAGGCCATAGACTGATTTGTCCATCTTTTGATGTTACTCGTCCATGTAAGTCTTGGTCTACCTCTGCCTCTTTAATCTTGTATTTTCACCTCCAGGATTACTTTTAGTAGACTGTTATGTCTGTTAACATGGCCCAAAAATCGCATTTGTCTTGTTTGAATTGTGCTTAATAGTTCTCTTTTCATTTTTAGTTGTTTTAAGACTTCATCGTTTGTTTTCTTTTCCTTCCATCCAATTCTACCTATTCTTCTATATATCCACATTTCAAAGGCTTCAATTCTCTGTTCTGTTTTCTTGTCTAATGTCCATGTTTCAGCACCATATAGGAATATTAAGAAGATGTAACATTTTGCTATTCATAGTTTTAGCCCTGGTGTTATTTCTTTTGATGTTAGCATGTTCTTCATGACATTAAAATTACTTTTTGCCTCTCCTATTCTTTTGTTTATTTCAGTTGTACATTTTCCATCACTGGTTATAGTATGTCCAAGGTAGTTGTAGTTCTGAGCTGACTCCAGGTCTATTCCTTCAATTTTGATATCCACTTGTGTGTTTTGAGTATTTTCTTTGTTTATGATCATAGTTTTAGTCTTTTTGATATTCATATCTAATCCATATTTTTTTGCTTGCCATGTTTATTTCATTAAGTAATTGTTGTAGATCTTTAGGATTTTCTGCTAGTAGAACAGTATCATCAGCATATCTTAGATTATTGATTATCTTTCCATTAACTTGTAGGCCTGTCGTCTCTGAGATGTTTTTAAAGATTTGCTCAGTGTATAGATTGAACAAGCTTGGTGATAGGATGCATCCTTGCATTACTCCTCTTTTTATATCAATGGGTTAGATTACCGAATAATTAAGCCAACCGGTTATTTGATCAAATTACTAGTATTTAAGTATGTAGTTAGGGAGCCACGATAGATCAGTGGTTAGTGAACTGGACTACAAAGGACAAGAGGTAGTGTTCGATCCCAACCGACGACTTCCGGGTTCACCCAGCCTTTAAAGGGTACACAATTTTTTTTTCTTCTGGGAAAGTAAAGCGGCACGGGCGTAATACCGACCACATTACCCAAAAATCATGTGCCGAAGGTCTGTAAAATGTATGGTCACTATAGCTCGTTTCAAAACATATGCCCAACTTCAAAACGCTATTACTCTCTAACCGTTTGTTAAATCCTGTTGAAATTTTCCAAATGTTATTAGAATGCAAAAGACCCTTTAAATGTATATTTAACAAATATCTTGCAGCTGCAGTTTTCTTAAAGCGGCGATATTTCTTTGATGTTTGTCAAAATTGTAAATTGTGAAGCCCTAAAGAATAGAAATTACCGTAGTTGCTGGTCTACGATTAATTTTCACTAGGTAAAGGCGTGGCCGTAATGGGGGAAATAACTGGATAAAACAAAACACCAGGAGAATTATTGTCTGCTCAGTTCGAGGACGGACGATAATAATATCAAGGTATACCTGTATGTCCAATTTTCATAGTTGTGTGGTCCTTAAAAGGACCGTTTGTTGAAATAATTTAAGGTAATATAGGGGCCAACATTGTGGGTGCTATATACTTTCATTCTGAATCAGACGAGTCTAAAAGATTAATAACTGTTTGGGGTTGAACATTCCACAAACCATCATTTTTCCAATATTCCTCTTCCTGTTTTAAGACGTGGTCTTCACATTTAGCCCAATAATCTTTGTCTATATTTAATAAAGCGAGATTAGCAAGAGTCTTTACATCGCATATTTTGCATGTTGTATTTTCATCTGCCACTTGTCCTTTTAATTTTGCCCAGATTAGTTCTATTGGATTTAAATGAGCATGGTAAGGTGGCAGCCTCAAACTTATATGACCGTGCTCTTGGATAATCTTATCTATTTGAAAAATCTTTGTCCTCTGTTTTTGCTTTACTAGAGATAGTAATTCAGGTTTTAAGTACATGTTATTAAATTGTATGTGCTCCTTTGTGAGACATATCTTAATAGCATCTTTTGTACTGGATGACGTCGGGACTTTGTCTTCAAGTGCAACAATGTTGTGGTACGCTGCATTGTCCATTATTAGGCAAGATGGTCGATCTAGTGCTGGGAGAACAGAATTTTCAATCCAATGTCTAAATATGTGACCATTCATCTCAGAGTGATAATCCCGATTGTCTATGGATTTTGAAAGAAAAATTAGCTCTGCATTCTGTATTAGTCCATGTTGTCGACTACCTGCATGAGCAATTATCAAGCGCTGTCCTTTGCTGCTAGGTATTAATCTCTTAATCTTTCCATCTGGTGACTGCCATTCCTTTGGTTAGTGTGGTGAGCATTGATCCATGTTTCATCCAAGTACACAATATCATAACCTTGCTTGCGCACCTCTTTTACTTCACGTAAGTACTTGCTTCTCATGACTACTATATGTGGCTTCTCACAGATGATGTTTCGTCCATTGGGATACTTTCTGAATGTAAAGCCTGCAGCTCTCACATTCCTCCATAATGTAGACTTTGATATTTCAATACTGTTGTTCTTTTTCAGCGATACTTTTAATTTTCTTATTGTAACAGTTTCATTCATACCCAACATTTGCGAATTTCACTTCTAATAAGTTCACTGTCGAAATTATCCAACATTTTTGCTCTTCCTTGTGATTTTGTATATTTTGAACATTGACGGTCACGTGCTTGAATCCAGCGATTAAATGACCGTTTAGATAAATCCAAAATGTGTCTTGTCCTATTCTCAGGGTTTTCTAAAGAATGAAATAATCTTCCTCGTTTAGCCTCTTTGCAAAAATAGTCATACATTTTTATTGCGATGTTTTGTAAACTGCAGAATTTCATTTTAAGACTCATGATAAATGTTATTGTTCCACGTTACGCCGCTGAATTAACGGAAATGGAACACACAATGTCTCGTGTTTACTACAAGTGTCTATTTGTGTCAGCAAACTCACGCGGAAAGCGTGAAAAATCGTAAATTTCAGCGTGTATAGATTTGTAATCGCTATTTTTAACTTAAATACTGTAAACACTATGTTTTGACTACATCAATGGGTCGTTATAAATTTATATAAATCAAATAAGCAATAATAATAACCAAATGTTTGTTTTTAATGAAATTAATTCCTGTTGGGTTCTAATCATTATAACTTTACATGCAAATTTTGAAAAAAATACAAAAAGCGGTTTAAAAGATATTGATTTTTAAAGTTGGGCAAGACTTATGAAACAAGCTATAACACCATATTCCCTATACGCCACTTGGCGTGACGGGGGTACTTTACTTTTTTTTTTTAAAAGTATGTATTTAAAGATTCAAGAGCTTCCGTTTATGACCTGTGTCCGAATTATTATTTAAAAAATAGACTGTTGTGGTATTGTTTCATTACTGGGGCCCACCGGAGGGACACTTAAGGCTGGAGACTATAGGCCGCCTGTTCAGTGTAGTCGTCACGAGATGTTCGTGTTTGAGTTTTCATTTTCGAGTACTAAATCATCATCATCATCATCAAGTACCGTGCCTGCTGGCGTAGGTGATCATGTCTCTCTACAACTTTCGTTTTCGACAGTTATTTATCATTTCCGTTGTCGACCTTCTACCAAGCCATTCTCTAAGCTGTCTGGTATCTTTTTTCTTTGCTTTCCTCGATCTCTAATTAAAATATGTTTTTAAATTGTGCAGTTCCCGTCACTTGTTGATCCCTGTAAAGGAAGCTGACAACATTTCTCCACCACAAAATGAAAGCATGAGTCAAGTAACTCAGCCTGTTACCCATTTCACTACCACAAAAGGCATAGTTTTGGTCAGTATCAAGCCAGACCGCCCTTATATTCCAGAAAAACTCGAGTACCAATTTTTAGAGGTAGGGTGAACATTGAAGCTTTGTCGGTCCGAAAGAGATCATGACTCAGAAAATCGATCCCTTCTGGTCAAGCGCAACAACATTAACCAAGTGATCAACAGCAACAACATTAACCTAGTGACCAACAGTAACAACATTAACCTAGTGACCAACAGTAACAACAGTAACCAAGTGATCAACAGCAACAACATTAACCAAGTGATCAGCAGCAACAACATTAACCTAGTGACCAACAGTAACAACATTAATCTAGTGACCAACAGTAACCAAGTAATCAACAGCAACAACAATGACCTAGTGATCAACAGTAACAAAATTAACCTAGTAATCATCAGCAGCAACATTAACCTAGCGATCAACAGCAACAACATTAACCTAGCGATCAACAGCAGCAACATTAACCTAGCGATCAACAGCAAGCAACATTAACCTAGCGATCATAAGCAACAACATTAACCTAGCGATCAACAGCAACAACATTAACCTAGCGATCATCAGCAACAACATTAATCTAGCGATCAGCAGCAGCAACATTAACCTAGCGATCATCAGCAACAACATTAACCTAGCGATCATCAGCAACAACATTAACCTAGCGATCATCAGCAGCAACATTAACCTAGCGATCATCATCAACAACATTAACCTAGCGATCATCAGCAACAACATTAACCTAGCGATCATCAGCAGCAACATTAACCTAGCGATCATCAGCAACAACATTAACCTAGCGATCATCAGCAGCAACATTAACCTAGCGATCATCAGCAACAACATTAACCTAGCGATCAACAGCAGCAACATTAACCTAGCGATCATCGGCAGCAACATTAACCTAGCGATCAACAGCAACAACATTAACCTAGCGATCAACAGCAGCAACATTAACCTATCGATCAACAGCAACAACATTACCTAGCGATCATCAGCAACAACATTAACCTAGTAATCATCAGCAACAACATTAACCTAGTAATCATCAGCAAAAACAACAAACAAGTGATCAACAGCAACAACAACAAACTAGTGATCAACAGCAAAAACATTAGCCTAGTCATCAACAGCAAAACATTAGCCTAGTGATCAACAGCAAAACATTAACCTAGTGATCAACAGCAAAAACATTAGCCTAGTGATCAATAGCAAAAACAGTAACCAAGTGATCAACAACAACAACAACAACCTAGTGATCAACAGCAAAAGCATTAGCCTAGTGATCAACAGCAAAAACATTAGCCTAGTTATCAAAAGCAAAAACATTAGCCTAGTGACCAACAGCAAAAACATTAGCCTAGTGATCAACAGCAAAAACATTAGCCTAGTGATCAACAGCAACAACAGTAACCAAGTGATCAACAGCAAAAACATTAGCCTAGTGATCAACAGCAACAACAGTAACCAAGTGATCAACAGCAACAACAACAACCAAGTTATCAACAGCCACAACATTAGCCTAGCGATCAACAGCAACAACAACCTAGTGATCAACAGCAACATCATTAACCTAGTAATCAACAGCAAAAACAACAACCTAGTGATGAAAAGCAAGAACAACCTAGTGATCAACAGCAACAACATTAGCCTAGTGATCAACAGTAACAACATTAACCTAGTGATCAACAGTAACAACATTAACCTAGTGATCATCGGCAACAACATTAACCTAATGATCATCAGCAAACAACATTAACCTAGTGATCAAAAATAACAACATTAACCTAGTGATCAACCGTAACAACATTAACCTAGTGATCATCAGCAACAACATTAACCTAGTGATCATCGGCAACAACATTAACCTAGTGATCATCAGCAACAACAGTAACCTAGTGATCAACAGTAACAACATTAACCTAGTGATCAACAGTAACAACATTAACCTAGTGATCAACAGTAACAACATTAACCTAGTGATCATCAGCAACAACATTAACCTAGTGATCATCAGCAACAACATTAACCTAGTGATCATCAGCAACAACATTAACCTAGTGATCAACAGTAACAACATTAACCTAGTGATCAACAGTAACAACATTAACCTAGTGATCATCAGCAACAACAGTAACCAAGTGATCAACAGTAACAACAGTAACCAAGTGATCAACAGTAACCAAGTGATGAACAGCAACAACAGTAACCAAGTGATCAACAGTAACAACAGTAACCAAGTGATCAACAGCAACAACATTAACCAAGTAATCAACAGCAACAACAGTAACCAAGTGATCAACAGTAACAACAGTAACCAAGTGATCAACAGCAACAACAGTAACCAAGTGATCAACAGCAACAACATTAACCTAGTACTCATCAGCAACAACATTAACCTAGTGATCATCTCAGACACAGAGCCTTATCATGTCTCAACGGCCGTTAATGAAAAGACGAGAATACAAATATATATATATTTTTTTTTCAAATTATATCTCATTATTGCGGCAACCGTTTTCCGACATGATGGTATAAACCTTGCACCACGTACCTAAGACTTCATTGTAGTTAGTGGTATACATTGTAAACACTTTGTTGGTGGTATACATTTTAAACACCTTGTTAGTGGTATACATTTTAAACAGCTTGTTAGTGGTATACATTTTAAACACCTTGTTAGTGGTATACATTTTAAACACCTTGTTAGTGGTACATATTTAAACATCTTGTTAGTGGTACATATTTTAAACACCTTTTTGGTGGTACATATTTTAAACACCTTGTTAATGGTACATATTTTAAACACCTTGTTGGTGGTACATATTTTAAACACCTTGTTAATGGTACATATTTTAAACACCTTGTTGGTAGTACATATTTTAAACACCTGGTTAGTGGTACGTATTTTAAACATCCTTCTCGAATAGAAACACTTTCCGTTTCCCCCTACACATTTTGTACCATGTTTCATACTTGAAAGACGAATCAATTGTACAACGATTATGAAGTTTTGGCTGTAATTTGATACTAATTTTTAACTTTTTAATCGATAATTGTACATTTAGGAAAAATTGTTTCTGCCCATTAACTTTTTTTTCTTTTTGTCATAAATTATTCTCTTCAAAGAGTTCTTCCTCTTCTTCCTCTTCAACTTCTCTACCCTTCCTCCATTGTCGTTGGCGTCGAGGGGAGATACTTCTTTGCTCTTCTGTTGGCCTCTTCTGGTGTTATCCCTCCTAGTGACTCTAATATTCCCTTTATCCATCTCTTTCTCCGTCTTCCTCTTAATCTGGCGTTTTCGTAGCGTTTGTTTATGGCTCTTTGAGTCATTGTTAGTTCTTTTTGTCTTGTTATGTGGCCGAACCAATTTATCTGTTGTTTCTTTATATATTCGATGACTGGTTCAATTTCAAGTTTCTTCCACAGGTCAGTGTTTTTTACTATGTCCCTTAAGCTGTTTCCTGCCATTCTTCTGACACATTTCATTTCGGTGGTCGTTATCTTTCTTATTGTTCAAAGAGTTACTGGTTTTATATAAACCTATCTGTCCGTCCGTCCGTCCGTCCGTCCGTCCGTCCGTCCGACCGACCGAAATCCATATTAAATGTCACAACAGTCAGACTTACATATCCTGACGCAGTGTTTGCTGCTCCGTACGACAAGCCGGCCGTGGTACCTATTGGGAAATGAAAGATACATATTATTTAAGTGAGAGGAATAAGAACAATAACATCAAAGAATCATAGTGGATAGAGCTCAACATAATATCCAACTCAATTTCTCTCCCCCTCTCCACCTTCCTCCCCCCCCCACCCCCACCCCCGGCAGTTCAGAACAGTGTACATCAATAACCTCACTCGAGCCACCACTGATGGATAAGTTCTGAAGTCATCTCGGAATTTATACGAACAAAGAAGGCTTTTCATCCACATTGATGAACAACTTCTTCAGTCAGAATCTTGTAGAATGTGTTTTGGAGATGATCTTGTAAAATGTGTTTTGGAGATGATCTTGTAAAATGTGTTTTGGAGATGATCTTGTAAAATGTGTTTTGGAGATGATCTTGTAAAATGTGTTTTGGAGATGATCTTGTAAAATGTGTTTTGGAGACGATCTTGTAGAATGTGTTTCGCTGTCTGCTAGAGTGCAATGACACAGACTGGTGTCAACTATCATGTTTTTGCAGCACATGGGATGTCTTATTCTGATTTAATCTTTACAGAAGCGGAACATGCTAACTTGGCCTTTCATAATCAGTTATCAATATTCATAGCATAAAGGCATAGGAAGTAATAATCATATCGAAGAAACAATCATCACCATTCTGCAGCATAAAAATAAACAGGACAAATCTGAAACAAGTGCAACACGTCAAATACTTGGGCACAATAGTAACAACAGATGAAAGATGCACCACAGAAATAAAAAAATAACAGAATAGCTCAGGTCAAAATAGCATTTCAGAAAATGAAAAAAGTCTTACGCACCAAGTCTATGTCAATAGAAGTGAGAAAGAGAGTTCATCTGAGCTATATAGAGCTAATTCCATCTATAGAAGAGATTCATGGATAGTAGGCAAACAAATGAAAAGCCGATCAGTAAACACAGTGACGGGATTTCTCAGAAGAATGTTGAAAGTTCCCTGGACAGCTAAAAAGATCAATGAGGACATTCTTAAAGAAGCCAACACAAAAAGGGAGCTTCTATGAAAATATCAGAATCAATTAACATTTTTCGGGCACATCACGAGATGAGGAAAGTTGGAATACTTGGTAACAACTGGGAAAATATAGGGAAAGAGAAATCGAGGACGAAAAAAGAGAGAAGATACTATATAGCTTGGTGTCATGTCATGTCACGATAAACAGTCAACGATAGAACTGATACGTTGCACTGTGGATAGAAGATTGTGGAAGGACTTGATCGCCTACGCCAACCGGTATGGCACATGATGATGATAAACAGCGTCCAAATTAGAAGGAGCTGCTGTGAAGCTGATGATAAGGATGAACAGAAAAAAGGGACAAAAATGTTTACATCTTAACAAGGTGAGGGACAGCACAAAACCAAAAGGACGTTGCGGCTAAACAGGCCTTCAGCAGAAACAATGGACACACTCAAACATAAAATGTAAGTCAATGAAATTAACTTCTTCTGCGATCACGGCTCATTCAGGCTAGGATTTCCGACTCCTATGAAGGCTGCTGTCTGTTTCAGTGATTAATGAAATTAACATTACAGAGCAACTAGACTATACAATGTATGGAAACAAAATATTTAAAATGTATGAAAATCAATATTCACCCTCCATGTTGTTTTGACGGTAGTCTTATTCCCAATTTGTATCATATTCCCCAGAAACGGACTGACAGATGTATACTACTCTGCCATCTGGTAACACTGCTAGACACTCTCTCTTTCTCTCATTTATTAAAAAAAAGAAACATTAAGGGCTTCCCCTTATTCACGAGACTCCAGCATTTATTGCAAGCCCTTTCATTTCTCTTCCTATCAGTCCATGACTTTACAGTATCTTTATTTTCATGGCCACATCTCCGTTGTCTATACTTCTTTAATGCCCCTGTTTTGCCTGCATACAGTGACGTAGGTTTGCTTGCTTGCGTTCGCCTGATGACTACAGAAATATACCTCTTCGTCATCCGCCCTTTAAAAAACGTTAAAAGGCGTGCATACTTTGTCTTATGATTTGAGTAAAACTGTCATATTTGCACCTTTCCACCCAACTCATTCCATTAAATTATTTGTGAGTAACGAGTTATCTTCCCTCTTTGATACCTTCTCGTTTGGCCAGACTAGACAGGTAAGTCTGTTTCTAGAGGCACAACAACGAGGTGGAGTAGTGTCTATATGGTTCTGGTTCACCGATTCTGGCGCAAGCCATCAGATGTGGGTCGCTGACAGCTTCCAGCTCTGGTACTGTGAGGCGCCTTGTCTCCTAACGTGGGTTCCATACTACTTTTATTACTCGTTTCTTGACTGGTATTGATCAACGTAGACTGCTCTAGAAGGCTCTTATCCCGTAAAATAATGCATTGGATAGTCCAAGTCGTACTTTGATTTCCTCTGTTCATTGCTTCTTATTTCTTCACTTAAACTCTGATTATTTTCAACGCTTTTAACTTCTTATCTTAAACCGTGTTTCCACTCACTGTTTCTGTGTCCTCAAAGATCTCACTCCACTCATCGTGTACGACTCCTATCTCTCTGACTTCAACCCTTGCTTCTGACCACCTGACTATCTCACTTCAGTCATTGCTTCTGGCTGGCTACCCAACTCTCTCACTTCAATCATTGCTTCTGGCTGGCTACCCAACTCTCTCACTTCAATCATTGCTTCTGGCTGGCTACCCAACTCTCTTACTCCAATCATCACTTCAGACTACCTAATTCTCTTACTCCAATCATCACTTCAGACTACCTAACTCTCTTACTCCAATCATCACTTCAGACTACCTAATTCTCTTACTCCAATCATCACTTCAGACTACCTAACTCTCTTACTCCAATCATCACTTCAGACTACCTAATTCTCTTACTCCAATCATCACTTCAGACTACCTAACTTTCTTACTCCAATCATCACTTCAGACTACCTAATTCTCTTACTCCAATCATCACTTCAGACTACCTAATTCTCTTACTCCAATCATCACTTCAGACTACCTAACTCTCTTACTCCAATCATCACTTCAGACTACCTAATTCTCTTACTCCAATCATCACTTCAGACTACCTAACTCTCTTACTCCAATCATCACTTCAGACTACCTAATTCTCTTACTCCAATCATCACTTCAGACTACAGAACCGACCATGATTTATTTCCTTCCTTCGGATCATTCCAGAGAAGCGTGCTGAAGTCGGATGTGTTGGGCCGAAAGGCGCAAATATAACAGTTATACTGCAAACCACAACACAACGCAGACACGTCCACTTAACGTCCTTTTAAGGGCGGATGACGAAGAGGAATTCTACAGTCTACGAATACTCCAGAATACTTTAGTCATCGGGCGAATGCAAGCAAGCATTCCAGAGAAGAGCCATGTTTACAACACTCAGAAAAAAATCGTTTACTTTTATTCCGACTGTTCTAAAAATAGCTCTTTCCTTGAAATGATACATTGATCTATTGCCTCGCAAGTTTCCCTGAATAATAATATTCATTTATTATTATTCGTCTTCCTTCCTTCCTTCCTTCCTTCCTTCTTCCCTCCCTCCTTTCTTACTTTCTTTCTTTCTTACTTTCTGTCTTCCTTTTTCTTTATTTCTTTTTTCTGTCTTTCTTTCTTTCTTGAAGTTTAATGTTGCAGATCGAAAAAACCACACACCATAGTGCAGCTGGCTGTAACTAGCGGCATGACGTAACTACGCCAAGATAAAATCGATTTTAGAGGCAGGGAATACAGAGCGTAGTTGATGAACAAGAATCGGGGGGGGGGGGGGAGAATGCAGCAGAAGCAAAAAGTGGGAAGGTTAATGATGAATGATCTAATCAGAGTGTTTAAAACAGGTTTTTTGGAAGTCGAGATAAACAAACTACAATTGCTGTCTACAAGCAACAAAGCATGCTATAAGCAACTGGATGAGTGAATGAAACATGTTAATTCCACAAAGTCAAACCTACCCCATGTTTTCGTTTGTGTTTATATTATCTTGCTACTAACCTGGATAATAACCTTGACCCGTAGGCATAATCTGGCTGTAACCGGTCATATAAGCTGGACTAACTGCCTGATTAACTGGATTCTTGATTTTAGCTGCCACTGAAAGGAGATCAACAATCAACAAATGTGTGAGATATCACAATAAAATAGCCGGTCACATTCCTGAGATTATTTATTTTTATTGATTTTATTTTCTTAAAACTCGTGAATTTCACGTGCCGACTTTTTGCTGGCAAATACAATTCTCCATTGTCGCACATTAAGAAGATCGTTAACTGAAAGTAATTGCGCTATGATGTAGTTTACAACAAGCGATATCTACACCCTATAGTCCAACATTGTGTCGAAAGGAGTCACCTCAAAGTCTTCTGGATCCACAACAACAACAACAACAACAACAACAACAACAAAATAGTCTAATATAAATGACTTGAACATTTCAGAAAAAAAAGATGAAGGTAAAGGACGAGATTTGAATCGGCGTCTTAGCGCGCGAGTTTTCACCCATATGTGCTCCGCCGCCTGTGTTCCGAGACTTCTGGATAGTGTCGCTTCAAGCATCGAAGCCAACGATACGAATCGGCATTCCTCACCTTCCCAGAGAAATACCCAGGTACACATTTCTGCAGTGGCTGGGTCGGCTGCAAGTGTATTTTTTTTTCTAACCACGAGTACAATTCACAAACTGCTTCCAGCGGGAATCGAAGATGGGTTGTCCGAACGTCGGTTGGTTTTCCCAACTAGGCTACCGAGGTATCCAAGGAATTTCAGAATATAAGAATAAGTATGAAAACGCTGTACGTATTGGACACACACGAAGAACGCAGGAAATCTGGATTAATAAGCGAAAATAATGAAATAAGTCAAAATGTATTTTATTATTATTTGTAGTGTAGCAGTATAGCTACCTGGGGTCCATCATCAACGACAAACTAACTTAAGATACATAAATTAACATTCGCATTGGTAAAGCTGCTACCACCTTTGCTCGTCTTTCTAGACGTGTTTGGTAAAACAGCAGACTGACAATTATAGGCCCAGTTTACAACGCCTGCATCTTTAGTATCTTTCTGTATGGCAGCGAATCATGGACAACTTTTGCAAAGCAGGATAGAAAGCTAAATGCATTCCGTATAGTCTGAGCCGTATTCTTGGTATCACCTGGAAGGAAAACGTGACAAATGTGGAAGTCATGACTCGCACAGGCCTCCCGAACATCTACACGCTGCTCAAACAACGTAGGTTACCCTGGCTTGGCCATATATACCGTATGAAAGATGGCCCAATACCAAAAAATATACTCTATGGACAACTAGCAGATGGCAAAAAGACTGGAAAAGGGGGGGGGGGGTGGGGCAAAACTTCAATTTGTAGATGTGTGTAAACGTGACATGAAGACTCTGAACATAAATCCTGCAACCTGGTAAGAAATAGCTGCAGACCACAATCTTTGGAAACACACTCTAAAGCTCCAACTCAAACGAGAAGCAAACAAATTCATAGAACAAGAGAATACACAGCGAAAGAAAAGGAAAAAAAAAAAAATTACATTCCAAGGGGCGCTGAAAAATCCATAGTCAACTATGACTGGCGGAGGCTACTACTACTACTACTACTACTACTACTACTACTACTACTACTATAACTACTACTACTACTGCTAATACTACTACTACTACTTATTATTATTATTATTATTATTTGTATGAAATGTATACCTATTTCCAAAAAGCACATTCCACCTCTGGTATACAATCTTGAATAATTCTTGTTCACTCTTCCTGACACAAGCAGACAGATTTGAATCGCTGACAGGATTCTTTCCCCGTGCAGTTTGTACTTCTAAACAGGTATGGGTTTTGTTTTGCATCAGCCAACTTGGTACCTAGCGAAGTCCCGAGAGAGTACAGTTTGAACCAATATTTGTTTTCTCCTATTGTTTTGCATCAGCCAACTTGGTACCTAGCGAAGTCCCGAGAGAGTACAGTTTGGACAATATTTGTTTTCTCCTATTGTTTTGCATCAGCCAACTTGGTACCTAGCGAAGTCCCGAGAGAGTACAGTTTGGACCAATATTCGTTTTCTCCTATTGTTTTGCATCAGCCAACTTGGTACCTAGCGAAGTCCAGAGAGAGTACAGTTTGGACCAATATTTGTTTTCTCCTATTTTTTCACACCAGTGGCTGTGAGGCTATTATTCGATTTTAGAGGTGCTCTCATTTTTTATCGTCCAGTGTTTTGGCGTTTCGGTAGATTTTGTTTCTATCAACTGCGCCCCAGGGCAGCTGTCACTTTGGCCTAATTAACATTTCCGATGTTCAACAGTTAAGGTTTTTTTTTTATTTTCACTCTCGCAGAGTGATCACTAGAACATATTTTTTTTCACTCTCGCAGAGTGATCACTAGAACATATTTTTTTTCACTCTCGCAGAGTGATCACTAGAACATATTTTTTTCACTCTCGCAGAGTGATCACTAGAACATATTTTTTTTTCACTCTCGCAGAGTGATCACTAGAACATATTTTTTTTTCACTCTCGCAGAGTGATCACTAGAACATATTTTTTTCACTCTCGCAGAGTGATCACTAGAACATATTTTTTTTCACTCTCGCAGAGTGATAACTAGAACATATTTTTTTTTTCACTCTCGCAGAGTGATCACTAGAACATATTTTTTTCTCACTCTCGCAGAGTGATCACTAGAACATATTTTTTTTTCACTCTCGCAGAGTGATCACTAGAACATATTTATTTTCACTCTCGCAGAGTGATCACTAGAACATATTTTTTTCACTCTCGCAGAGTGATCACTTGAACATATTTTTTTTCACTCTCGCAGAGTGATCACTAGAACATATTTTTTTTCACTCTCGCAGAGTGATCACTAGAACATATTTTTTTCACTCTCGCAGAGTGATCACTAGAACATATTTTTTTTTCACTCTCGCAGAGTGATCAATAGAACATATTTTTTTTTCACTCTCGCAGAGTGATCACTAGAACATATTTTTTTTCACTCTCGCAGAGTGACCACTAGAACATTTTTTTTTTCACTCTCGCAGAGTGATCACTAGAACATATTTTTTTTTCACTCTCGCAGAGTGATCACTAGAACATATTTTTTTCACTCTCGCAGAGTGATCACTAGAACATATTTTTTTCGACTTTGTCAGAGAGGACTGAACATCGAATCTTGTGGAGGGAGGGTAAACTACAGCTAACTTGAGAGTAGGCCTGCGCGCAACTCCACTAACGTGACGTGTTTAATTGTGAATGTTTACGGCAGGATTACGACAAACCAGCATACCCGTAACAGTCATGGCAAGAATAATAGGAGCCGTTGACAGAAAATGATGGCAGCTCTCTTGTGTTTGTGTACCTCTCTTATATGTACATTCTTGTATTTAAAGTCGAACTTTGAACACACAATTCCCTGCCATGGCCAGATAGTTATGCTGCACCCGTTAGCAGTGTACATAGTTTTGTCAATTCTGTTAGCGCATTCTTTTGGTGTTTCTTTTTTTACTTCTGTATTACACTAGTCGTGACCGTTGACTTCAAATCCTTTTTTGTCTACTATTGATCTCATAATATATTCGCTGTAAAGTGAAAACAAACACTGTTTGCCTGGCTCCTTGCTTTATATATTGGAATTGTCCTGTTTGGTTGTTAATTCGTATAGCTGCTGTTTGTTGCCAGTACATGTTTTTTATGATTCGCAGATCCTTGTCATCAATGTTTAATTTCTCCAGCATATTAATTATTTACACATGCTTTACTTTGTCAAATGCTTTCGCGTAGTCTATAAAGCACATATATAGATTTCTTTACCTCTATAGATCTTTCTATCAATGTTCTTAAGATGTATATTGCATTATTGGTGCCCTTTCCGTCCACAAATCCACATTGTTGCTCAATTATTTCTGGTTTTATTTTGTTCCTTACACGTCTCATGATTAATCTTAGTAATATTTTAGTCATATGGCTCATGAGACTAATGGTGCGATGGTCTTCACAATCAGTGGCTCCTGACTTCTTCGGTATGGCTACAAAGATAGATTTTAGTAGATCCTCTGGTATGTCAGTGAGTCAGTCAGTCATTTAATTAGTTAATTGGTTTAGTTATTTAGTTGTTTTAGGTTAGGTTAGGTTAGGTTAAATTAGGGTTTGAGTTAGGTCATGTTAGATTTGGTTGGTTGGTTGGTTGGTTGGTTGGTTGGTTAGTTAGTTTCCAGTCAAGGTAGTGTCTTTTTCTAACAACCGGGGATGCAATAAAATGTATGTACCCAATACCTCGTACCCACTACACTGAGCATGCAGCCTTTATTCTCCACCTCCATTTTGTTCCCGACAGACCTCATAAATGGGATTGAATGCCGCAATGAACGTTCTTTTCTCTTAATAAAAACAATGCCAATATAATAACAACAACAACAACAACAATTGACATTTGAACTCTTTCTGGTGGATTGTGCTCACAGTTGTTTGTTACTGATACCTTAGTTGATTTGAGATCTTTTTGTCACTAACATAACTACTAACATATGATTGACACATATAACATTTACTGTTGCTAAAGTTGTTATATTTTGTGTCCGGTGTCACAAATTTGAGGAAGATACTATGCAATCCATTTTTGAAAATAGAAACAAGAAAAAGAGTTCTTAAATGTTATGTAGACCCAATCTTAACATATGGATGTGAATTATAGACAATAGGACAACAGACAAGAAAATCACACGAGTCTGTAGAAATGTGGTTTTACAGAAGAATGTTGAGAATACCATGGACAGCTAAGAAGAGTAATGACAATGTTCTGAAAGAGGTCAAAGCAAAAAGAGAGCTAATTTCCAATATTAGGAAGAAACAATCATCATTTTTTGGCCATGTAATGAGAAGAGAACAACTGGAATATATTGTAACAACTGGAAAAATTGAGGGGCGACGAGATAGAGGGAAGCAAAGAGAAAAGATACCAGACAGCTTAAGAGAATAGCATGGCAGAAGGTCAACAACAGAAATGATAAATAACTGTCGAGATCGAAAGTTGTGGAGAGACATGATCACCTACGCCAGCAGGCCCGGTACTTAATGATGTCACAAATTTAAACCACTTTAATAAAATATCAATTTAAAATGAGCGGAATGTACCAGGCTCATGACATCTTCATCCACAAATGTTTAGGCTTCCTTCCAAGATGAAACTAAAATGCCAATTTGAGATAAAAACAAACAGTTGTGAAATATAACAAGAACTTTTAGAAGAAATGTATTATTCTTCCCCAAACGGAGTCTCCTCAAGTTTATACACTTAAAGTACACACAGAAGTAATAATGGCCAGGTTAACAATTATAGAAAAAGTCGACGTGTTGTCAGTGGAAACTATATCAACATGGACAAGAACTGGGACCGAAGGTCATTGTCTGATCTGCAATTAAGGCTCCGGGTAGTCCTAATTACAGGACAAACGTTTTAATTCTCCTTGACGGACGAGCGTGTTGTTTAGTGAGAGGCGTCTGGTATAAAAATAACTGATGGGACGTAAACAACCGGGTTGAAATGTGGATTTCTAAAAGAATATGTAGAATTAGGTGGGTAGAAAAGAATATGTAGAATTAGGTGGGTAGAAAAGAATATGTAGAATTAGGTGGGTAGAAAAGAATATGTAGAATTAGGTGGGTAGAAAAGAATATGTAGAAAAGGTGGGTAGAAAATAAAACAAATGATGAAGTTTTAAAACAAGTAAAAATGAAAAGAGTGCTACTAAACACAATTAGAACAAGACAAGTGAGATTTTATTGGGGCATATTAAAAGACATAACAGCCTGCTAAAAGTAATATTGGAGGGGAACATATAGGGTAATAGAGGCAGAGGCAGACCAAGACTAACATGGACGAGTAACATCCAAAGCTACAGGGTGTTTATAAAGTCTCACTACACTTGGTATCTAGGTCAATTGAAAAAAAAATGTTTATGACGTCATCACAATATGTGCTCCCACTGTCAATGAAATTTGTTGAATAAGTTTATTGCTACTGGAAATGTGGAAGATGCTCCACGATCTGGTAGGCCTGCTGTGAATGATGAAATATGTTTAGATATCCAAGACAGAATCCTTAAAAGTCCAGACAAGTCATTAAGAAAACTGTCGCAACAAGTGAACTTACCATTGAGCACATATTGTGATGACGTCATAAACATTTTTTTCAAATTGACCTAGATACCAAGTGTAGTGAGACTTTATAAACACCCTATATTTATAAATCGGCCTATGACAATCTGCACCATCTAAGCAAGTGACAGAGCGGAATGGCGCTCGATGGTAGCCAACCTTCGATGCGGAGACGGCACTCAATGATGATGCTGATGTAAACGATGTGGTTATCTTTTATTTTCTGTATGCACCAGAAGACGAAGTTTTAAAGGCACTGACATAAAAAGACTTCACCTCGGGGTGCGTTCAGCCACTGATAACACTGAAGTTGTTGTTGTTGTTATGGATCCATCGACCTTTGAGCTGATGCCCTTCGGCCCAATGCCATGTAGTATAGTGTCTGCAGGTATTTTTAAGTTCTGCAGTGGTTCCGTACAGAGATAACACTGAAGTTAAAAGTGATCACTTCATTCTTCTCATACCCTGCATCTTTTCTGCTTTCGCTCAATGACTACTCTTCCTCATGTTTCGGTCGTAAAAGGGTGTCAAATGAGCGTTGGTGCCTTATGTTGTAGTTTGCAGCAAGCTGATGTCCACACACTTCGACCCAAAGCTTGCAAGTAGGTATATGGGATCTATAAGAGTGTTAGGTTGCCCTCAATTCTCAATCTATATGCGCTTGGCCAAACTGGTTTCAAAGTATGGAATAATATCTTGATGAGTCGTGGTTCCTTGATTATGGGAATCGATCAGTTATGATTCGCTGACCACTTTCAGTACAAACATTATTGGGTGGATTGGGACTATAACTTGAGCAACGCATCCACGGCTATCTCATCAAAACACAACATCCGCTAGAAAAAAATGTTAAACTATAGTTGGCTCCGTACAAACCAACTTAGATCACTAGCAACACAACAAATACCTGCCACATGACAAGACGATACTGTTGCAGTTGAATAATCTGAATTATAAATAGGGTCAATGTACATGTCTGGCTTCAAACTCTAGAACATGACTTTGCTCTTTGTGCTCAACAGCTTTATATCTCTAGCTAAGTCTCGAGGGATTAACTTTCCCTGAATATCACTTCTTCCTATTTTTCACATCGGCAGCCATGTGCTCGGGAGTCCCCCGCCATACAGGCAGATATGCTCCGACTACAGAGGCACTCTCATATTTTTATGGTCGAGAGCTTTCACGTCTTTGGGTAGATTTTTTAAAAAATTATTAATTGCACCCTTCGGTTGCTATTTTTTTCCCTAATCTATTCGATTTCCAAGTGCCAAGCTAACATACACTGAATGCATACGGGGCTGCCTTATTTTGCAGTTTTCCGAGAGGGCTAGACATCAGTTCTCATTACCCAGAGAGGGCTAGACATCGGATCTCACAACCCAGAGAGGGCTAGATATGAGATATCACTGCCAGAGACGGCTAGTCATGAGATATCACAACCCAGAGAGGGCTAGACATCAGATATCACAACCCAGAGAGGGCTAGACATGAGATATCACTGCCCAGAGAGGACTAGACATCAGATATCACAACCCAGAGAGGGCTAGACATGAGATATCACTGCCCAGAGAGGGCTAGACATCGGGCATCATTACCCAGAGAGGGCCACCACTCTATAACATTTCTTGTAGCATGTGAATTATCTAGAAAACAAAGAAAAGAAATCTAGCCCCCGAGAACAAGCGGTGACGGACAAACTAAGGGGCGCTCATGGAGACCTTCTGCTTACGACAAGATTCATAGAAGTAACTGCTTTTTGTGTCTGATAAGCTGAGTATGGGAAAACTGAGGCATCAGCTTTGAAGAAAATCCATTTTGGCTATATCTGTACGTGTCTAGATGGCTGTTATGAAATATTTTTTTTAGTTTCAGCAAGAAGGGCGCAGCCAGAATCGAGAAACTTAGTTGGCGTATAAGAGGACTTATCAAGTTCGAGTAACATCAAAAGATGGACAAGTCAATCTATGACAGCCTGCACCATCAAAGCATAAAACAGAGTAGAATGGCGATCCATGGTAGCCAACCTTCGTTGCGGAGAAGGCACTCGATGATGATGATGATCAACCAACACAGAACTAAAGTCGTCAGTTGCTGAGCAGTGCGGGACTTGCTGAGGAGGGATCTCAGCACCTATGGAAACGGTCGGAGTGCAGTGATGATGACCCGCATATAACTCAATAACTCATCGGATATCAAGTATTCAAGTGACACCATTACAGCACTTATCCCATTACGCAAACACTACACGCACTACAGGTCGTGACACATTACAGGTCGTGTAATACTAACAATATAGTTAACAATTCTAATACTGCGATCACATAATGTAAGCTAATTTTACGACAAAAAATGCATGTGTAAGTTTATAATAGCCCCTCATCTCATCCATTTATCTGTTTGTGTTGACAGTCTGTCGATCTGTCTAACTATCCAGTCCGTCTGTGTAACTATCTAGCTATCGGTCTGGACACTTAACAAGAACCATTGGCGGTCCGTCAGTCTGCCCATCTATCCATCCAATCTATCTATCGAGAGCTGTCCATCCGTCTGTCTGTATGTATGTACGTCCTTTTGTCTGTCTGGTCGGTCCGTCCCGTCCACTCACACACCCACCCCTCCGTCCGTCCATCTATCTATCTATCTATCTATCTATCTATCTATCTATCTATCTATCTATCTATCTATCTATCTATCTATCTATCTATCTATCTATCTATCTATCTATCTATCTATCTATCTATCTATCTATCTATCTATCTATCTATCTATCTATCTATCTATCTATCTATCTATCTATCTATCTATCTATCTATCTATCTATCTGAAGATAAGAACAAATGTATTATGCAGTGTGAAGTCGCGGTAAAGTTGAATGAAACGTCGACAAATAAACATGAAATCCTAAGGAGCAGCTTCACTGAAAAGAAGACAGTACACACTTATAAACGTTTCGGTCACAGGTCTTCGTCAGTACGACAAGACAATAAACATGTTCTAAACGATTATATAAATTTCTACTTAGCTGCAGTCAGATTCATGTGATGACGTCACAAGATCCAAAGAGGAAGAGTAAACCTCTTACCAGTAAGAGACCAGACAACAGATCACTACTAATGACGTGTACAGACAGGGCAGGAATCACAGCGGTTAACAAGCAGAAACAGTGGTATATAGTAACAAGATGTAAATAAAGTTAGAGGGAAAAGAACAACGCACTAAAATATTGTGAAGAAGTTATTCCTGGGGGGGGGGGTATTCTTTTTTTAAATCAAAGGAGTTGATCCCTCTCGGATGTAGCGAGACCTATCCGACAACCTCCGTATCTAACTTTGCGTATCGTCAAGTTCTATTCTATCCGTGGAAACAGTTTCATTGCAGATAAGAATTTCCCATTTCCGCACCATCACTTGTCACAGCATTTCCCAAAACGCATCGGTAAATTCCGTTGACAAGGTCGCTCCGTGCACGTCCTACTGGACTGCACAGGCGACGATTACAAAACCTCCTTAATCGCCTCTTACCACATGCGTGGCAAGTAACAGTTAAAAAAAGTAAAGTGACCCCCGTCACGCCAAATGGCGTATAGGGAATATGGTGTTAGTGACCATACATTTTACAGACCTTCGGCACATGATTTTTGGGGTAATGTTGTCAGTATTACGCCCGTGTCGCTTTACTTTCCCAGAAAAAAATCCGGAACCCATTAAAGGCTGGGTGGACCGGAAGCCGTCGGTTGGGATCAAACCCTATCTCTTGTCCTTTGTAGTCCAGTTAACAAACCACTGAGTTATCGCGGGCGCTCGGCAAGTAACTGTGGCTCTACTATTTTTCTGCCCCCACCGTGAAGGACCCCGTAGCCACACGCGGGTGTGTGGTCATGCTCTTGTTCCTACCCAACAGACATCTTATCATCGTATCTTGATTTACTTCCTATAATTGATTGTAGTAAACACAAGAATTGCAGCATGTTTTGCAATCAATATAAGGTAAGACTGAGTTTGCTGTAGCTTATAAGTCTGGTCAATACCTCGATGAATGCTATATAGACTTAGAGATATCACATTTTCAGTATTACGTTGTTGTATAATCGATTTCGTGAATTCGAGCAGCTTAAATGTACGGTTTAATATTGACTTCATATTGTGCGATGTTTCACTTCAAGTTTATTAAGCGCATTTAGGGACTGTTAACGAAATAACCAGTTTGTCACAGATGATGATAATCTGTTTTAATTTTATTTTGGAGGCTTTATTTACGCTTTCTCTTCATTTATGCTTTTTCTTCTGCGTTTTAGCTTCTTCTTTATTTGCTCTAAAAAAAATAATAGTGATTTTAAAAAAATCATAATGGTGATCTCTTTTCACTGGTTAATGTTTGCCGCTCTGAGAGAATGTGAGGACAAAACCATCACTCCGCTCATCTCGTGTACACCATCACAGTACACTTTCATGGAAATAAGGTCGGGACACAGATTGGTAAATGACCACACCAAGTTGTCAGGTCTGCTATGAGGAAGTTAGAATTACCCGAAGAAGTTAAAATATCCGAGGACATTACAGTTATCTGAAGAAGTAAAAATCATCCGAGGACATTACAGTTATCTGAAGAAGTAAAAATCATCCGAGGACATTACAGTTATCTGAAGAAGTAAAAATCATCCGAGGACATTACAGTTATCTGAAGAAGTAAAAATCATCCGAGGACATTACAATTATAAGAAGTAAAAATCATCCGAGGACATTACAATTGTCTGAAGAAGTAAAAATCATCCAAGGATATTACAATTGTCTGAAGAAGTAAAAATCATCCAAGGATATTACAATTGTCTGAAGAAGTAAAAATCATCCAAGGATATTACAATTGTCTGAAGAAGTCAAAATTATTCGAGGAAGTTAACTTCCCCTGAAAAAGTTAAAATTAACATGATAAGTATTAATTTGAAGTGGAAAAAAAACCACGCAAAAGTATAGTGCAGAGAAAGGACATTAACAATTGTTCACAGAGAGAGCCAGACGATCTTAGTGCAGAGAAAGGACATTAACAATTGTTCACAGAGAGAGCCAGACGATCTTAGTGCAGAGAAAGGACATTAACAATTGTTCACAGAGAGAGCCAAACGATCTTAGTGCAGAGGAAGGACATTAACAATTGTTCACAGAGAGAGCCAAACGATCTTAGTGCAGAGGAAGGACATTAACAATTGTTCACAGAGAGAGCCAAACGATCTTAGTGCAATGGAAGGACATTAACAATTGTTCAGAGAGAGAGCCAGACGATCTTATTCCGCCTCAATTGTATTGCTCCACAGCAAAATGAGACCACATTTATATTTCAATTTCTTGGTATGGCCAAGGACGTCCAATAGCATCAGAGCCAGAAACACATAGCTGACTGCCTGCGTCACGATCAGTGAATCAGAACTGATTGAGATCATATTCTACGAACAAACTTGCAAGGGTGAACAACTCTTATTAGTACACAGACTTGCCTGGAAACAGGCTCATCAATCTGGGCTAGCAGCTAAGGATCGAAGAGGGAAAGATAATCCGGCACTAAAAAATGCAATGAGATTGAGTCTAATGTTTTGAGAAGTTATTAAGCATATAAGCCATTTAACATCATTTTGACGGCTCGTATTTTTGCCAAAACTTTGCACAACGTGTTCATTGAATGGCATGGCCTGAAGAAAGAAATACAAGATCTATACAGACCACATCTGTCACCAGTGCACTCTGTAGGATGTTACTGAAGCAAACGTGCAACTTGCACAGACTTGGAAGGGTGAACAACTCTTATTAGCACACAGACTTGCAAGGGTGAACAACTCTTATTAGCACACAGACTTGCAAGGGTGAACAACTCTTATTAGCACACAGACTTTGGCATACACCGGAGGTGATAAAGACATGTTGTATTTGACGACATCAGATGAAGAAAAAAATACTGAAGAAGAAATTCATTACAATTATCAATATCCTGTATCACTACAGACCACTCAAATATGATATAAGAGAAATGCATTATCTACAAAGCTGTCTGCAAAATGCAGAATATGACCTTCACTCATCACTTTTCATGGCGAGTCTGCAACAGTCAGCAGTAACTCTAATATACTTGATTGATGAACACGGAACAGAAATGATATCTGATGTTCCTGTTATTTGCAGGTAATATTGGTGCCAATAGCAACTTTGTGCTGTGAGAGTCAAACATGAACCCTTTCTAGATCACATTTTAATAAAGATCAATGCATGTGAGATGAGATGCTTGAGAAAAGTAACAACAACACAAGAAGAGATAGAATACCAAATGAAACCGTAAGAAAAATGGTAGGAATAAAACTCTGCCCAGAATACATAGAACAACAACAACTTAAATGTTTGAGCCACCTGGTCAGAATGAAACCTTACCAATCACCATCAAGAGCTTTCTTCTCGAGAATGCATGGGAAAAGACCAAGAGGAAGACCCAGAAGAAGATGGATAGATGCAGTGACAGAGACATGTAACAACAAAGGAAAATCACTACTTCAGACAGTTCAAGCAGCTCACGAACTACAATTGGTATAACCACGACACCTTTTCGGTATCAGTGAGAAAGAGAAAAGAAAAAAGAAGATTGGTGCCATGTTTATTACTTTAATAAATGTCGTGCGATTGGCGCTTATTTATGTGTCACTTTGACATTTTAAAAAGCAAACTCTGAGAACTCTTTACAGATGATTGTTAATTGTTTTCTGTATTTACTCTTTACGGGGAAATAGAAAGAGCGGACAGGTTGGGTAGCTGTGCTGTCGTTGAGGACGGTCAACCAATGGATCGGGCGGACATCATCAATGCCCTCCGAGATGTAGTAAGAGCACAGGACTTACCATGAGTCACGTCAATCCTTCGGATGAAAGAGATGGGAGATAAGATGAGCACAGCCAGAAACGAGAAACTTAGTGGCCGTGTAAGAAGACTTATCAACCAACATAGAACTGGAGTCGTCAGTCGCTGGACACTGAGGGAATTGCTGAGGAGAGGATCTGAGCACCTAAGGACATGTTCGGAGTGCAATGATGATGACCTGCAAATAATTCAATAACTCAATCACGAAACAATTTTGGTATGTCCGTAAAGTTACCGATGTTGCGGGATAATTTTATTCTACTAGAATCAACACGAGTGACGTCATTACCTATGTTAACATGACTAGTTGAAAAGTTATAGAAAACTCTCCCCACCCCCCCTCCCCCGCTGCCTGTCTTTTGCATTCTAATAACATTTGGAAAATTTCAACAGTTTTTAACAAATGTTTACTGCGTAATAGCGTTTTGAAGTTGGGCATATGATTTGAAACGAACTATAGAACAACGGGCAGAATGAAGGAACAGAAAGACAGAGAAAAACCAAGAAAAACATATTTGAACAGCTTATCCTAATGGCAAAATAAAAGATCACGGACTGAAATGATGACCTGTGTGAAGGACCCAGAGATGTGGAAAGAGATGATCTTCTACACCAACCGTGGCACCTTGTGATGATAATAACCGTGAATGAACAAATGGGATCAACTGATTTCCTTCCTTCCTTACTATACATCTGCAGTTTTGTTAAATTTTACTCGGAAGACCCTTATCACGCCATCTACCGACGACAGGACTGGAGGAGAGGACAATCGCAAGTGCGTTTACGCGTTGTCCCATGTGAATTGGGATTTTGATTTGATCGCAGTGAAGATTGATGAAGGAATTTAAGGGTCGAGAGAACAATCATTTATGTTGACACCGTCTTACGTGGCGCCAGACCTGGCTGAGAAAGTAGGTCGCGCCAAGCACTGTCCCGTTGGAAAATCTGAAGCAGTCGACCGTCACGAGAATGGTTTGACAAGTTTACAATTGTGGGGAAAAAATTGACTCGGCGCCTCCTTGTTCATTGGAGATGAAAAGCAGCGAAGGGTGAAGATTCTCATTACGTGGATAATGGATTTCTACGGCGTGGTTGTGGATAATGGATAATATAGATCTTGATCTGGTTTATAATTAGACCATTGACTGCGCTTGCGTGATAGAGTGAAAGGAATAGCGTGTAGTCCATTAGCGAGGTTTCTCACAGCGGAAGTGGTTCTTAACAGAGCTGGAGGGGATTAAAAGGGAGATCTAGTGATCTGTAACGGGGAATGCTATAAGTTTTGCCGATAATTGGTTTTTGCAAAATTGTACATGATATTGGTAGTATATTGTAAAGGGATAAGTAGAGGTTCCATCAATGCCTTCCTAGGCGTATAGGGAATACGGTGATAGTCAAGTTTTTTTTTTCCATTATGAATTGGACATTTTAGGTGATATGGTCGGTATCACGCCAGGCTGAATTTACTTACTAGAAAATAACTGAAATCAATAATTGGAGGCTTGATGAGCACCGACGATTTTGTTTGCGAAAAAAAAAATCGCCACTTCTGGGAGCTGAATCCGAGTCCTTCTGCTCAGGAAGCGAGCTCACTAGCCGCTCAGCCACCGATGTTGTACATTATGAATGTACATAACATTGATACACTACACTACACTACACTACACTACACTACACTACACTACACTACACTACACTACACTACACAACACTACACTACACTACACTAAGAAAAAGAAGGGATGATGAAATGCATACAATCACACAACACTGTAGCGCGTATCTAGAAAAATATGATCGAGAACTGAATAGAAAAGAAAAAAAACTACGTTTTAGTAAACTATAAATGTCTCGTTTGGTGATAACATCAATATAGGAACAAGTGTGAAAATATCATGTCTTCCTCTTCTTGGTAATATTACTCTGTATACACATCATGATCATTCGGTGCCATCTCCGCAGCGAAGGTTGGCTACCATGGAGCGCCACTCTGCTCTGTCTCTTGCTTTGATGGTGCAGCTTGTCATAGGCTGATTTGTCCATCTTTTGATGTTATTCGTCCATGTTAGTTTTGGTCTGCCTCTGCCTCTTTTACCTTGTATTTCCCCTCTAGGATTACTTTTAGTAGGGTGTTGTGTCTTTTGACATTCCCCAAAATCTCATTTGACTTGTTTGAATTGTGTTTAGTAGTTCTCTTTTCATTTTTAGTTGTTTTAAAATTTCATCATTTGTTTTCTTTTCTTTCCATCCAATTCTACATATTCTTCTATATATCCACATTTCAAAGGCTTCAATTTTATGTTCTGTTTTCTTGTCTAATGTCCCTGTACGCAACTTGGCGTGACGGGGGCTCTTTACTTACTTTTTTCACAGTCACATTCATCAGAGGTTTCTAGTTATCCTTACAGCGTTGAAAAGGTGGTACTTCAGTGTTCTATTACCTGTTCGGAGTCCAAAGATTAATACTCGTTCTTTTTTATTTACCTGGTACTAAACATTTGTTTGTGTGTGTTCTGATAACTCTTGAGTTCTGTATTTCATTTGTTCATATATTTGACCCGACAACTCTCTTTTCATTCATTATATAGTGTACTTGTATATCATCATCATCATCATCATCATCATCATCATCATCATCATCATCCTCATCATCATTATCATCATCATCATCATCATCATCGAGTTGAGTGTCCTTTGAACGTTGTTTTCATCACAGCTCGTCGAAAAGAACCTCTGCCACTAGCCAGATCTTCCATTTCTTTTGCCATGTTGAATGTCTCTTTGATGTCTTGAAACCACTTTCTTAATCTTGGTCTGTCTCTGTCCCGTCTTTGTGAAACCAATCCTTCCGTTGTTGTCCGCCTCATCGTTTCCAAGAATATTTCTGTGAGATGTAACCCACTGAATCACAGTTATACATCTCCGACAGGGCTTGTAGGGTGTTACTTTTAAAACGTTCATACTGGTGCCATTGTACAGGACTATGGTAAAACTGAAGTAAAGTATGAGTTGTCTTTCTTTTTGTCTCTATCCATTGATGAAGACTTTTAAAGTGGAAAAGTTTTTATTTCTGTCGCGTATCCGTAATGCTGTTACAAACGTACAATTTACATGTACATGACTTCCGGCCAATATGGCGGATAGGCAACAGGATCCATTGAGAATCAGTCTGAAAAGTGTTCCTTGTTGCAGTTTCCTATTATTCCAATTCCGGTTTGTAGCCGGAGCTACTGAGTTTAGTGCTCTGTGCACACCGTGAGCTGTGTTTTTCATCTGGATCATGTTTCATTATTCCGATTGCTTACGATGAATGATGATATCGTGTGACGAAGGACAGATTAGCTGCGTTCTTCGATGGCGCTTGACCTTATGTCTTATGGCGTGTGCTGTAGCTGTTATGATGGGAACCGCAGCTACCTTTCTTTGTTTGAATCCTTCAATGAGATGAGGTTTAATTCGGATGATTCCACACACACGGGCGGTTGAGCAATTGTGAATTTCCTTTCGTTTGCGGTGATACTGGGGCCTTCGACTAACGATAACCATAACCAATTTACAGGTGTTTCTTTTTTACAGAAATAATTCGCATTTTATCATTTAATGAAAATCAATTCTGAGATGAAAACGCTCAATATCATGAAGCTGAAAGTAGTCAACCCCTATAGCTGACTGCTTGCATAAAAATCAGTGGACCACAAGTTATACCAGATGATTTTCCACCATCGCGGTGAAGCACGTGGGAGACTTTAGTTTGACGAAGCGAAGGCTATCCGGTATCAAAAGATACTGTGCTGATGGCGAAAATCTCGCATCTTGGCGTAAAAGCAACATATCACATCTACGTCAGATTAGATTAACGCCCTTTAATGAACAAATGTAGTCGTTGGGCAAACAACGCCACCGAGGAAGAAGAAAACGATGATGATGGTGATGATGGTAATAAATAAAGAGAAAAGAAGAAGATGATAATAATCAACACATTCTGTACCAGGAGCAGCAAACAGTGACGCTAGTAACCGGCGTGAGAGACCCATGAGCCGCATTTTGCGACCTTTCATTTATTGACATTTCTGAAACTATTTCGGCTAAAAACCTGCTAAATATGTTAGTTAACCTCTTTTCCCAATTCCTGACCAAATTGTCAGAACAAAGTGTGTGTGTTCATTAAACTTTCATTTCATTTCTCGCTGTTATTTTCAAGTTTAGAAAAATTTTTAAAAACGTCCTGACCTCAGCATACTATAACCCCTTGGTAGTGAATGTGTGAAGAAGTAGAAGAAGAAGAAGAAAAAAGGATGAAGAAGAAATGGAAAAAGAAGAATTAGAAGAAGAAGTTCAATACTGATGAAATAAAAAACCCAATATTTGGAAATAAGATCACAAAGAATGAATTGAAACGGGAGACCGGAAACGGACAAAAGCAAGAATGATGAACTATCCTATCAATAGCACGCCGTCTGGGATTCAAATTATGCAACAGATAATTAGGACACGCATTTAACCAATGCCTGTTAACTTACTGTCCCGGGAGACTATCTCGGAAACTCCGTAGGCAACCGTGTCGACTCGTGTTCCGGAGAGATTCGGAAAGAGATGAGACGCCACGCTGAGAATCTGAGGGGTGTCCGCGGCATCCTGACGATCTCCAGATAATCACCACCTTGAACTTTCACACGTCGAGGCTGTTTGAGAACTTCGCAAGTAGAATAGGCGCGGAGAAGACTGATTTAATTGGTTCTGCTTCGTTCGTTATACTCACGGCTGCTTGTTTTGAAGCGGGGAGAACAGGCATATAAATGCAGTGCTGCGCTAAAGCTGGTAGCAAGGAGCCAGTAGTGGGGTGTGGTGTACATTCCAAGGTATGGTGACAGATTTACAAAGAAGAAACACAACAAAATACTGATGTTTCGGCCTCACCGTTTGTTGCCGTTGTCCTCGTATTTTGAAGAAGGCCGCAGGCCGAAACGTCAAGTATTTTGTTCCGTTCCTTCTTTGTAAAGCTGTCACCATACCTTGGAGTGTACATCACACCCCACTACTGGCTCCTTGTTTTGAACATAAAATTGCATTTTAGCTACAACCCTAAACATACAGATGTCCCGATTCTACTACTATTATTATTTGTTTATAATCATAGTTCTAGTGTTTTATGAATATCAAAAGACTAAAACTATTATTATTAACAAAGATTATACTTAAACTCATAAGCGGATATAAAAGCTGAAAGAATAGACCTGGAAACATTTCAGAGCTACAACTACCTTGGATATAATATAACCAGTGATGGAAGATGTAAAAGTGAAATAAACAAAAGAACAGGAATGACAAAAAGTAATTTTAATGCCATGAAAAATTTACTAACATCAAAACAAATAACACCAGGGCTAAAACTAAGAAAAGCAAAATGTTATATCTTTCCAGTATTCCTGTATGATGCAGAAACATGTACATTAGACAAGAAAACAGAACAGAAAATGTAAGCCTTTGAAATGTGGATTTATAGAAGAATATGAAGAATTGGATGGAAAGAAAAGAAAACAAACGGTGACGTCTTAAAACAACGAAAAATGAAAAGAGAACTACTAAACACAATTCAAACAAGAAAAAATAAATTTTGGGAGCATGTGAAAAGGCACACCAGCCTACTAAAAGTAATCTTAGAAGGGAAAATACAAGGTAAAAAAGGCAGAGGCAGACCAAAACTAACATGGACGAGTAACATCAAAAGATGGACAAGTCAACCATTGACAACTTGCACCATCAAAGCAAGAGATAGAGTGGAACGGCGCTCCATGGTAGCCAACCTTCAAGACGGCACTCAATGATGATGATGCATGATGATGATTCTACAACTAGATTTTCCTTCTTCTTGAAATAGCATTTTATAGACGTAGCCTCAGTTCGTGACATCACACAGCAATTCGATTTGTTATGTGTAAACTTCATGTTGAAATAATAGTATCAGTGATGCTTGAGTTGAAATAATAGTATCAGTGATGCTTGAGTTGAAATAATAGTATCAGTGATGCTTGAGTTGAAATAATAGTATCAGTGATGCTTGAGTTGAAATAATAGTATCAGTGATGCTTGAGTTGAAATAATAGTATCAGTGATGCTTGAGTTGAAATAATAGTATCAGTGATGCTTGAGTTGAAATAATAGTATCAGTGATGCTTGAGTTCAACCTATAGTCTTGTCAATATATCGTTTAAAAACTGTTCTTTGGTTATGGAAGGCACCCGTATCACTGCAAACGAATTAAAATCCATAATTGCTCAACCGCCCGTGTTAGTGGAATGATCCGAATTAATATCTCATCTCGCAAACAAAAAAGGTAGCTGTAGTCCCCATCATAGCTGTCTCAGCACACGCCAAAGACATAAGGCGAAACCGCACAGGAAGTGAACACAGCCAACTGTGTTAAAAAAACTGTTGTATTTTGTAACGATGTGCTGTGAAATATGCAATTTTACAAACAAATATGTTAAGAATGTACACTGCAATTTCTTCTAACGAATTTAAACGTAGAACAGAATTATGTAATTAAATGTTGTAGTATGTAGGGGGATGCCGTCAGCCCTGAGATTTCCACGCCTAACAGCGTTCACAGAAGAGGAAGAACATGCGCTGTTACATTTATAAATCGAACAAGTAAGTGCGACCACTGAAATATTAAGTGACACGCAGCGACTGGTTGATCTATAATTGTTGAAACGACCAATCGTAACTTTAACTCAATGAACGTACAAGCTCTGATCTTTTCCTTTCTTCTTTTACCTTCTCATTTTCTCTCATCTCTTTTTGTCTCTTCTTTTCTCTTATCTTCCCCTTTTCTTCTCCTCTCCAGCTGTATTCACCATTTCTCATACTGAAGTTCACAAAACATTAAGAAAGGAAACAGATAAATACGTGTATATTAATCGAATGCTCTGGGGCGAAAGGCACAAGCAAGGCCAAATGAAGCGCTATGTCAGCGCGTGGAATAAGCCCTGGATGAGGTTAACTGAAGACGTTTATTTCTGGGAGATTAGGAAAGTGCTGAGAATAAGGCAAGAACGGTAAACATGCGTTAGCAATGTATTTGTGGGCCACGATTGTGGGCTGTGAGAACTAGTGCAAGTTCCTCGTAGTTAGTGCTGGGAAATTCCCGCGCGTAGCATTTCGTATATATCAGCTATAAGAATTCACATGCAGTTGCTTTCAACACAGCACGAAAACTAAAAAAAAAAACGGAGATAACTCATTAACCTAAATCCAACAATAATATATTAATGAACAAAGACACATGGAATAATACAGTTTGTTAAATGTTCACATATGGAATCAATAATGCTTCAACAAATTGTGTTTTTAATGAGCCGAGAAGATGAGAAAACAAGATGATATCATAAAAATGAATTTGTAAAACACAGAAAAACACTTAAAACTGTTGTTAGAGCATTGCTAATAGATAATTGAAAATAAAAATAAGACAAAAATAATTCGTGAAAATAACGAGGTCGTTTTTTTGTTTTTTTTTTTAGATACGACGATTGTAACGGTGACCATCAAATAGGCAGTTCCCACTGGCGTATAAGGGGGTTTATGGCTCTTCCCATTTTCCTATCCTTGTTGCCGCTTGCAAATATAAATTATGCTCAATCTAATATTTACCTGATATTGCTGCTAATGAAATATATTTTTGAATTGTCTACAAAATGGCAGGAAAAAAACCCCCAAGAAAACGAAGTTCTTTCCCCTGCATACTGAATGGTCCGGGTCTGATAAAATGTTCGACTGACAAGGTCAGTTCAAGGTTAAGTGAGATGAGTATCTGAGATTATCTATTTTTATTGAACAGTAATTCGATCTGCTATAGCGCTGTCAACAATCAATATACTTGTTGATTGTCACGGCATGATCGGTATGCTAATTACTCATTCCTTTCTCCCCTATCCTCACCGAATATAATAACCTCGTCTCCACATAAAGTTGTTTAAAAATGAATAAACCGACAGTGTAAATTATTTAACAACAAATTTACGAATCTCAAAAGTAGAGGGAAGTAGTAAGTAGTAGGATGAAATGAAAAAAACGCGTCAAGGGAAATGCTAAAGGAGAACACCTGTCCTATGGCCGTAAGGACTAATAATGTGAAAGAAAACAAGAAACGGGCGCTTTGAAGTGATGAGGTTCTGGCCTGCACATTTTGGCCCTCGACTGCTGCTCGGTTAGAGAAAAGGAGTGAAAACATGTGGAGATCCTGCAGGCCACGTGCGTTGCCTGAGGTGTGAAGGCTCGCCGCTAAACGTAAGTGACAAGTTAACGGGCAAAACACTTTCCGTAGAGACAACGGTTGTACGCTAGCCCTTTTTGTAACCGGAATGTGAGAACACAGGCAATTCTTTATCTTGCTTAGCTCTGTCTTAGGAAAAGAGAGGAATTGGCGAGGGCTGCAGAGAAATTGAGTGAGTGGTGTGGGGAAGTGCAGTTAAATGGAAGAAAAAAGAAAGAGCCGCTGGTGGATCCAAGAAAAAAAAGAGATTCTTTTCTTCCTCTTCATCTTATAACCCAGAGGCCATTGTGGCACCACTGACAGACTTCGTCAACCTTCTCCATTTCTCTCTATCTTCCATCATTTTTTTAGGTGGGACGCTACAGTGCCGAGGCCTGCCCATTCTTTGATGTTATCTCCCTATACCTTTCTCTGCCTTCCTCTCATCACACAGCTTCTTACAGGATTGTCTTTGCTACGCGAACAATCAAGATACGTGGTCAGCGAGACTGAAGATAGGAGATTGGTTCATATCATTCAATCACTTCACCTTCCTATCTTTTCAGAATAATCCCCCCCCCCACCTCCCCGGCTGGATCGGACCTACGCGTTTCGATAAACTTGGAAACATCCCCAGATATAGGGCCTATATTTGATAAGCGAAAGCCGCTGCTCATTCTCCGCTGTGAAGGTTGGCTACCATGGAGCGCCATTTCCCTCTTACTCGCCGTTTCTTGCTTCAAGCAAGAAGGAGAAGTAGACACAGATGTTCCTGATAAATGTGCCACTTATCACTTTAGTCTTCATCTGCCTTTGCTTCACTGACCGTTGTTTTCCTCCTTCCACTTCTCCTCTTGTGTAAACTACACATTCACATCTAAGAGTGAATCAGTGAAGGTCACAAAATCATATTCTCTCTGTGGTTTTACTAACTACAGGTCATGTGGCTTCTGTTGGATTGGAAATGATAACTTACCACCACTGTGTGTCTATATGTTTGGAATTTGAGTCATCAATGATGGCCTAACATCATCAAGTGCTATGACGATCATCATTTTCGGGAGGACGTGAACTCCCATGGTATATGGCGGATAGGCGGCAGGAACCATTGAAGGCTATGTCTGAAAAGTGTTCCTCCTTGCAGTTTCCTCATATTCCAAGTCCGGCTTGTTGCATGAGCTACTGAGTTAAGTGCTCTGTGCACACCGTGAGCTGTGTGTCTCATCCGTTTTGATCCTGCTTCGATATCCCGCTTGTTTACGATGAATGATGATATCGTATGACAGGGAACAGTTGGCTGTGTTCACTTTCTGCGCGGTTTCGCCTTATGTCTTTTGGCGTGTGCTGAGACTGCTACGATGGGACTACAGTTACCTTTCTTTGTTTGGGAGATGAGTTAGTAATTCGGATGATTCCACTGGCACGGGCGGTTGAGCAATTATGGATTTTAATTCGTTTGCTGTGATACCGAGGCCTTCCATAACCAATAACCAATAATAATAACCAATAATTCCTCCTTCCAGACGAGGTTTGTGCATCTGTGCGTGTCCTATAAATTTAATTGATTTCCCTCTAATTATGTTAAGTTTTTTTTGTCTTAATTTTTCTGCTGTTTCAAAACTTCATTATTTCTTTTGTTTCCCATCTATTATGAAATTATTTGCATTAAACAATAAATCATCTCAAGAACTTCAGTTTTCTTCTTGAGTAGATAAAGCATATAAAATAAGTAAAGTACCCCCGTCATCCCAAGTGGCGTATGGGCATATGGTGTTAGTGACCATAACTTTTACATACCTTCGGCACATGATTTTTGGGGTAATGTGGTCGGTATTACGCCCGTACCGCTTTACTTTCCCAGAAAAAAATCCGGTACCCATTAAAGGGTGGGTCCGTCGGTTGGGATCGAACCCTACCTCTTACCCTACAAATGGCAACATAACTATCTTGGACATGTTTTGACGACTGATAGAAAATTCGGGACAGAAATAAACAAAAGAACAGGAATGGCAAAAAAAAGCGTTTTTACAACATGAAAGATATAATCATCATAAAGCATATAACACTAAACCTGAGATTAATAATGAGCTATATTCTTTATTTGGAGCCCATCTTATAGCTCACTGGTTAGTGAACTAGACTACACAGTCTACCGACAAGGCTCCTTCAATCACCAAGTGGGTTACCAGAGATTTCAAAGGTGACCTGGTGTTATACTATCCATATTGCCCAAATATGTGCCTTTGCTCGTGGCAATAGACGGTCACCAAGGCCATATTCTCCATACGCCTAACAAAACATGAGAGAAAACTCTGTTACGTCACAAGTTAAAGAACTTTTTGACGTCACCGTGAGCAGAACCGGCCTCCAGATTAGCTGAAGATGGACAATATTTTGTATTAGCATATAGCTACTGTGGTATAATATAGAGCCAAGCAAAAGGGACGGTTCCATGTTTTGATTGAATGTTGGGGATTATGGTAATAGCGACCATATACTTCCCGTGACCAACGTACGTGCTTGGATAATGTGGCCAGTGTCATGCCAGAAAAATAAGGGGATAGAGGGGATTCCGTGGGTAAATAGTGAACAGTGGATATACGATGGACAAACAGTGGATATACGATGGACAAACAGTGGATATACGATGGACAAACAGTGGATATACGATGGACAAACAGTGAACATATAGTGGACCTACGGTGGATAATCAGTGAACATTCTGTGGACAACGATTAGACTTACAGGTGACATACTATGGACAAACAGTGGATATACCACGTACAAACAGTGGACACAGTAAAGTAAAAGTAAAGTACCCCCGTCACGCCAAGTGGCGTATAGGGAATATGGTGTTAGTGGCCATAAATTTTACAGACCTTCGGCACATGATTTTTGGGGTAATATAGTCGGTTTTACGCCCGCGCCGCTTCACTTTCCCAGAAAAAAATCCGGTACCCATTAAAAGGCTGGGTGAACCCGGTAGCCGTCGGTTGTGATCGAACCCTACCCCTTGTCCTTTGTAGTCCATTTCACTAACCACTGAACTATCGCGGCTCCCCAAACAGTGGACATATCACGGACACACAGTGGATATATCGCTGACAAACAGTGGATATATCGCGTACAAATAGTGGATATATCGTGTACAAACAGTGGACATATCGCGTACAAACAGTGGACATAACACGTACAAACAGTGGATATATCGCGGACAAACAGCGGACATACCACGTACAAACAGTGGACATACCACGGACAAACAGTGGACATACCACGTACAAACAGCGGACATACCACGGACAAACAGTGGACATACCACGTACAAACAGCGGACATACCACGTACAAACAGTGGACATACCACGGACAAACAGTGGACATACCACGTACAAACAGTGGACATACCACGTACAACCAGTGGACAGACCACGTACAAACAGTGGACATAATGTACACACATAGCGAACATTGGACGGACTTACAGACTTCAGTGCCATAGGAGGCCTGCAACATGCTGTAGCTCTGTGAGCTCTGGTGGTAGCTCGGGTAGCCAGCGGCCTGCATGAAACTGCTAGCGTTCTGGCCGTGCCCCATGTACACGCTCATGCTGTTGTTGTTGATGCTGTGTGCACCGTTGGATGTCACTGCTGCCGCTGTCAGGTCAGACTGACTTTCAGGCCGAGACTCGTCGGCACTGGACGAGCTGTCCTCGAGGGAAGTTTGGCTCGATGTGGGAGCTTCGTGGCTCGCCTGTTGTTGTTGTAACGGATGTCTGGAGGTGTCGTAGTTGATGGTCGAGTTGTTGAGGTGTCTAGATGGATAATATTCAAAGAAATGTAAATCATCACACACAATCAGTCAATAAAAGTATAAATAATATTTGTATTTAAAGTATATACTTCCTAACCGACGTGATCGCGTCTCTCCATACTTTCTACCTCTAGCTGTTTAGGAATTCTGGTACTGACTTCCTGCTAAATCTAATCTCTCCGACTGTCTAGTATTTTCTCTTCCTGCTGCTCCCATATGTTTCCCTTTTTTTATTGTTTGCACAATATTTTCCATTTATTCCCTTGTCATATAACACAGACCTGAAAGATTAAATCTTGTTCATGATGGTTTAAATTAGCTTTCTGTTTTATTGGGTCTCTTTAGAATATCTTCATTACTTTTGCTTATAAGACCATTGTATTCTCACATTCCTTCATGAAACCACATTTTCTGTGGCTCTGTGGCCTCCAACAATTTTCCTTACTTGTGTTCGATTGTACAGAGTTACTGAATTATTTGTTGTTTATCATCATTGCTCTCAGAACATGTGATAGATGCCATTCTCAGCGCGTCCCGCAGCGTAAAGCGACTGACGACTCCAGGTCAGTATTGCTTTATAAGTTCTCTTATGTGCCTCGTAATCCTGTCGCTTCTGGTTGTGCCCATCTTAACTTTCATATCTTTCATCCAAAGGAGTGACGTGGACATGGTTATAAAAGTCATGTGATCCCTTAGTTGACCGTTTTCGACGACAGCACAGCTAGCTAACCTATCCGCACTTTCATTGCCCCGTACTCCAGCATGCCAAGAAACATAGACAAAGATGTCTCTGCATATCATTGATTTCTGCGATGACTGGACCACTATCTCCGTGCGAAGCCCGCCTATACATTTCTTATTATACTCATCCAATCACTTAGAATACTGGCGTGGGTGTATTCTTGCGACTCCAACCAGATTAATGCCCTGGTCACGTGCAAGATTCGTGACTCATATGTCAAGACAGGCTGACAAATAACATAAACAAACTATGTTTCATTATTTCACTTAACAAACATGAGTTCCATAATGTTTTTTTTTTTAATCTTCTCTGGAGTTATTCTGCACTTCACCTCTGTTCTACTTCCACATCTGTCCTCTGAACTTAATACTGTTCCGGTGATATCGATTTCATTGATCTATCTTAATATTGCACATATCCTCTAATCCTGCATTTGGGAGAGGTCTTCTTCTTTGTTGCAACCATCATTTCTGTTTCTTTCTTTGTTGCAACCATCATTTCTGTCTTTTTCTTTGTTGCAACCATCACTTCTATCTCCACAACTTTCTATGTCCACAAATTTCTATCTCCGCAATCTTCTATCTACACAACTTTCTATCTCCACAACCTTCTATCCCCACAACCTTCTATCTCCACAACTTTCTATCTCCACAACCTTCTATCCCCACAACCTTCTATCTCCACAACTTTCTATCTCCACAACTTTCTATCTCCACAACCTTCTATCCCCACAACTTTCTATCCCCACAACTTTCTATCTCCACAACCTTCTATCCCCACAACCTTCTATCTCCACAACTTTCTATCTCCACAACCTTCTATCCCCACAACTTTCTATCCCCACAACTTTCTATCTCCACAACTTTCTATCTCCACAACTTTCTATCTCCACAACTTTCTATCTTAACAACTTTCTATCTCCACAACTTTCTATCTTAACAACTTTCTATCTCCACAACTTTCTATCTTAACAACTTTCTATCTCCACAACTTTCTATCTTAACAACTTTCTATCTCCACAACCTTCTGTCTCCACAACTTTCTATCTCCACAACCTTCTATCTCCACAACCTTCTATATCCACAACTTTCTATCTACACACCTTTCTATCACCACAACCTTCTATCTCCACAACTTTCTATCTCCACAACCTTCTATCTCCACAACCTTCTATCTACACAACCTTCTATCTCCACAACTTTCTATCTAAGTAGCTTTATATCTCCACAACTTTCTATCTCCACAACCTTCTATCTACACAACTTTCTATCCCCACAACCTTCTATCTCCACAACCTTCTATCTACACAACTTTCTATCCCCACAACCTTCTATCTCCACAACCTTCTATCTACACAACCTTCTATCTCCACAACTTTCTATCTACGTAGCTTTATATCTCCACAACTTTCTATCTCCACAATCTTCTATCTCCACAACTTTCTATCTACGTAGCTTTATATCTCCACAACTTTCTATTCCACAACTTTCTATCTCCACAATCTTCTATCTACACAACGTTCTATCTCCACAACTTTCTATCTCCACAACCTTCTATCTCCACAACCTTCTATCTCCACAACTTTCTATCTACGTAGCTTTATATCTCCACAACTTTCTATCTCCACAATCTTCTATCTACACAACGTTCTATCTCCACAACTTTCTATCTACGTAGCTTTATATCTCCACAACTTTCTATCTACGTAGCTTTATATCTACACAACCTTCTATCTCCACAACCTTCTATCTCCACAACTTTCTATCTCCACAACTTTCTATCTACGTAGCTTTATATCTCCACAACTTTCTATCTACGTAGCTTTATATCTACACAACCTTCTATCTCCACAACCTTCTATCTCCACAACCTTCTATCTCCACAACCTTCTATCTCCACAACCTTCTATCTCCACAACTTTCTATCTACGTAGCTTTATATCTTCACAACTTTCTATCTCCACAATCTTCTATCTACACAACGTTCTATCTCCACAACTTTCTATCTCCACAACCTTCTATCTCCACAACTTTCTATCTCCACAACCTTCTATCTCCACAACTTTCTATCTCCACAACTTTCTATCCACATAACCTTTTAGCTTCACAATTATTGATGAAGTAACGGAAAATAGTACAGACATAAAAGAAAGACAAATTATATTTATTTTTATATGAGTCTATTTCCTGGTAAGACTGGAAGATCTCAGCACAGATCACGAACTCTATTGCACCCAACGTGTGCCCCGAAGTTAATGCGAGAAACGTGATCGATTACTGTAAGAAATGGTTGGTGTATACATTAATATATACAAGTAAAGATGTAAAGAAAGAGTAAAATAACCCGTGTGATGTGTCATAACGGATGGAATAAATATTGAACTGGCAGATGCTTAAGACGTAAAAAAAAGGTATTAGTTTGAAAGAAGATCATCATCAACATTATGAGGTGCCATGCCGGTTGACATAGGCGATTAGCTCTTTGTTTGCTTGCATTCGACCGATGACTAAAAGAGTACACCTCTTTATAGTTCGACCTTAAACGGGCGTTAACTGGGCGTGCCTGCGTTGTGTTGTGGTTTGCAGTATAACTGATATGTGCGCCTTTTGGTCCAACACATCCGACTTTAGCATGAAATTTTTGAGTAGCGGGTTATTTTTCCTCTTTGATCCCTACTCGCTTGGCCAGACTAGACAGGTTAGTCTGTTACTAGAGGCACCACGGCGAGATGAAGCAGGGTCTGGATGGTTCTGGTTCACCGATCCTGGCGCAAGCCGTCAGCTGTGGGTCGCTGGCAACTTCCAGCTCTGCTGCTGTTAGGCGCGCCTTCGTCTCCATCTTTTTCCACATCTCTCGCTCCTTCATGCATGTCATAATTTCAATTGGTGATCTTGTATTATGCCAAATGGATAAGCTGTTCAATATGTGTTTATTTTGGTTTTCCTCTGCTCTTCTTTCCATTCATCCTGCCTGTTGTTGTAGTATTTTCAATGCCTTCTTTCCATTCATTCTGCCTGTTGTTGTATTATTTTCAATGCCTTCTTTCCATTCATCCTGCCTGTTGCTGTAGTATTTTCAATGCCTTCTTTCCATTCATCTGCCTGTTGTTGTATTATTTTCAATGCCTTCTTTCCATTCATTCTGCCTGTTGTTGTATTATTTTCAATGCCTTCTTTCCATTCATTCTGCCTGTTGTTGTATTATTTTCAATGCCTTCTTTCCATTCATTCTGCCTGTTGTTGTATTATTTTCAATGCCTTCTTTCCATTCATTCTGCCTGTTGTTGTATTATTTTCAATGCCTTCTTTCCATTCATTCTGCCTGTTGTATTATTTTCAATGCCTTCTTTCCATTCATCCTGCCTGTTGTTGTATTATTTGCAATGCCTTCTTTCCATTCATTCTGCCTGTTGTTGTATTATTTTCAATGCCTTCTTTCCATTCATTCTGCCTGTTGTTGTAGTATTTTCAATGCCTTCTTTCAATTCATTCTGCCTGTTGTTGTATTATTTTCAATGCCTTCTTTCCGCATCACCTGCCCAATAAATGTGGATTGTCTTTTCCTTATGATTTTGATGATTGATATTTCTGGTTTCTCCAGCTCGCTTTAAACATTCTTCATCTTTGGAATTCATATCTTTCTTCTGATAAACCACATCTCAGCTGCGTCTAATGTTCTCTGTATTGGCTTCGTTATCGCCCATGACTCGTTTCCATAGAATAGAAAAGTTTCGATCTAGCACTTTAGGACATGTTTTCTAACTGTAATTGACAATAATGCTTTGTTACATGGGGTGTTTATCATTGGATGACAGTCTGTCCTTGCTTGTCCTATTCTGCTTCTAATTTCCACAGTGCATCTGATGTTATTAATGATCCCAGGTATTTGAATATATGCACTTGCGTAAGGATTTTCCCATTTAGTTTTAGTCTACATTCTCGTGTGTTTGTTTTCTTTGATATTATTATAGTTTCTGTATTCTTTATGTTGAGGGTCACCACTTTTTGTTCACTTTCTGTCACAATTTCATCTAAAAGATTGTATATATAGATCATGTAGGTGTTCTGCTATAATTACTATGCCATCTGCATACCTGAGGTTGTTTATGCTGCTACCCCACCCCCCTCCCCCGCTTGAATGCCAGACTTGTTCCCAACTGCTCGTCAAATATTTGTGCTCTACAAAGATAATAAATCTGGTGAATACACACATCACTGTCACACTTATTATCTTATTTGTTGATATCCTCCATGATTGTTTTCAATGTTAGTGGCTGCTTCTTGTATATACACTTGTATGTTCAATAATCCTTAGATCTTAAGTATCTATATTGATATTTTCTGGCATCTTGATCATCTGTTCATGATTGACTTTCTCCAAAGATTCGTGTAATCAATCAATCATAGGTATAGATCTTTGTGTACCTCCAAGGCTCTCTCTCTCTGCCAGAATTCGAAAGGCATAAATGACATTTTGTGTTCTTTTTCCTTCAACAAATCCAAATTGCTCGTCTACTATTTCTCTTTTAATCTTTAATTTTGTTCTTCTCATAATGAATCTTAGCATGTTCTTTGTGAAATGACATAATACATTAATTGTTCTACATTCATCACATTCTATTGCTCCTGTTTTTTTTGGCATAACTATAAAGGTGGATTGTAGAAAATAATTAGAGATATGACCGCTGTTTTAAATGTAATTCAGTAACTTTGTTATGATTTGTATTTCTGTCTCACCTAAAGCTTCCAATTCCTCTACTGATATATTATCTGATCCTGTCTCACCTAGAGCTTCTAATTCCTCTATTGATATATTATCTGATCCTGTCTCACCTAGAGCTTTTAATTCCTCTATTGATATATTATCTGATCCTGTCTCACATAGAACTTCTAATTCTTCTATTGATATATTATCTGTCCTGTCTCACATAGAACTTCTAATTCTTCTATTGATATATTATCTGGTCCTGTTGCCTGTCAGTTTCTTCATGTTTTTGACGGCCCTTCATAATTTATGTTATCTAGTTCAGGTGTTAGCTATGTTCTTTCTCCTCTATATAACTCTGATATATTCCCTCCATTTCATACATCCTGTACTACATTTGGTATTTCTACATGCCAGTTCTTTAATCCTTTTATGCATTGACTGTATGTTTTTATCTTGACAGTCTTCTATTTGCTTTAATTATTCATTCAACCACTTCTCTTTTAGTTTGGCATTTTGTCTTATTTCTTTATTTATCTTATCATATTCTTCGTTTATTTGTGTTCGTTCTTTTTTTGGACATCCATTGGAGGTTATACCTTGTCATCCACTTTTCTTTAGGAGCCTCTTGTTTAGACGATATTAATTCTTTTACAATTTGATGCATAAAATCTCATCTCTGCTCTTTTCTTTGCTATTGCGGTGTGTCTATTTGTTATAAAGACTGTATTGTTCCTGTAGATATTGGTCGCATTCAAGAAGTTCTGCACTGTAAGGAGTCTATGTTTCTCAACTTTCTGTTTGTATACTTTAGTTTTATTCTTATCTTGTTTCTATACTTTAGTTTTATTCTCATGTTGTTTCTATTCTTTAGTTTTATTCTCATGTTGTTTCTATTCTTTAGTTTTATTCTCATGTTGTTTCTATTCTTTAGTTTTATTCTCATGTTGTTTCCATACTTTAGTTTTATTCTCATGTTTGTTTCCATACATTAGTTTTATTCTCATGTTGTTTCCATACTTTAGTTTTATTCTCATGTTGTTTCCATACTTTAGTTTTATTCTCACGTTGTTTCCATACTTTAGTTTTATTCTCATGTTTCCATACTTTAGTTTTATTCTCATGTTTCCATACTTTAGATGTATTCTCATGTTTCAATACTTTAGTTTTATTCTCATGTTGTTTCCATACTTTAGTTTTATTCTCATGTTGTTTCTATACTTTAGTTTTATTCTCATGTTGTTTCCATACTTTAGTTTTATTCTCATGTTTCCATACTTGAGTTTTATTGTCACGTTGTTTCCATACTTTAGTTTTATTCTCATGTTGTTTCCATACTTTAGTTTTATTCTCATATTTGCATACAACGATATACTGATACTGTACAATAATTTAACAACCACACAAACACACACAAGCACTCAAACATATACAGAAGCACACACACACACATACACCAATACGCATGTACACACACACACAGACACAAGCACATACACACACACACAAGCAGTCACACATATACAAAAGCACACACACTCATACACCAACATTCATGTACACTCACACACGCACGCACACGTATAAACATATGCCGCTATCGGTAGATACACGCAGTTTTCAGACAAGAAAAGACAACGCCTAGGATGTTTCAGCTTTGACAGCAAGCAAAAAATCAACGTTTCGATCGGAAGGTCTTCAGCTGGAACGAAAACACACAAATCAGTGTACATAAATCACACTACACAATTCCGAATACAGAAATCTTTACAAATCATAGGAAACTAAAACTGAACAATGACTAAAGTTTCTAACGTCATCTTGTAAGTTCACACATGGTTTTCCACCTATATTCCGATATCAGTCAATTTACTTTTACTGTTTTGCTGGTATTATGTCATGTGTTCTTTGGGGTATCTCTCTCTCTCTCTCTCTCGTTCTCTCTCTCTCTCTCTCTCTCTCTCTCATTCCATAACTCTTGAGGTTATTAGGGCACATTTGACAGAATTCGTCAACCTTCATCATGTTTCATTATCTTGGGACTTTGCGAAGTCGAGGCCAGCCCATTCTTTGATCTCCTATCGTAACATTTATGTATTGATACTGCCACTCTTTTTCTGATTCAACATTTCCGTTCTTAAACTATAATCTGATCTCTCGAGATTAGCAAACAGAATGCAAGAAATAGGAGCAAACAAAAAAGAAATATTGAGGCGGAAGATTGTGCAACGTTACAGCAATATACGGTTATCCAACTGCCTGATAATCAGCATCCTGCCAGGCTAAGACAAATTGATTCATTTGGCCTCGAAGCAGCTTCTAATCGATGTCTAGTTGTGCATTACGATCGCGATATCTTCATTCATTTTTTCTTCTTCTTTACATCTTCGTTCGTCCAACAACTACTCATTTTCATGTTGGTTATTAAAAGATCAAAGCAAAGAAATGCATAAAAATACATGCGAAGCTGCAGTAAAACTAATTGTAAGGAGAAACACAAATATATAGAAAAGAAATAGAGAAAAAAAAAAAACCGGTGTGATTAAGGCTTAACGTAATAAGTGGACAACACAAATTTGAACAACGTTTCGGCTCAATATTCCTTCAGCAGGAACAAACATACAACACACACACACACAGATATGTATTTTGAACAAAAAATATATAATAAACAATCTCAACATAATAAAAATAAAAAGTCCTCCCTGCAAACTGTGCTATGGTCAAAGGAAAATGAACACCTCGGCACACGCACGGGATACGTGTGCGCCCACCAAAATGAAAATGTGTCTTATAGGTAAATAATGCACATATGATGTGTGTGCACATTTTCACTTCGCTTTCGTGCGCGCACACTTATCCCGTATGTGTACCGGGTCGTTCATTTTCCTTTGACCACAACACAGTTTGCAGAGAAGACCTTTTATTCTTATTTTTATTTTTATTTCTCAGTCTTGTTCTAAATTATTATTTATTATTTTTTTTAAATACTTATTATATACTTTTTGTTTTAAATACATATCTCTGTGTGTGTGTGTGTGTTGTATGTTTGTTCCTGCTGAAGGCAAATTGAGCCGAAACGTTGCTCAAATTTTTGCAAAGATTTAACCGTGCCGTTGTTTGATTTCTTTTTTCTCTCTATTTTTTTTTTTCATTTCTCTTTATTGAAAGATCGTTAAGCGGATGACTTTGTCTGTAATCTACGCAACAAGGTATGTTGTATAGAACTTTTATTCCTGCTACTGAGTGCATAAAGAAACAGCAGATTAATTGTTTGGCCACATGATAAGACAGATATAGTAAACTAAGACACAATGAGCCTTCAGCAGACGCAGCGAGAATACCAGACCTAAGAGTTGATCACAAAAAAGGAGGATAGACGGGATAATAAAAAACGTGAGGAAATGCAACAGCAGTAGATGCTGACAGAAAACAAAAGACCGCAAACTATCTTACCTCGACGCTAAAAGGCAAATGAGGCGGGAAAGAAGGAAAAGATTTCATAACCTGTGGTTTCAAAACAAATTATGTGTCTACACATCTCTTATTTGAGTTGCCTTCTCTCTTCTTTGAGTTTCCCTCTCTCCAATTTGAGTTGCCATATCTCCTATTTTAGTAGCCCTCTCTCTTATTTGAGTTGCGGTCTCTCCTATTTCAGTAGCCCTCTCTCCAATTTGAGTTGCCCTCTCCTATTTCAGTAGCCCTCTCTACTATTTGAGTAGCCATCTCTCCTATTTGAGTAGCCCTCATCAACTATTTCAGTAGCCCTCTCTACTATTTCAGTAGCCCTCTATACTATTTCAGTAGCCCTCTCTACTATTTGAGTAGCCATCTCTGCTATTTGAGTAGCCCTCTCTACTATTTCAGTAGCCCTCTCTCCAATTTGAGTTGCCCTCTCCTATTTCAGTAGCCATCTCTCCTATTTCAGTAGCCCTCTCTACTATTTCAGTAGCCCTCTCTCCTATTTGAGTTGCCTTCTCTCTTCTTTGAGTTTCCCTCTCTCCAATTTGAGTTGCCCTCTCCTATTTCAGTAGCCCTCTCTCCTACTTCAGTAGCCCTCTCTACTATTTGCGTAGCCATCTCTCCTATTTGAGTAGCCCTCTCTCCTATTTGAGTTGCCGTCTCTCCTATTTCAGTAGTCTTCTCTCCTATTTGAGTTGCCATATCTCCTATTTCAGTAGCCCTCTCTCCTATTTGAGTTGCCGTCTCTCCTATTTCAGTAGCCTTCTCTCCTATTTGAGTAGCCCTCTCTCGTATTTGAGTTGGCCTCTCTCTTATTTGAGTTGCTTTCTCTCTTCTTTGGGTTGCCATTCCTCTTTGCAAATCGCTGTGAGGTAGAGCAGAATTAGTTGCCCCAAATGACGTCACTTGTTCTGAGTGCTAACTAGCAATCATTTAATTTTCGGTCCGTAGTTATATTCTCATATTCTCAGCAGACATTGTTTTGAGTTGATCCGCATTTTCAGGATTTGTCATCTGTTTTGTTGATCGGCTTGAGGCGTGTTTTAGACAGAATGTTGGTTTATTCTCGGCTTGAATTATGTTTTAGTTGGAATGTTGGTTTGTTCTCGGCTTGAATTATGTTTTAGTCGGAATGTTGGTTTGTTCTCGGCTTGAATTATGTTTTAGTTGGAATGTTGGTTTGTTCTCGGCTTGAATTATGTTTTAGTCGGAATGTTGGTTTGTTCTCGGCTTGAATTATGTTTTAGTTGTAATGTTGGTTTGTTCTCGGCTTGAATTATGTTTTAGTTGGAATGTTGGTTTGTTCTCGGCTTGAATTATGTTTTAGACGGAACGTTGGTTTGTTCTCGGCTTGAATTATGTTTTAGTCGGAACGTTGGTTTGTTCTCGGCATGAATTATGTTTTAGACGGAACGTTGGTTTGTTCTCGGCTTGAATTATGTTTTAGTCGGAACGTTGGTTTGTTCTCGGCTTGAATTATGTTTTAGTCGCAACGTTCGTTTGTTCTCGGCTTGAATTATGTTTTAGACGGAATGTTGGTTTGTTCTCGGCTTGAATTATGTTTTAGACGGAGCGTTGGTTTGTTCTCGGCTTGAATTATGTTTTAGTTGGAACGTTGGTTTGTTCTCGGCTTGAATTATGTTTTAGACGGAACGTTCGTTTGTTCTCGGCTTGAGATGTATTTTAGTCTGAAACAGACTACACAAATCAGTTTGTCTTTTTTGTTTATATCATAAAATTTGCTATTCATATCTCTCCTCTACAAGTCCACACTTCGTCTGTCCCCTATATCTCTTACTCCACTCTACGATATCTCTATATTTCCTCCTCTAGTTGTTCCCTATATCTCTTACCCTACTCTACGACAACTCTATCTTTCCTCCTCTCGTTGTCCCCTATATCTCTTACCGTGACTTCCGTTTCTAAGATGGCGGATCTAGTCCACGTTCTCTCGATCGCTGCAGAAAGTGCATTCGATGTCTGATTAATTTCAGTTCTCCATCGCACTCCTATGCGTTAAAGTCAAGATAATGATATACTTATTACATCTGCGCTGATAAAATAATGTTGTACGCCGGCAATATTCCATTTTCGACAAATCAAGTGTTGTGAATGCGACCTTTCATCGTCTAGGCTTGTTCTGCGCTGTACGTCACATTGGTGCTTTTCATGACCGTTGTTGGATTTGCTTGACGCAAGTTATTTCCATGTGACTTATTAATGTGAAATGCTTCGTCAGCCGTAGTTTTGTCTCTTTAGGGAATTTGCACCGTGTTCTGTTCATCGTAGGCTACATTCACTAGAGTATTCGGGATTCTAAAGGGCGCGTCATTGCAGTGCGTCTGACATTGTTATGTGTGCTACGTCATCGTAATGGCTCATCGTAAATCCATAGACCGGCCTCACGCTAATCTTACGGTCCATTGTTTGATATGCGACGGGGTAATCTGACGACTAACTATTGTGTTTATATGTTCGGAATTGGAGTCAACAACGATGGCCTAACATCGTCAAGCGCTACACATTTTTTAAAGAAATATGACGATCATCACTTTCGGGAGGACGTGAACTTCTGGTATATGGTGGGTGGATAGACGGCAGGAACCATTGCAGGCTATGCATGAAAAGTGTTCCTTGTTGCAGTTTCCTCATATTCCAAGTCCATGGTGGACTGGTTGGTCTCGGGGCAAGACGCCGGCCACGGGACAGAGAGGTTGTGGGTTCAAATCTCGGCTACACCGGTTGGGATTTTTATTTATGATTTCTCTCTGCGACAACCACCCCTGGTCTCAGCAGCGAGGCCCGGCTTGAAACGTCGGTTAAAACTGAACGGAAAATACATGAGTACCACAGAAGGCGGAGTTATCTGCCTGTGCGGCGAAGGACCCCTGCGCACACGGCTGCCAGGGAAAAATGGATTAACACGCAAAATTCAGTTCCTAGTCCCTAGGGACTTCGTCAGAGTTGAAAGCTGGCGAACGGAACAACAACAACATATCTCTAACCCAACTCTAACCTCAATTTCTCAAAGCTGAAACATCCCATTTTAGTTGTGTTTTTTTTTCTAGTTTGAAAATAACTGATCGAAGGAACATTATAGTTCATCGATTATTACCACCATTTGCGTTTGAGATCTTATTGAAGCTATTAATTATTACTGAAGTTCACATTAACCTTTGACTCGTCGTCAAATTATTCATCAATCATTGGACTCTTTTTATTATTTGGTCCGTAAAAGAGGGTGGAAAGAGAAATATTATTAAAGTGTGACCGACATAGGCCTCCTGCAAAGGATAACAACTAAAGACGCGAAGTGAATGAGCTGTGACCACTACCTTAGTCGAGCTCTTACTTTGTAAAGAAGAAGGAAGAGAAACGACGCTATAGAGAGTCAAAGAAAGTAAAATGCAGGCGTCTGCGAAATCGCGGATTTTAATGTATTAGTTGGTAGAGCTTGAATCAGTCACATTATTCTAAATGTATTAGTTGGTAGAACTTGAATCAGTCACATTAGTCTAAATGTATTAGTTGGTAGAGCTTGAATCAGTCACATTATTCTAAATGTATTAGTTGGTAGAGCTTGAATCAGTCACATTATTCTAAATGTATTAGTTGATAGAGCTTGAATCAGTCACATTATTCTAAATGTATTAGTTGATAGAACTTGAATCAGTCACATTATTCTAAATGTATTAGTTGTTAGAGCTTGAATCAGTCACATTATTCTAAATGTATTAGTTGGTAGAGCTTGAATCAGTCACATTATTCTAAATGTATTAGTTGATAGAGCTTGAATCAGTCACATTATTCTAAATGTATTAGTTGATAGAGCTTGAATCAGTCACATTATTCTAAATGTATTAGTTGATAGAGCTTGAATCAGTCACATTATTCTAAATGTATTAGTTGATAGAGCTTGAATCAGTCACATTATTCTAAATGTATTAGTTGATAGAGCTTGAATCAGTCACATTATTCTAAATGTATTAGTTGGTAGAGCTTGAATCAGTCACATTATTCTAAATGTATTAGTTGGTAGAGCGTGGATCAGTCACATTATTCTAAAGCAAGAGCTGTTCCATGTAATGCTGACACCACATATCTGGTTTAAACTTAATTCCCCCTCCCCCATTTTCCTCCCCAATTCACCCTCTATTTTCCTACAGCCTTGACGGGCTTCAATATCCGTTTACATTTCCAGATTCCCTCTTTGCAGATAAGGACGCCACATTGGTCACCAAAAAAAAAAAAATACCGCTCTCCTCGCAGAAAGCTTATTTATACAATTACCTCCACTTGAAGTGGAGCTCACCAGGATAATCTATAGATTAATTTAATGATCAGAAGATAAGGTTGGTTACATAATAAACCTTGGTTACGCCGCTAGGGGTGTTGTTTGGACTAGGGAAAAGAGGGCTGTTATTATCGTTTGGTTTAAACGGAAAAGAACGATTGGATAATTGCAGGAGCTTATCTCCAGCTGAGACAGGCAACAAAATAATTCTTGCCATTTTGAGGAAAATTAACATCACTCACCGAGTTCTCTTGATTTTTCAGCGTGTCTTTCATAGTATGCCTGTCTCACACTGGGCTTCTTCCGTCTGTTTATCCCTCTCGATCAATCACTGTCTTGATATCTCTTTTTGTCAATCTTTTTCTCGCTCTCTTTGTTTATATTTGTATTTCACTATCTCTCTTACGCCTTCCTGCATTCTCCCTCAGCTTGTTCCACTGACTTCTCTCATTATATTTCTCTTATACTGTCTTTTCCATCCATCTGTATGTATCTATCACTACCTGCCCACCTAAATCACCAATATTTCAACATATACCTCCATATCTTCCACTATATTTCTCTATGTGTTTTAATCTTTCTCCTTCAATAGCCCACACTCCGTACCTTCATAAACTTGTCTTGTCCCTTAATCACTCACTTATAACACTCTGTCGATTCATGTGTATACCCTCTCACCCCGTCTCTTTCGGTATTTCTCTATTTCTTACTTTCTCCTTTCATTTCTCTTCCTCTTCTTCTACCGTGACGTCATACATATTTGTATTCAAAGTTTAGCACTGATATTTTATTTGTAAATTTGTGCTTCTAATTTCAGAAGTACAATAACTTCTATATTATTGCTACATGATTGAACTAAGTTGAGTAGAACAAGTTTGCACTTAATTTTATTGATTATCATTGGCCATGTAATGAGAAGAGAACAGCTTAAATATATTGTAACGAGTGGGAAAATTGAGGGACGAAGAGATAGAGGAAAGCAAAGAGAAAAGATACAAGACAGCTTAAGAGAATGGCTTGGCAGAAGGTCAACAACAGAAATGATAAATAACTGTCGAGATCGAAAGTTGTGGAGAGACATGATCACCTACGCCAGCAGGCCCGGTACTTGATGATGATGATGATGATGATGATGATCATAGCCACAAGTTTTAGTTTGTTGTGCGCCTCAATGTGGACAAGTCTTCCTCGCGCTAGCACTAATTCTCCTTTAAAATATTACAAATATAAATAATAGTTGAATTAAAACATTTACATTTCATTAAGTTAGCCCAATATGGAGCTTTCAGCATTAATAAAACGCAGAGCATTGAAAGAATGAGGACAACTTAAAACACATTTATTATTACAGGTGGAAGATTTTAATTGAAGTAACATTTCAGGTACGACAACCTGCAACCAAACTTCTAAAATCTCCCTATCCTCTCTCCATCTCTCTGTCTGTCTCTGTCTGTCTGTCTCTCTCTCTATCTATGTGTGCGTGTATGCCTAACGTTCCTTACTTCCACTTTATATTCTTATATTCCTGTCATAACTCATTTTGCCGTCTTGTATCTTATCCATTTCGGGCACTAGCCCATCCGTTTTATCATCGAGAAATCCCATAATTCTTCTCGAATCTTATCTACGCACCCACTTGTGAAGAGGACTGCAAACTTCATCTTATCACGTCTTCTTATTCACAGATCCTCCGTAAACGCTTTATTTCAGTTTAGCCAATCCAGATGAACAAGAATCAACCAGGAATATCACGGACACTGCTGGATTTATCACCACTTGCTTAGAATACTAAACAGTGATGGCCAAACGCTGTTATAAATGACGAACTAATCGCAAAAAGTAAATCAACCGACAGCGGAAGAAATAAGTTAAATACGTACAATTGCTTCAAATCCAAAAATGTGTGTTCAGTTGTTCTATGCTATTCTATCTATGGAACCAGTTATTCTATCTATGGAACCAGTTATTCTACCTTTGGAATCAGTTATTCTATCTATGGAACCAGTTATTCTATCTACGGAATTAGTTATTCTATCTATGGTACTAGTTATTCTACCTATGGAACCAGTTATTCTACCTATGGAACCAGTTATTCTATCTATGGAACCAGTTATTCTATGGAACCAGTTATTCTATGGAACCAGTTATTCTATGGAAACAGTTATTCTATCTATGGAACCAGTTATTCTATCTATGGAACCAGTTATTCTACCTATGGAACCAGTTATTCTATCTATGGAACCAGTTATTCTATGGAATCAGTTATTCTATCTATGGAAGCAGTTATTTTATCTATGGAACCAGTTATTCTGTCTATGGAACCAGTTATTGTACCTATGGAACCAGTTATTCTATCTATGGAACCAGTTATTCTACCTATGGAACCAGTTATTCTACCTATGGAACCAGTTTCACTGCAGTCAGGAATTCCCTGTTCCCTATAATACATCTGTCAATTCCGTTGACAAGGTTGCACTCTACACGTCTTACCCGACGAAAAAAAGAGGGTTAGACATCAGATCCTACTACCCAGAGACCAGGGGAAAAAAGAGAAGGTTAGACATCAGATTCTACTACCCAGAGACCAGGGGAAAAAAGAGTGGGCTAGACATCAGATCCTACTACCCAGAGACCAGGGGGAAAAAGAGAAGGTTAGACATCAGATCCTACTACCCAGAGACTAGGGAAAAAAGGGAGGGCTAGACATCAGATCCTACTACCCAGAGACCAGGGGAAAAAAGAGTGGGTTAGACATCAGATCCTACTACCCAGAGACCAGGGGAAAAAAGAGTGGGTTAGACATCAGATCCTACTACCCAGAGACTAGGGAAAAAAGGGAGGGTTAGACATCAGATCTTACTACCCAGAGACTAGGGAAAAAAGAGAAGGTTAGACATCAGATTCTACTACCCAGAGACCAGGGGAAAAAAGAGTGGGTTAGACATCAGATCCTACTACCCAGAGACTAAGGAAAAAAGAGAAGGTTAGACATCAGATTCTACTACCCAGAGACCAGGGGAAAAAAGAGTGGGTTAGACATCAGATCCTACTACCCAGAGACCAGGGGAAAAAAGAGTGGGTTAGACATCAGATCCTACTACCCAGAGACCAGGGAAAAAGGAGAGGGTTAGACATCAGATCCTACTACCCGGAGACCAGGGGAAAAAAGAGAAGGTTAGACATCAGATCCTACTACCCAGAGACCAGGGGAAAAAAGAGAGGGTTAGACATCAGATCCTACTACCCAGAGACCAGGGGAAAAAAGAGAAGGTTAGACATCAGATCCTACTACCCAGAGACTAGAGAAAAAAGAGAAGGTTAGACATCAGATCCTACTACCCAGAGACTAGAGAAAAAAGAGAAGGTTAGACATCAGATCCTACTACCCAGAGACAAGAGAAAAAAGAGAGGGTTAGACATCAGATCCTACTACCCAGAGACTAGAGAAAAAAGAGAAGGTTAGACATCAGATCCTACTACCCAGAGACCACGGGAAAAAAGAGAGGATTAGACATCAGATCCTACTACCCAGAGACCAGGTGAGAAAACGGGCGGAGGTGGCGGCGGTATAGCAAACAAGAAACCACGGATTCGAAGCGACACACTCCCACTGTCTCTGACGGGATTCAAAACCGCCACCCTCCTGCTCAGAGGTGAACGTCTTACACTCTAGACTACCAAGAATTACCTCTGCTGCTACACGATCTATTACAGCCACCACAACCATTTTTTATGTCACTACAACAACCATCACTGTCGCTACAACAACCATCACTGTCGCTACAACAACCATCACTGTCGCTACAACAACCATCACTGTCGCTACAACAACCATCACTGTCGCTACAACAACCATCACTGTCACTACAACAACCATCACTGTCGCTACAACAACCATCACTGTCACTACAACAACCATCACTGTCACTACAACAACCATCACTGTCACTACAACGACCATCACTGTCGCTACACCAACCATCACTGTCGCTACAACAACCATCACTGTCGCTACAACAACCATCACTGTCACTACAACAACCATCACTGTCACTACAACAACCATCACTGTCACTACAACAACCATCACTGTCACAACAACAACCATCACTGTCGCTACAACAACCATCACTGTCGCTACAACAACCATCACTGTTGCAGCAGCGAGGACAATTACAACGCCTGCTACAACTATTGGTAATCCTTCCACAACAACTACTACTACTGTTACAACAACCTTTATTGCTGCTACAACTACTTCCAGTGTTACAAAAACTACCACTTTTGCTATTACTACAAATACTACTTTAAAAAAAAATAAATAAAGAGCCCCGTCACGCCAAGTGACGTATAGGAAATATGGTGTTAGTGACCATAATTTTTACAGACCTTCAGCACATGATTTGTGGGATGATGTGGTCGGTATTACGCCTGTGCCGCTTTACTTTCCCAGAAAAAAAATCCGGTACCCATTTAAGGCTGCGTGAACCCGGAAACCGTTTGTTGGGATCGAACCATACCTCTTGTCCTTTGTAGTCCAGTTCACTAACCACTGTGCTATCGCGGCTCAATTACTACTAAGTACTGTTTTATCTTTTCTACTACTTGTCTCCACCCCTGTTGCCATGTTCATCACTGTTCTCTCGGTAAAGACCTTTCTTACATTTCATCATTCTTTTATATATGATTTGTGACATGAGAAGTCTACTTCGACAAATATAATCTGAATGTCAATGTCAATGTCATGAAAAATATACTAACATCAAAACAAATAACACCAGGGCAAAAACTAAGAATAGTAAAATGTTACATCTTCTCAATATTCCTGTATGGTGCAGAAACATGGACATTAGACCAGAAAACAGAACAGAAAAATTGAGGCCTTTGAAATGTGGATTTATAGAATAATAGGTAGAATTGGATGGAAAGAAAAGAAAACAAACGAGGAAGTTTTAAAACAACTAAAAATGAAAAAAGAACTACTAAACACAATTAGAGCAAGACAAATGAAATTTTTTGGTCATGTTAAAAGACACAACAGTCTAATAAAAGTAATATTAGAAGGGAAAATACAAGGTAAAAGAGGCAGAGGCAGACCAAGACTAACATGGACGAGTAATATCAAAAGATGGACAAGTCAGCCTATGGCAATCTGCACCATCAAGGCAAGAGACAGAGTGGAATGGCACTCCATGGTAGCCAACCTTCGATGCGGAGACGGCACTCAATGATGATGATGATGATGATGATAATCTGAAAGTCAAAATTGTTTTCTTCACACAAATGTTACTCACATTGACAGGCACGGCAACTTCTGTCTAGGACATGGAGTAGATTCTGAGCTATCATTTGATAGCCCTGGAGCTCACACCCAGCTATCATTTGATAGCCCTGGAGCTCACACCCAGCTATCATTTGATAGCCCTGGATCCCACACCCAGCTATGATTTGATAGCCCTGGAGCCCACACCCAGCTATATTTGATAGCCCTAGAGCCCACACCCAGCTATGATTTGATAGCCCTGGATCCCACACACAGCTATGATTTGATAGCCCTGGATCCCACACCCAGCTATATTTGATAGCCCTGGAGCTCACACCCAGCTATGATTTGATAGCCCTGGATCCCACACACAGCTATGATTTGATAGCCCACACCCAGCTATATTTGATAGCCCTAGAGCCCACACCCAGCTATGATTTGATAGCCCTGGAGCCCACACCCAGCTATGATTTGATAGCCCTGGAGCCCACACACCCAGCTATGATTTGATAGCCCTGGAGCCCACACACCCAGCTATGAATTTTTTTTTTCATCATCAGTTTAATAGCTTAGTTCAAAATGTCTTGTTGAAGTCGGATGTGATGGGCCGAAAGGTGCATATATCACATCTTGCCGCATATAACAATACAATGTGTCTACGCCCAATTAGAGTACTTTGTTGGGGTGGTGGTGGAGAAGGAGGAGGAGGTCAGAACGGACGATGATGAGGACTTGTCATTAGGGAAGAACAATAAAAGAAGAAAAAAGTAGATCGTGCAAAGGAAGGACAAATTAGTTAAGAGTACGAGAATAATTTATAGGAAGGAATAATAAGAAAATAGTTATAATGAAAGAAGAAGAATTAATAGTTGATATAAAGATAGAAGAAAAAAGAAATAGCTGAAATGAAGTAATAATAAGTAAATAGCTATACGAAGGAGGTCGAAAATAGCTTAAATGAAGGAAGTGTAAGAAAATATGAAGAAATACGCATAATTTCTTTGGCCATGTAATGAGAAGAGAACAACTGGAATATATTGTAACAACTGGAAAAATTGAGGGACGAAGAGATAGAGAGAGAGAAGCAAAGAGAAAAAAATACCAGACAGCTTAAGAGAATGGTTTGGCAGAAAGTCAACAACAGAAATGATAAATAACTGTCGAGATCGAAAGTTGTGGAGAGACATGATCACCTACGCCAGCAGGCTCGATACTTGATGATGATGATAAGAAAATAGCTGATATGAAAGAGGAAGAAAATAGTGTATATAAGTAGGAAGTATTAAATAGCTTAAATGATGGAAGAATATAGACATGAAAACTCTTAGACATTTCTGTACAATAATAATGAATGCTAACATTTCTATCTATCTATCTATTCTCCTTTCGAGCCGAAGACGGCACATAGGGCAGAACCACAATCTTAAAAACAGAAACCTTGTGTGCCAAAATGGCACATATTGCAGAGATCACTGCTCTTAAAATCTATGGCGCTGTTTCCACAACAATACTTTTTACAATGACAGCTTGTCAAGCCATCGATCAACCTCCTTAGTCGCCTCTTAGGTCGTGCCTGGAAGGTCACAGTGTCACTATTCTTTACCTCCCTCATAATGAGGCCCCGGTAACACATGGGATATGCTAACATTAGGTTTCGTAAATGCTAACATTTATAAAACCTTAATCTGTTTATTCTTCAACTATTTCTTCTATTGTTCCTTCCTGACTTTACAGCAGAATTCACCCCCCCCGCCCCCACCCACACGATTGTTGAGCCAGTTAAACGACGTGACGTCACAAAGTCTTCACATTCACGTGAGAGAATGTATCCCGTTGACTTATCATCCACCTTTAATTGCTGCCTGTTCCACCCCAACAAGAGTATCAAACGGAAGTTACATTACGTCATGGTATAAAAGGAAAGGGGGTAGAGAGTCACGTCACGTGGTGTATAGGGAATATGGTGTTAGTGCCCATATTGTTTTCAATACCTACGAAACATTATTTTAAGGGTAATTTGGCCAGCATTACGCCCGTGCCGCTTTACTTTCTCAGAAAAATTCGGTGCTACTTAAAGGCTGGGTGAACTTTGAAGATGTATATTAGGATCGAACCTGCCTTCTTCTCATTAGTAGTCTAGCTCTAGCCACTGAGCTGCAGCAGTTCCGTTGTTTCATAGGTTCAGTGATATCTGCGCCTTCCGAAGCAGCACTTCCGATATCACTTTCGTATATACCGGGTCGCCATCACATCTCCAATTGATTTCGTTCGCTCAAGCTAGTTAAATGTTTCCAGAATCCTCACGGGAAGGTTGAGTAAGACAGTCATCTATGAGTCTCTGATTGCTTTCAGTTTATTCACTTATTGCGTCTCGTAGTCTCAAGAAATTCTCTTAATTTGACTGCCGTCACAGTTTATCTATTTGGTTATTATATTATATTCTTTGTCTATTGTACCTGTCTTCATTTCGCATCACACACTATTTATCAAGATAAGAAACACCTTCCCAAATAAACACCCAAGAAACACCCATGAAACACCCATGAAATACCCAAAAACGTCAATCTTCACATAATCCACGTGTACAATTTACACCCCCTCACGTGCGTTATGTCAAACTCTTAATGGACCTGCCGAACGCTATCAGGGACCACGGGGAACACTCACGTTGTGTCTGCGTGGATTCAGCGGCGTACTCAAACCCCGGGGTGAGCCATTAAAACATTGGATCAGGGGCGAACTTGTAAAAGTAATCTCACGTTCAAGGGGCAAAGTACGCCCCCAAAAAACACATGTAATGATTTAGGAAAAACAAAACCCGAAAAGTAACTGGGGTTGTTTGAAAGAAAGTTTCACCAAGTAATAATAAATCTTGTATTAAATGATGGAAACTCTGACAACAAATTTTAATGAAACAAAGAAGACTCACGAATCTTGGACATATCAAACCCATAATGACCTTGATTTAATGGGGCGAGGGGGGGGGAAATAGAGAGAGCTTTAGAGATACTAAAAAGAAAGCGGTCGTAAAAAGGAAGAAATAGATTAATAACGTGCTACCTGTAGACTTCATTCAAAACTACAAAAATTAATAATGAAGAGAGGAATGAAAAATATTTACCTGGGTAACGTCATAACTGACGATACAAAATGGCTAACATTGTCGCTTAAAAATCGTGTTGGTTGCTTTGTTTGAAATGTGTGTTTTCGAGAGAACTGGAGTAAGGAAGTAACCGTACACTCTCTATTCGATGGAAGTTTTCAGGAATCGTCGCCTGCGTCGTTAATTAAGATTGCACGGTAGTCGATCTTGTCAACGTAAGTTGCCAACACGCTTTGTGACATTAGTGCAGCGAATATGGGGAATTCCAGACTGCAGTGCAAGCGATTTCATGAACAGAAACGAAAGAGTAGAACTATTCTTTCCTATAATTTGGTAAATTATGTGAACAAACATTTCTTTTCCAACTGGATAGTAAATTATGTGAACAAACATTTCTTTTCCAACTGGATAGTAAATTATGTGAACAAACATTTCTTTTCCAACTGGATAGTAAATTATGTGAAAAAACATTTCTTTTTCAACTGGATAGTAAATTATGTGAAAAAACATTTCTTTTTCAACTGGATAGTAAATTATGTGAACAAACATTTCTTTTCCAACTGGATAGTAAATTATGTGAACAAACATTTCTTTTCCAACTGGATAGTAAATTATGTGAACAAACATTTCTTTTCCAACTGGATAGTAAATTATGTGAACAAACATTTCTTTTCCAACTGCATGGTAAATTATGTGAACAAACATTTCTTTTCCAACTGGTTGGTAAATTATGTGAACACACATTTTTTTCCAACTGGATAGTAAATTATGTGAACAAACATTTCTTTTCCAACTGCATGGTAAATTATGTGAACAAACATTTCTTTTCCAACTGCATGGTAAATTATGTGAACACACATTTCTTTTCCAACTGGTTGGTAAATTATATGAACAAACATTTCTTTTCCAACTGGTTCTTCATAGTCGTCTTTCTTCTGTATTGTTTTTTTTTTTACATATCTAGCCGTTCAGTAAGATACATTGTGAAGAGGACAAGTCACTCTTGTCTGCGTTGAGATAAGAACAGTGTATCCAACTACAGATACAGTCCTCTTTTGTCCACAATTGTAACTATACGCGTACGCTGAAAGAAGAAGTAACAAACTGGTCTAAGTAGTCACTTGTCTACCTAGCCTGACTGCTACACCTCGTCAAAGTCTGCACAGTAAATGATGTAAGCGGGCGTAGGTGCGCTGAGTTGTGGATTACAGCATGGTTAAACCGGTTAGTCTATTTCTAGAAGCGTAGAGGTGAATTACGAGTCTTGGTCAGCTGTTGTTTCCGCAGATCCTAACGCAAATAGTGAGCTGCGAGTCGCTGAGAGTCCTGGTGATGTTGAGGCGTCTTGACCACAGCATGCGGGTCGAAATCGATGTTTTCAAAACACAGTGTTCTGTCTTCTACCTTTCAACTCCCGTGGAGCACAGGTATTCAACAAACATTTCCAGGCCCTTCTGTTTCTTGCCACTCTTTTAAAATAATTCCGTGTCTTCTCCATCATATTCATTTCTGCTTGCACCTGTCTTCTCCAAGAATATTTTGGTCTCTTTGTTTGTCTTTCCCTGTGGGGATTCCACAAAAAATGGCATGTTGTGTAATATTCTCAATTAGCTTCCGTAGTGTGTGTTCCATCCAGCGCCATCGTCTGTGTCCACGGGTATATGAAAGAGGTGAGTTGCAGAATGGCTCAGGCAAAAGCAGCATTCCAAAAAATGAGGAAGATATTATGCAATCCATTTTTGACAATCGAAACAAGAAAAAGAGTTCTTAAATGTTATGTAGAGTCAATCTTAACATATGGATGTGAATTATGGACAATAGGACAACAGACAAGAAAATCACTGGGGTCTGTAGAAATGTGGTTTTACAGAAGAATGTTGAGAATACAATGGACAGCTAAGAAGAGTAATGAAAATGTTTTGAAAAAGGTCAAAGCAAAACGATAGCTAATTTCCAATATTGGGAAGAAACAACCATAATTTTTTTGCCATGTAATGAGAAGAGAACAACTGGAATATATTGTGGCAACTGGAAAAAATGAGGGACGAAGAGATAGAGGGAAGCAAAGATAAAAAATACCAGACAGCTTAAGAGAATGGCTTGGCATAAGGTCAACAACAGAAATGATAACTGTCGAGATCGAGAGTTGTGGAGAGACATAATCACCTACGCCAGCAGGCCTGGTACTTGATGATGATATGACTGACACTCATCCATAATCCTACGTTAGTGATTTTGTTCTGTCATTACTATCCTTATATTCAGCGCAAGCATTCATTAATGAAAATTTATATCTTGGTGATTGTCATTTGTGTTGCTCTCCATTTTTTACAGCTATAATAGGATTGACTTATCACAGTCAATTCCTCTAAATTAACATTCTGATGTTCAATCTGGCGGTCCCCCGAATGAATATCCCACCTTCATCCATTCCTCGCTACGCCACTGTGAGACCGAAGCTCTAGCGGGTAGAAACAGACATAAATAACACGCTCTGGCGCGTAATGTTTCTGTCTCTTTTTCTTCACTATCTAACTGGTGATGATGCCCTTCTCGTCCCAGCATGGGAACTTCTATCTTGGGATATAATAACTTCCGCTCTGAAGTGAGCTCTACTTGCCAGTTTGAAGACAGCTATGGGTGGTGCTGGTTAGAACCAGACGTGATTGCAGTTGTTAATTGACAGCCAGAGCATTTAAAAAAAAAAATTATTTATCTATTTATTTTACAAATTTGACGATGTCAACCTGCTGCGTTGGCAGTCTCGGTATTAAAGTGATCTGCGTGGGTTTAGTTTTAGATTAACGCCCTCTAGTCAATTCATTACACATTCGAAAATAAATATTCTAAGGAAAATATTTGGTATAGCGTGGAACGAATTCAAAACAAACGAGGAAATTAGAGAAATCGTCAAACAACCACTAATATCTTCAGTAATAAAGAAAAGACGATGGTCATATGTTGGATATGTGATGAGGAGAGATAATAAAGGAATAACAAAGCAAGCCCTTTTGTGGAAAACAACAGGTAAGAGGAAAAGAGGCCGACCCAGAGAGACACTGAGAAGAACATTGATCAGAAAGGCAAGAGCAGCAGGAGTCGGCTCCCTGAGTGAGATAGAGTGTTTTTTTTTTTGCACAGAACAGAGACAAATGGTGAGATTTGATAAAAGATCTTGCCAAAGAGTGAAAACTGCTAGAATAATAATTTAGATAAGAGAAAGCGTATCTGGGTCTATATAACCGGCTACGGCTCGAAAGGTCAATAGATAGATAGCTAGTCAACTCAGTTGAAAATGATGTGCTTGGCTTATAGTTAGAGAGAGAGAGAGAGAGAGAGAGAGAGAGAGAGAGAGAGCAATAACTGACCGACCCGTAATTTAAAATGTTGCAGTCTAGTGAGCTGAGTTTTCATTTTTCTCTTTTAACGACACTAAGTTCCACGAAATCCGTTAACAATCTTGGAAATAGAAGTACCGTTGTTCTGTAACAGTTCTCGTTTTAAGTTTATGGATTTGTATCCTTCATTCGATCTACTGGGTAAATAATTCAGCAAATGATAGTGGAAATGGGGAAACATTTGAGTAGGGGTTATTGGGAAATGGGGAAACATTTATGTAAGGGTTAGTGAGAAATGGGGAAACATTTGTGTAAGGGTTAGTGGGAAATAGGGAAACATTTGAGTAGGGTTTAGTGGGAAATGGGCAAGTAGTTGACCAGTGGTTAATGGAAAATGTGTCGGAATACATGGTGATGTATCATGGTGATACCAACCAACTACCAACCTAATTTCACCGCCCAGCCATTCTGTCAATGGAAAAAAAAAACATTTTTTCCCGTCTTCAATATAAATGTCCATTTCTATCCCGTTTTTAAATAAAACGCCGTTCACGTTTCGCATATTAATTTTTTGTTTGTTTAACCGGATTCATTTAAAACGTTTGAAAAGAAGGTTCAAGAGCCTCAATTTGCTGCACAAGATCATTTCTTAGAAGAAATATTCCTGGTTCGATTCTGGTGAAACATAATCTACCGCTTCTATGTGGATATAAATTATGTGTATATTCTGGTGAAACATAATCCATCTCTTCTATGTGGATATAAATTATGTGTATATTCTGGTGAAACATAATCTACTGCTTCTATCTGGATATAAATTATGTGTATATTCTGGTGAAACATAATCTACTGCTTCTATCTGGATATAAATTATGTGTATATTCTGGTGAAACATAATCTACTGCTTCTATCTGGATATAAATTATGTGTATATTCTGGTGAAACATAATCTACTGCTTCTATCTGGATATAAATTATGTGTATATTCTGGTGAAACATAATCTACCGCTTCTATGTGGATATAAATTGTGTGTATATTCTGGTGAAACATAATCTACTGCTTCTATCTGGATATAAATTATGTGTATATTCTGGTGAAACATAACCCATCTCTTCTATGTGGATATAAATTATGTGTATATTCTGGTGAAACATAATCCATCTCTACTATGTGGATATAAATTATGTTTATATTCTGGTAAAACATAATTCATCTCTTCTATGTGGATATAAATTATGTGTATATTCTGGTAAAACATAATTCATCTCTTCTATGTGGATATAAATTATGTGTATATCCTGGTGAAACATAATCCATCTCTTCTATGTGGATATAAATTATGTGTATATTCTGGTGAAACATAATTCATCTCTTCTATGTGGATATAAATTATGTGTACATTCTGGTGAAACATAATCGACCGCTTCTATGTGGACATAAAATGTGTATGGATTCCGTCTCTGATGAATGTTAAGCTTTGTATGTTTATATAATTGAATAATTGTAGTAATTGTTTCACAGTTTCATGGATAAGGAACACTACATAATCCCGATCCGTTCTAATTTCGCCGTCCCAGTGTCCCGTTTATGTCTCAAGGAAATATGGTCAGCCTAATCAACATTCTCCTTTTTCCTAAAAATGATATTTAGTGAGTGGTTTCAGCTCATGATATCTCACACAAATCTGAACTTTCTAGATGAACTAATGCGTATGTCAATCATATTTATTTGTATTATGCTATGCATATGAGGACAAAGATTTCAAAGATTATATTTCTGGCACTTTTTATATGAAAAATATATAACTGTCTTTGAAGATGACATATTTCAAAACATTTTAGGCATCTCTTACTTAGATCATTTCACAAATGAAAAGTGATACAAGAAGTAATCGATGCATATCGTGATATGTTGATTGTTATGACGAAGTGCAGTATGGAATGGTTTGGCCACGTGTCTCGACCGTCTGACTCTAACAACTTTTCTGTAAGAAAGTGTGCACTAGGTAAAAAAAATGAGGGGGTGAGCAGAAAAAGAAATGGGAAGAGAAGGAAATGGGAAGAGAAAAGAGATGGGAAGAGAAAAAGATGGGAAGTGAAAGAAATGACAAGAGAAGAATAGGAAAAGAAAAATATGGGAAGACCAAAAAGATGGGAAGTGGAAGAAATAGCAAGAAAAAGAAATGAAAAGAAAAAGAAATTGCAAGCGAAGGATGGGAAGAGAAAGAGAGGAGAAAGAAATGGCAAGAAAAAAATGAAAAGAGAAAGAGATGGGAAGGTAACATCAAAGAACGGATTCCTCCATTTTTGTTTAGTGCCAAAGGATGGCTGAAGATAAAGAGAAATAGAGAATGTTGACGAAACCCGTCAGTATGAAGATGAAGGAGAAGGAGAAAAAGATCTAATAGAAGATGAAGAAGAATGAGAAAAATATCTAATATAAATGTTAATAAAAGGTGAGCTAAACTTTCTCCCGAACAACGTGGATGAACCATGGAAGAACTCTTCATATATGTTGTTCTGAAGTAAATAAATAAACATGAGAACAAAAACACCAGTGGCAAACTGCTCTGATTATAAATCTATAGGTTAAAACTTAAAGGTAATGTGAATGAGTTACGATAATTTTTGTGTAATAGAAAAGAAATTAGTGCGCAGGTTTCTCCACAATTGATAACACTGTTTACGTGAGACGGGAGAATACGGGGTCTCACCTCTAGTAAAAGTAAACTTGCGACTGTTGGTAAAACAGTTTAGTTGGCCCACAAGGTTGGTTTACAACTCAACAAACAATAACGATGTTAGAAGAAAGCTGTGATAATTTACTCATCTTCGGTCTGATCTTAAACTGAGTGAGGGCTATAAAGCATTTTTTTTTACAGAACAGTTTCGGAGGAGGAAAGCAGGAGTAGTGCTGTAGGGATTAGAAGAAACTCATTGTTTGAGAGTGTTAATTGAGGCGGCCAGAGCTTGCTCGTGGGACCTTTGTCGAGTTCGTGTTTGCGAACTGGCCAAGTGAAGATTAAATTAAAGGAGGGAGGCTCGTGAAAGTAGATTAGTAAAGATGGATAAGAAGTTGGCGGGTTATATCTGTCACTAATCAGAGAAAGCACTGTAGCGAAGTGGTTAGCGAACTCGGCCTTAGCTTAATGGGTCCATGTTAAATTTTCAAATTGTGACACAATTTTTTGTTCTATATAAAACCTGGGCGGTATTTTGTCATGCTGACCACATTGACGATAAATGTACCGATGGATATATCAAGCTTGGATAGACCATATCGTATTCCATAAACGTAGCTAGGCTTAACGAGTGCTCTACGTCCTATTGTTGATACAAACATATCTTCTACAAGAGCAGCTAAGAAGATTTAGATTTGTATATCTTTTAACATTGAAGGTATATATTGTTTGTAGCATTTGTTGGCTTCTCCTGTTATTATACTTCATAATGTTTCTTATCATCATCATCACCATCATCATCGTCATCATCTGACTTGTCTTTGTTAGAACTTAACATCCACAACAGCTACTCTAAAGTTTTCTCTCTTCTGAGCGAGATGACCAGCTTCTGCAGCAGTCAATCCCAGCTCGTTTATGATAGTTTGCACCCATCTTCTTCTGAGTATTCCTCTACTTCAATTGCCTGGAACTATGGACTCAATAATTATCTACTCAGCAGGGCCATTATGGTGTTTTTCATACTCAAAGTATCTTTTTCTCCTTTCTTTATATGTTGTTTATCTACCAATGTTTTGGAATTTTAAGTTCTTGAAAAAGTTGACAAGTATGTTCTTTTCTTCGTTCACGATATTCTGAGTATTCTTCTGTAACACTTGTATACCAAGACATTGAAGTACTTGTCAGTAGATATGTTGATCGTCCATGTTTCAGAGCCGTATGTTGGTATGGGAAAAACACAGGGTCTTTAAAACGTCAATTCTGTTGCTACATCACATCTCTGCCATATGTTGTTCATGTTTTTTTTCTAATATTCCATTTATCCGTTTTGTTCGTGACCGACCTTTGGATATGACGATGCGACTGTTGATAACTTGTATCACATTTTGCTTTTTCTGTCTTACCACATGAGACACTATTTTATCTGCTCATCATAAATGGATCGTATACAGCCAGTGATCATTTACAGGGAAAAGGCTCACCCCATGACTGAGCTAGGCCCTTAACTCACGGAGAGTCTTAGCAAACCGGTAGAAGAAAGCCCTTGCTCAAACTACAGGAAATTTGAGATAGTGACCGTTCACGTCACAGAAATAAATAACTGGTTTATTTAAAATTACTTCTCGTGCTATGTGAAGAGATGAAACAAATTATTTTTTGAAACAAAACAACACCCAAAAGAAAACGACATGAACTAAACTAAATAGCATGGCAGATTCTTGTGTACCATAATTAGAAGGAGATTAGTATAAAACAAACAAGAGATTAGTATAAAACAAACAAGAGATTAGTATAAAACAAACTAGAGATTAGTATAAAACAAACAAGAGATTAGTATAAAACAAACAAGAGATTAGTATAAAACAAACACGAGGTGTTCTGGACATCTGACTATTAATCAGCTGCTGTGATTATGCACGCGATAAAGTTGAAAAGTTCCTTTCCTCCGCATCCCTTCCCAAGACATATATTCATCATCATCATGTACCCTGCCGGTTGGCGTAGGCGATCATGTCCCTCCACAATCTTCTATCTACAGTGCATCGTATCATTTCTGTTGTTGACTGTTTTCCATGCCATGACACCAAGCTATCCAGTATTTTCTCTCTTTGTCGTCCGCCATCTCTCTTTCCTTTTATTTTGCCAGTTGTAACCAAGTATTCCAACTTTCCTCTTCTCATGATGTGCCAGAAAAATGTTGATTGCTTCTTTCTGATGTTTTTAAAGAGCTCCCTTTTTGTGTTGGCCTCTTTGAGAACTTCCTCACTGGTCTTTTTATCTGTCCAGGGAACTTTCAACATTCTTCTGAGAAATCCCATCTCTGTGGCCTCTAATCGTCTTTTCATTTGTTTGTCTACTGTCCATGATTCGCTTCCATATGTCAGAATTGGTTCGATATAGCACCGATGAACTCTATTTCTCATTTTTATTGACATAGATTTGTTGCATAAGATATTTTTCATTTTCTGAAATGCTATTTTGGCCTGAGCTATTCTGCTTTTTATAAGACATATATTACGTTACCTTTAACAAGAAAGTTCACATACAACACAATAATTAAAGTATTATAGCACAATTTGGAAGGATCTACAAGAAACAATAACAAATACCGTAATTAATTATAAAACAACACATGCGCACAAAGAATAATCGTTTTTATCCGCAAGAAGAACTGGTCGCAACGCACAAACCTGGTCATCAATGGGTAATATAAGCAACTAACTTATCCAACGAAATGTCATCTTTTTTCAGTGTCGTGCGTAAAGAGCTAAAGAATAGCAGCTATCTTGCTTTATATCTTTGCAGTTTATGTTAGCACACTATCTCTATTGTTATGCTAGTCGTCTATTGTTTGCTAATGTTCATCCGAAATTTGCATCTCTTCCTCGACCGACTCTAAGCGGACATTAGACTATACGATGTTGTGACTTACAGTAAGCTATGATATCTTTGTACAGCACCTCAACACATTAGACGGTCAGTTTGTTTGGGGAATGGGGCCAGTTTTCTCGCTTCGATCTATTGACTCAGCGGATCACCCGGGCTGCTAGCAGCATGTCTGTTTTCACATTACAAGCAAATATAACGGCGTTTTGGAGAATGGTGGGAGGTGAGGTAGTCGGTGTATACAGCTACCTGTCATTGATATTCTCGCTGTATTGGTGTGTAATCATTTCAGTTGTTGCTGCATTAAGGAAAACACCAGGGCTAAAATAAAGAATAGCAAAATGTTATATCTGCTCAATATTCCTGTATGGTGCAGAAACATGGACATTAGACAAGAAAACAAGAGAAAATTGAAGCTTTTGAAATGTGGATATACAGAAGAATAGATAGAATTGGATGGAAAGAAAAGAGAACAAATGATGAAGTTTTAAAACAACTAAAAAAGGGAACTACTAAACACAATTAGAACAAGACAAATGACATTTTGGGAAATGTTAAAAGACACAACAGCCGACTGAAAGTAATATTGGAAGGGAAAATACAGGGTAAAAGAGGCAGAGGCAGATTAAGATTAACGTGGACGAGTAACATCAAAAGATGGACAAGTCAACCTATGACAGCCTACACCATCAAATCAAGAGACAGAGCGGAATGGCGCTCCATTGTAGTCAACATTCGATGCGGAGACGGCATTCAATGATGATGATGAAGGAAAGCACATACAATGAAGCTCTAAAGGAATGAGAAGTTGTGTGGCATTCTTGCATCTCTAATGCTATAGCTTAAAATTATACTTGTGGCAAATGTGGTGACAGGTCGTGATCGAGTAGAAATAAAGATCGCCTTAATATCTTTCGAAACGTGAGTTATAGTGGGGAAATACAATCAGAGAAGTGATAACATGGAAAATAAGAGGTCCAGCAATAATCAAACTAGATACACATACGCACAAACTAGACACACATACGCTCAAATTATACATATGTGCATAATTCTGACATACATAAGCCAAAATCTGACACACACGTGAACAAACTATACACACATGTCAATAAACTAGATACACATACGCACAAATCTGACACACACGTGAACAAACTAGACACATATGTCCATAAACTAGACACACATAGGTGCATAATACACACCTATATTCTTCTTAATATTTTGCTTTCACTCAAGGTCCGCTCTTAAAAAGACGTTACAATAGCGCTCTTAGTTAATTAGTCGTCGAATTATCCGCATCGAACAATTTGTCCATATGTGATCAGATCTCCTCCCAGCAAATCCCGCAGTGTGAAACGATCAACTAGTTCACAAGTCCTCCCTAACAAATCCAACAGTGTGAAACGATCATCTGGTTCACAAGTCCTCCCTAACAAATCTCACAGTGTGAAACGATCATCTGGTTCACAAGTCCTCCCTAACAAATCCCACAGTGTGAAACGATCAACTGGTTCACAAGTCCTCCCTAAGAAATCCCACAGTGTGAAACGATCAACTGGTTCACAAGTCCTCCCTAACAAATCCCACAGTGTGAAACGATCATCTGGTTCACAAGTCCTCCCTAACAAATCCCACAGTGTGAAACGACCAACTGGTTCACAAGTCCTCCCTAACAAATCCCACAGTGTGAAACGATCATCTGGTTCACAAGTCCTCCCTAACAAATCCCACAGTGTGAAACGATCATCTGGTTCACAAGTCCTCCCTAACAAATCCCACAGTGTGAAACGATCATCTGGTTCACAAGTCCTCCCTAACAAATCCCACAGTGTGAAACGATCATCTGGTTCACAAGTCCTCCCTAACAAAACCCACAGTGTGAAACGATCATCTGGTTCACAAGTCCTCCCTAACAAATCCCACAGTGTGAAACGATCATCTGGTTTATAAGTCCTCCCTAACAAATCCCACAGTGTGAAACGATCAGCTGGTTCACAAGTCCTCCCTAACAAATCCCACAGTGTGAAACGATCAACTGGTTCACAAGTCCTCACTAACAAATCCCACAGTGTGAAACGATCAACTAGTTCACAAGTCCTCCCTAGCAAATCCCACAGTGTGAAACGATCAACTAGTTCACAAGTCCTCCCTAGCAAATCCCACAGTGTGAAACGATCAACTAGTTCACAAGTCCTCCCTAACAAATCCCACTGTGTGAAACGATCAACTAGTTCACAAGTCCTCCCTAGCAAATCCCACAGTGTGAAACGATCAACTAGTTCACAAGTCCTCCATAGCAAATCCCACAGTGTGAAACGATCAACTGGTTCACAAGTCCTCCCTAACAAATCCCACAGTGTGAAACGATCATCTGGTTCACAAGTCCTCCCTAGCAAATCCCATACTGTGAAACGATCAACTAGTTCACAAGTCCTGCCTAGCAAATCCCACAGTGTGAAACGATCAACTAGTTCACAAGTCCTCCCTAGCAAATCCCACAGTGTGAAACGATCAACTAGTTCACAAGTCCTCCCTAGCAAATCCCACAGTGTGGAACGATCATCTGGTTCACAAGTCCTCCCTAGCAAATCCCACAGTGTGAAACGATCAACTAGTTCACAAGTCCTCCCTAACAAATCCCACAGTGTGAAACGATCAACTAGTTCACAAGTCCTCCCTAACAAATCCCGCAGTGTGAAACGATCAACTAGTTCACAAGTCCTCCCTAACAAATCCCGCAGTGTGAAACGATCAACTAGTTCACAAGTCCTCCCTAACAAATCCCACAGTGTGAAACGATCAACTGGTTCACAAGTCCTCCCTAACAAATCCCGCAGTGTGAAACGATCAACTAGTTCACAAGTCCTCCCTAACAAATCCCACAGTGTGAAACGATCAACTAGTTCACAAGTCCTCCCTAACAAATCCCACAGTGTGAAACGATCGACTAGTTCACAAGTCCTCCCTAACAAATCCCGCAGTGTGAAACGATCAACTAGTTCACAAGTCCTCCCTAACAAATCCCACAGTGTGAAACGATCAACTAGTTCACAAGTCCTCCCTAACAAATCCCGCAGTGTGAAACGATCAACTGGTTCACAAGTCCTCCCTAACAAATCCCGCAGTGTGAAACGATCAACTGGTTCACAAGACCTCCCTAACAAATCCCACAGTGTGAAACGATCAACTAGTTCACAAGTCCTCCCTAACAAATCCCGCAGTGTGAAACGATCAACTAGTTCACAAGTCCTCCCTAACAAATCCCGCAGTGTGAAACGATCAACTAGTTCACAAGTCCTCCCTAACAAATCCCGCAGTGTGAAACGATCAACTAGTTCACAAGTCCTCCCTAACAAATCCCGCAGTGTGAAACGATCAACTAGTTCACAAGTCCTCCCTAACAAATCCCGCAGTGTGAAACGATCAACTGGTTCACAAGTCCTCCCTAACAAATCCCACAGTGTGAAACGATCAACTGGTTCACAAGTCCTCCCTAACAAATCCCACAGTGTGAAACGATCAACTAGTTCACAAGACCTCCCTAACAAATTCCACAGTGTGAAATGATCAACTAGTTCACAAGTCCTCCCTAACAAATCCCACAGTGTGAAACGATCAACTAGTTCACAAGTCCTCCCTAACAAATCCCGCAGTGTGAAACGATCATCTGGTTCACAAGTCCTCCCTAACAAATCCCGCAGTGTGAAACGATCATCTGGTTCACAAGTCCTCCCTAACAAATCCCGCAGTGTGAAACGATCAACTAGTTCACAAGTCTATTCCTGTTCTCCTTGTAGCTCTCCTGAATCTTGCGAACATCCATCTTGATTAACTTGAAGATCAGAGAGAGTCGCACCAGGGCTGCTGATTCACGAACAAAATCGACATCTTTATCATTTCGACCTTCATTTCAAGCGCGCCCCGGGTTAGAAATATACAATCGTCCATCATGATGACGTAGTATACACAACAATAAATGCACTCACAACGCTTGATTCTCTCAAAAGAACGGAGCCAGGATGCACGAATACCGTAGCGACGGCGCAGAATCCTTAACGTCAAACCTTCGCTTGACTTGACACAATAAACCATATTATGGAACTGAAAGTAATTGGCGTCGAACAAATGCAGCGACGATTATTGAACTGATCTCAATGTCATGACGTAAAACCCATATCTCCACGACCAGGGAAGGTCGCATTCACAACACCTGATTTGCCAAAAAATGATGTCAGGTCATGTGTACGAATTTCGTAGCACGGGTGTGAAAGTGTTAAGTGGAACATCTGGTTAACTTTAATGCAGCGATCTACATTGGAGAGCCGAAATACAGCAGTATCCAAACGCAAATCCTCCAGCAGTTGAAGGAACACAAACTATATCCCAACATCTTGGAATCGGAAGTCCAGTTTTTGCAGTGTTGTTTCTTACAGCAAGCTCTAATATTTGCGTATTCGGCCCATCACATCCGTCTTAGTATGACATTTTTGAGTACCGGTTTGTCTTCTCCCTCGATCTCTTGACCACATAAGTTTGTATATTACTAAAGGTACATTGAAAAGGCGTAGCAGTGTATGGGATAATTCTGATTAACCGATCCGCCGCTTGGAATCAGTTATGGGTCGATGACCGCTTAAAACCCTGTAACTGACATACTCCTTCAGTCACAGATAATCAATATGTCGTCGAGCTACTTTTAAATTACATTAACAAAACGATTAACTTGAGTTTACAGGGTTGTGGGAGAGGAGTTGGGGGGGGGGGGGTATCTTGGTGGTTAACAAATAAGGTGTCGTCCTCTGGATAAGACCGTCCTGGGTTCGGTTCCCACAACTGGCAGTGAGAATTTGTCAAAAATGGAATCCGTGACTTGTTCCTGGCTCTATTCTCATCTGATCTTTGGGTAGTGAGATCTCACGTCCTTTCAGATAACGGGTAGGGGGGGGGGGGGGAGGTTCCGTTGGAAATCGACAAAATTAGGCCAAAAACGGTCCAGGCAAAAGAGAATATACTTTTTCCTTATAAGGAAAAGAAAATCTACCCAAAAACAGCAAAACTCCGGACGGTTAAAAACAAGAGCACCTGTGAAGTAGGATAATGTCCGCGTGTATGGAAACGTCTGAGCACACGACTTCCGGTGTGAAAAATAGGAAGTAGTGATATTTACACAAAATAAAAACTATCGAGACTTCCACAACTTGAGCTCACGCAACATGATCTCACACAACTTGAGCTCACGCAACATGATCTCACACAACATGAGCTCACACAACATGAGCGCACACAACATGAGCTCACACAACTTGAGTTCACACAACATGAGCTCACACAACTTGAGTTCACACAACATAAGCTCATACAACTTGAGTTCACACAACATCAGCTCACACAAATTGAGTTCACACAACATGAGCTCACACAACTTGAGTTCACACAACATGAGCTCACACAACTTAAGTTCACACAACATGAGCTCACACAACTTGAGTTCACACAACATGAGATCACAAAACATGAGCTCACTCAACTTGAGTTCACACAACATGAGCTCACACAACATGAGCTCACACATGAGATCACACAACATGAACTCACACAACTTGAGTTCACACATGAGATCACACAACATGAACTCACACAACTTGAGTTCACACAACATGAGCTCACACAACTTGAGTTCACGCAACATGAGCCTACACAACTTGAGTTCACACAACATGAGCTCAGAAAACTTGAGGTTACACATCATGAGCTCACACAATATGAGCTCACACAACATGAGCTCACACAACTTTAGCACACACAACTTGATCTCACTGAGCACACACAACTTGTACACACAGCATCAGCTCACAAAACTGGAGCTCACTGAGCACAAACAACTTGAGCACACACAGCCTGAGCTCACACAATTTGAGCGCACTGAGCACACACAACTTGAGCACACACAACTTGAGCTCACTGAGCACACACAACTTGAGCTCACACAACTTGAGCTCATTGAGCACACAATTTGAGCTCACACAACTTGAGCTCACACAACTTGAGCTCACACAACTTGAGCTCACACAACTTGAGCTCACACAACTTGAGCTCACACAACTTGAGCTCACACAACTTGAGCTCACTGAGCACACACAACTTGAGCTCACACAACTTGAGCTCACACAACTTACTTATAGAACGGTGGCGTTATGTAGTCCGAGGTGTGATACGGAGACTGTGAAGACCTGATTTGGGCGCCTGCAACCAAAAATGAAAATACATTTAAATGAAATGGCAACTTTCAATGTTTATACCAAATAAGGAATAAATCAATTAACAACTAGTAATGTTTATAAGACACAATCAATCAAATGACAACTAGTAATGTTTATAACAAATAATGAAAAAATCAAATGACAACTAGTAATGTTTATAAGACACAATCAATCAAATGACAACTAGTAATGTTTATAACAAATAATGAAAAAATCAAATGACAACTAATAATGTTTATAAGACACAATCAATCAAATGACGACTAGTAATGTTTATAACAAATACTGAAAAAATCAAATGACAACTAGTAATGTTTATAACAAATAATGAATAAATAAAATGACAACTAGTAATGTTTATAACAAATAATGAATAATTCAAATGACAACTAGTAATGTTTATAACAAATAATGAATATATACAATGACAACTAGTAATATTTACAACAAATAATGAATATATCCAATGACAACTAGTAATATTTACAACAAATAATGAATATATCCAATGACAACTAGTAATATTTACAACAAATAATGAATATATCCAATGACAACTAATAATATTTACAACAAATAATGAATATATCCAATTACAACTAGTAATGTTTATAACAAATAATGACTAAATCAGATTCCAAATAGTACTGTTTATAACAAATAATGAATAAATCAAATTAGACCCCTTTTTTTGGAGCACATCCATGTAAAAGGTCTTTCCATCCATCTCTAATTGTGAACATGATCTCTACTCTCTCCAGTCTAGGCCAATATTTTTGAGAGTTTAATGTTTATAAGAAATGACAACCAAATCTTGACTATACAAACAACCCAGAATACAATTAACTGCAGAAAAACAGAGAAATACAAAAAAGGTTTCTTACTAAAAGTATTCCAGCAATATATTTGTTGTGAAAACAATCCAGTATATATATATATGGAACAATATTAAAACAGGTGAATGAATTTAAATATTTGGGAACTTTGTTAACCTCAGACTGAAGATGTACAAAAGAGGTGAGATGCAGAATGGCTCAGGCAAAAGCAGCTTTCCAAAAAATGAGGAAAATACTATGCAATCCATTTTTGACAATCGAAACAAGAAAAAGAGTTCTTAAATGTTACGTAGAGCCAGTCTTAACATATGGATGCGAGGCATGGACAATAGGACAACAGACAAGAAAATCACTGGAGTCTGTAGAAATGTGGTTTTACAGAAGAATATTGAGAATACCATGGACAGCTAAGAAGAGTAATGAAGAGGTTCTAAGAAAGGTCAAAGCAAAAAGAGAGCTAATTTCCAATGTTAGGAAGAGACAATCATTATTTTTTGGCCATGTAATGAGAAGAGAACAACTTGAATATATTGTAACAACTGGAAAAATTGAGGGACGAAGAGATAGAGGGAAGCAAAGAGAAAAAATAACAGACAGCTTAAGAGAATGGCTTGGCAGAAGGTCAACAACAGAAATGATAAATAGCTGCCGAGATCGAAAGTTGTGGAGAGACATGATCACCTACGCCACTAGGTCCGGTACTTGATGATACTGATATATATATATATATATATATATATATATATATATATATATATATATATATATATATATATATAATGTGTACAAATGTATATTATTAATGTGTACAAAATGTATATTTTTATTGTGTACAAAATTAATATTATTAATGTGTACAAAATGCATATTACTAAAAAATAAATAAATAAATGTAAATAACAAGCAGAAATTATTCCAGTAAAGTTGTTGTGGCCAAGAGACGACGGAACGATGATTAGTTTCTTATGCTCAAGAAGCAAATCTTTAATTTGTGATACATTCTAAAATCTGAAAGTGATTGACGTTTACTCTATAGCCCTTAATTTCAGGTAAATTAAAGCAAACAATAAAATTATCTACAATTTGTCTACATAGATATGCATGTAATAAAAGTAACATCTCAAAAAGAGAGGCCAGGAACAGGAGATCACAAGAGAAGAGGACACATTGGCTAACATAAATAAAAGAGTGCTAAGAGTAACAAGATAAATATTACATTAGGAGATGATTAAAAAATAAAATAAAATAAAAAAGAGATCCGTCATCTTTGCGGATATCCTCAAACAAGAACATAGTTTTTGTATATAAAGTAAACATCAAATATTATTAAGCAGCTAAATATATACAGAGACGGGACAAACTACGATGTTTCGGCAAAAACTGTCATCCGGTTCTTTTTTAGTTTTTTTGTTTTGTTTTGGTTTTAAGGCGTAGCGGTGTTGCAGTGAGGGTGTTCCCATATTCCCTGCGCTACTCTCTATAAAGGCCTGTTAGTGGGGTGCTACCGGGTCCCCCACGTCGAGTAAAGAATATAGTCACTGCTGCTTGTCACGCATGCCGTGAGAGGCGACTAAAGAGGTCGCCTGTGTTATGGAGTAGCTCCTGCACACATAGATCGTGTCAATATAATTTCATCATCATCATGTGTCATACCGGTTGGCGTTGGCGATCATGTCCTTCCACATTCTTCTATCTACAGTGCATCGTATCAGTTCTGTCGTTGACTGTTTTCCATGCCATGACACCAAGCTATCAAGTATATTCTCTCTTTGTCGATCGCGATCTCCCTTTCCTTTTATTTTGCCAGTTGTAACCAAGTATTCCAACTTTCCTCTTCTCATGATGTGCCAAAAAAATGTTGATTGTTTCTTTCTGATGTTTTTTAGGAGTTCCCTTTTTGTGTTGACCTCTTTGAAAACTTCCTCATTGGTCTTGTTAGCTGTCCAGTGAACTTTCAACATTCTTCTGAGAAATCCCATCTCTGTGGCCTCTAATCGTCTTTTCATTTGTTTGTTTACAGTCCATGATTCCCTACCATCAGTCAGAATTGGCTCTTTCTAGCACCGATGAACTCTCTTTCTCACCTCTATCGACATAGATTTGTTGCATAAGAGGTTTTTCATTTTCTGAAATGCTATTTTGTCCTGAGCAGAATTTACCAATGCATTTTGGGAAATGTTCTGACAAGCAGCAGAATTAGATGTAAATTTAGATGACTTCACCTTGAGTGAAATAGAAACCACCTTAAAGCTAATGACCAATAACAAGGCTGCTGGAGAGGATAAGTTAACAGCTGAGATCCTCAAGGCAATTGATAGCCATAATTTAATACATCTCCAAAAAATGTTCAACATCATTTGGAAAACAGAGAAGACGCCTCATAAATGGAAAAAAGGAATCATTGTTAAGATCCCAAAAAAGGGCAATCTTAGAGATTGTAACAATTGGAGAGGCGTGACACTTTTGTCAGTTGCCTCAAAATTATTCTGTAAAATCATCCTAAATAGAATAAAGGATTCAATAGATACAGTAATGCGTGAAGAACAGGCTGGGTTTAGAAAAGGGAGAAGCTGTCTTGACCACATTTTCATTCTACGACTTATATTGGAGGAACACATTGAAAAGCAAAAACCTTTTGTACTTAACTTCATCGACTTCAAAAAAGCATTTGATAGTATTCATAGAGATTCTTTGTGGAAAATTCTGAAGCAATATGGCTTACCATCAAAAATCATAAATATTATCAAAGACATGTATGATGGTTACACATGTGCAGTTCGAACAGAGGAAGGACTGAGCGAATGTTTCCCAATAGAAACTGGGGTTAAACAAGGATGTATTTTATCGCCCTTGTTATTTGGAATTGTTATGGACTTCATAATGAAGAAATGCTGCACTGGTAATAAAGGCATCGAATGGATACAAGGAGACCATTTGGAGGACCTGGACTTTGCTGATGACATAGTTCTCATCAGCAATCAGATAAAAACGATGCAGGAAAACACAAATGAACTATCATCAATAGCCAGCAAAATTGGGCTTGAGGTCAATCATGAAAAGACTAAAGTCATGAAAAGTTTAATTCCAACAAGTGACAAAATATACATGGAAAACAAACCAGTAGAAGAGATCGATCACTTCATCTATCTTGGAAGTCACATTGATCGAGAAGGGGATACGAGCAAAGAAATTAGAATCAGACTGGCTAAAGCAGCAATGTCTTTCAGAAGCCTTGAAAAGTTGTGGAAATCAAAACTCATTAGCACAAACACAAAACTTAGGCTATTCAAATCAAATGTACTATCAACCCTTACGTATGCGTGTGAAAGCTGGAAAACAACAAGAGATATAGAAACAAAGTTGAACGCATTCGAAAATAAATGTCTAAGGAAAATACTTGGTATAGAATGGAACGAATTCAAAACAAACGAGGAAATTAGAGAAATCGCCAATCAACCACTAATATCTTCAGTAATAAAGAAAAGACGATGGTCATACGTTGGACATGTGATGAGAAGAGATAATAATCGAATAGCAAAGCAAGCCCTCATATGGGAAACAACAGGTAAAAGAAAAAGAGGAAGACCCAGGGAGACACTGAGAAGAACATTGATGAGAGAGGCAAGAGCAGCAGGAATCGGCTCCCTCAATGAGATAGAACTGCTTGCACAGAACAGAGACAGATGGCGAGATTTGATAAAATATCTTTAAAAGAAAACTGCTAGAACAAAAATTCATATAGGAGAAGGTGTATCTTGGTCTACGCCCTATGGGCCGGTTACGGCTCGAAAGGTCAATAGATAGATAGATAGATAGTACAGATAATCTCTTAGCAGATTTCACAGATGAGATAAAGCTCTCAGCAGATTCCACAGATGAGATAAAGCTCTCAGTAGACTCCACAGATGAGATAAAGCTCTCAGCAGATTCCACAGATGATATAAAACTCTCAGCAGCTCCACAGATGAGATAAAGCTCTCAGCAGATTCCACAGATGAGATAAAGCTCTCAGCAGATTCCACAGATGAGATAAAGCTCTCAGCAGATTCCACAGATGAGATAAAGCTCTCAGCAGATTCCACAGATGAGATAAAGCTCTCAGCAGATTCCACAGATGAGATAAAGCTCTCAGCAGATTCCACAGATGAGATAAAGCTCTCAGCAGATTCCACAGATGAGATAAAGCTCTCAGCAGATTCCACAGATGAGATAAAGCTCTCAGCAGATTCCACAGATGAGATAAAGCTCTCAGCAGATTCCACAGATGAGATAAAGCTCTCAGCAGATTCCACAGATGAGATAAAGCTCTCAGCAGATTCCACAGATGAGATAAAGACATTGAAGGCGCGACGCCTGACGGCAGCAGAGTTGGACGCTTTCCGCGACTTACAGCGGATGACCTGCGCCAGGATCGGTGAACCAGAACCAACCAGACCCTACTCCACCTCTTTGCGGTGCCTCTTGAAACAGGCTAACCTGTCTAGTCTGGCGAATCGTGTAAGGATCGAATCAAATAGGGAAGGCAATCCGGAACTCAAAAATACCGTTCTGAAGTCGAATGTGTTGGGCCAAAAGGTGGAGATAAACTGCAACACAACACATATACACCAACTTAACGTCCTTTTAAGGGCGTATGATGAAGTGGACAATCAACTCATTTAATAGTCATCGAGTGAACGCCAGAACGAGAACGATAAAGATATTAATTAGACATTTTGTGTGCAACCTGCGATGGATTTTTTGTACGTCATCCTCTTGAAAACAAAACTTTATTTTCCGTTCCGTCTCCTATAGAACTAGGCACTCTTTTTCACCTACTAAGAAATCACGAAGAGTCACGATCATCATCAAGGTACTTGCCCCTGTTGAAACTTGGCTCTCATGACAGGTGCTATGATGTTTTCTCTGCCCTGCGCAACATGCCTAGCATCCGGAAGTCAACCGGAAGTTGATCGACTTATTGGAAACAATATGCTACAGAAAATTCTTGAAGATACCTTGGATAATGAAAAAGGACAATGAAGACATATTGAAAGATCGAAACATTAAAAAGAACTGGTTTATAAACACCATTCTACAGAGGACAATTAAAATACTATGGCCATTTCAAAGGACGCAACGGACCGGAAGGAACAGTAATGGATGACATGGTTCCTGGGCGGCGTATCAGGGGTAGACCAAGAAGATGGTGGTTTCAAGACATCGTTCGTTCGTTCGCTTTCGTCAGCTTTGACCTCTGACGAAGTCCCACCCACTCAATTTTGTGGGACTGAATTTTGCGTGTAAAGTCTGTTTTATCCAATTACAGGATGCCCCTCGCCATGCAGGCAGATTTACTCCGACTTCAGAGGTACTAATTTTTAGGGAATTAGTAAAACCCAGGTGTCCTCGCCAGGGTACGAACCCCGGCTGTTGCCGTGGTAAGCCAACCGCCTATCGATTGCGCTAACCGGACACCCCAAGACATCAAGGAGACCTTGTACAGAAGAGTGTGATATCTGGCTAGAGACATATTTTCTCTTATGGGCTGTGGTGAATGCAAGTCTATGCAAAGGGCATGCAACCTGATGATGATGACTATAACATTTCAATTACAAAAATATACGAGGAATGTAGCAGACTCTGTCTCCTTCGTCCTTTAATGCTGGACAATTGCAGGAATTATAACTAGAACACCACTTTGTGATTGCAACAAGAACTTTCAGAAATTGTTGCTCAAACTCAAAATATATCGATTTTCTCGGGAAAAACAAAACAAAACAAAACATACTTTGCTGTGAAATTTTGCATGCAGTTTTAGATTCTTCTCGACCATCATATAATACTTTTTTTTTAAATCGAATAATAGAGTAATCAGTGTAAAGGTTTGCTTATATAGCTTATGTTTAAACAAAATACACACACAGCGCTTTAAGGACAGACAATAAAAGATTTGACAGTCAATCCCCTCAACAATTCAATACCGAACACACTTTCATATTTTAAATGGTAAAAAAAGAAACATTCGTAAACATTCTGAAAGCGCACTGGTTAAGCTGGCAGAGGTCAGCAATCGATCATCATCATGTTGAGCACATTCAATTGGCGTTAACACTCATAATAAAGGCGTACAACGTTACATTTTTTTAAAGTGCTAAACTAGAAGGTTATCTACATTTTCTAAATAATAAAGAATTTGGAATGTATATTCTTGGAGTGTATATTCTTGGAGTGTATATTCTTGGAGTGTATATTCTTGGAGTGTATATTCTTGGAGTGTATATTCTTGGAGTGTATATTCTTCATGCAGAAAGTGACATTAATGTTGTACAGAGACTTCTGTAAGGAGTATGAGAGAGGTAGATTTTAGCACAACACCCAAGACACAGAGAAGAGAACACAGTATGAGAGAGGTAGATTTTAGCACAACACCCAAGACACAGAGAAGAGAACACAGCATGAGAGAGGTAGATTTTAGCACAACACCCAAGACACAGAGAAGAGAACACAGCATGAGAGAGGTAGATTTTAGCACAACACCCAAGACACAGAGAAGAGAACACAGCATGAGAGAGGTAGATTTTAGCACAACACCCAAGACACAGAGAAGAGAACACAGCATGAGAGAGGTAGATTTTAGCACAACACCCAAGACACAGAGAAGAGAACACAGCATGAGAGAGGTAGATTTTAGCACAACACCCAAGACACAGAGAAGAGAACACAGCATGAGAGAGGTAGATTTTAGCACAACACCCAAGACACAGAGAAGAGAACACAGCATGAGAGAGGTAGATTTTAGCACAACACCCAAGACACAGAGAAAAGAACACAGCATGAGAGAGGTAGATTTTAGCACAACACCCAAGGCACAGAGAAGAGAACACAGCATGAGAGAGGTAGATTTTAGCACAACACCCAAGACACAGAGAAGAGAACACAGCATGAGAGAGGTAGATTTTAGCACAACACCCAAGACACAGAGAAGAGAACACAGCATGAGAGAGGTAGATTTTAGCACAACACCCAAGACACAGAGAAGAGAACACAGCATGAGAGAGGTAGATTTTAGCACAACACCCAAGACACAGAGAAGAGAACACAGCATGAGAGAGGTAGATTTTAGCACAACACCCAAGACACAGAGAAGAGAACACAGCATGAGAGAGGTAGATTTTAGCACAACACCCAAGACACAGAGAAGAGAACACAGCATGAGAGAGGTAGATTTTAGCACAACACCCAAGACACAGAGAAGAGAACACAGCATGAGAGAGGTAGATTTTAGCACAACACCCAAGACACAGAGAAGAGAACACAGCATGCGCTCGGTGTAGATAAAACCTCTTTGATCCCGTGGACAAGACAGGACTTTGAATCTGAACAATCTACTGCAATGAAGGAAGAAAAAGAAAAGTGGATGATTTTGGCAAAGATGTTATTAGACGTGAGATTTTGAAAATGTTTCAAGCAAATGAACTTGTTACTCTTCGGAAACGTAAAGTTCAGATACAATTGAAATGCAATATTAAACTTTCAGAAACTCTTCTGTAGAAAGTTGTAGGAAGCGTTTGTTTCACTTTCAGAAAATCTGCAGGCGACATGAACATTGTTTGTGTAGAGATTGATTGCTCCTCGGAGTAAAATTCCTGAGACAGATCCAAGACAGTAGGATGGAAGGCAACAGTACCATACATTTGGATAAGCGGCAGTCATTTCATGGAGGAACCAGAGTTGTTGGAGCTTGTGAAACAAAGGGAGAAGCTAAAGATGTTTTTGATTGACAAAATAATGACAGAGCATGGCCACACTTATCTTCGACTTGCACCTTACCATGAGCACCTTAATCCACTAGAGCTTGTGTGGGCCAAAATCAATGGACAAATGGTAGCCACAGAACACTACGTTTCAAATATGTGGTGTTAAAAATTGTGTACGTGATGCCCTTTTACAGGCAGACATTGAAGAAATGTGAAAAGCCTGTGCTTCGGGAAGAAGAAGATCACTGGCAGCGAGATGGTTTGCATTTTCTCCAGCCAATATCAGTTGTGAGGCAGAGGCAGACCAAGACTAACATGGACGAGTAACATCGAAAGATGGACAAGTCAGCCTATGACAATCTGCACCACCAAATCAAGAGACAGAGCAGAATAGTGCTCCATGGTATCCAACCTTCGTTGCGGAGATGGCACTCGATGATGAATAACCGTTGTGAGCCTCCGAGTTTCGTGAGATTCTGAATGAAGCAGGCCCCAGAGAATCTCTTTCAATGAAACTCAAATCTATTGTATCCTACAAAAATACCCCTTGTGGAAAAACTAGCACTTTCTCAAATTAATTGAAACGTTCCTGGTCTTGTTATTAGATAAAGCGCACAATGAACATCATAGTCTGTTTTATATAATGGATGCTCATATTTACAAAATCCACTTTGTCTTTTGACTTAATAGTTACACATGATTAAGGTCCAGAATAATATGAGATTGCATGCAAACATTCACATCAATACACAAAACAGTTTCTTAGAAAATTAATGTTGAGTTTGAGCATACATTTGTGTAGGTAAGGACTATAGTAATTAAAGTCGATTTGTTCTATTGGTGCTTGTCTGAAAGCGTGTACTCCGACCTGTTGTCTCATGTTCTCACTTTCTGATGTTTGATATTAGCTAAAATTATCAAGGCTGTCTCCAACCCTCACCTCCCTGCCTGCTACCACTTCCTCTACAGTACTTATCTCATTATCGTAATTTTAATTGAATAGATATGAACAAGTTATCATTATACGCCTCAGAACAGGACACAATCGACTCAATAGTCACATGTATACAAAATTCAAGATCGGCACCTCAATTACTTGTACATGTGGACAGGCGCCTCAGACTGCTGAACACATACTTCAAGATTGCACAGAATATAGAAGACTGAGGAAAATCCATTGGCCCATAGATACAACACTACAGACAAAACTATATGGGCCACTGCAAGAATTACAAAAGACAGTAACATTTATGCAGGAAACGTCCCACTTATCTCATTAACATTATTTGAATAGCTGAAACTGCCCCATTAATAATATAATAAAATAATTGACATAAATCAAAGAAACTCGCATTAACAAAACTGCTGATGTATAAATATGTTAAAAAGAAAAATATTTTGTTTTGTTCCTGGTATCTGTGACGAATCAGTTATTAGCGAATTGGTTGGCTGAATTATTGATCTGCTGAGGCATTGGCTTGCTGAGCTACTGGTATGCTTAGACACTGGTCTGTTGAAGCACAGGTCAACTGAGACACTGGTTTGCTGTGGCACTAGTCTGTCTGCTGAGACACTGTTTTGCTGAGACACTGGTTTTGCTGAGGTACTGGTCTGCTGAGGTACTGGTTTGCTGAGGTATTGGTTTGCTGATGTATTGGTCTGCTGAGGTGGCGATTTGCTGAGGTATTGGTTTGCTTAGGTACTAGTTTCCTGAGTTACTGGTGTGCTAAGGCACTAGTTTGCTGATCCACTGATTTTCTGAGGCAAGAGATTTGGTTCGAACATCTATGGCTTCTAGGTTCACGCAGCCTTAATTGAGCACTATATTGTGATACCATGTATCTGTTTCTGTATAATTAGAGAAATCGCCAATCAACCACTAATATCTTCAGTAATAAAGAAAAGACGATGGTCATATGTTGGACAAGTGATGAGAAGAGATAATAACCGAATAGCAAAGCAGGCCCTCATATGGGAAACAACAGGTAAGAGAAAAAGAGGAAGACCCAGGGAGACACTGAGAAGAACATTGATGAGAGAGGGAAGAGCAGCAGGATTCGGCTCCATCAATGAGATAGAGCTGCTTGCACAGAACAGAGACAAATGGCGAGATTTGATAAAATATATTTAAAAGAAAACTGCTAGAATACAAATTCAGATATGAGAAGGTGTATCTTAGTCTACGCCCTATGGGCCGGCAACGGCTCAAAAGGTCAATAGATAGATAGTAAGGAAAGGATGAACTGAGTTTCTGCTAAACACATTACCCAAAATATGCACCGATGGTCGACAGATTTGTCCATCATCTTATTCTCTAATCACCATCTTCTCCCCGAAAGACTATTGCTCTACCGCTGACACAACAAACGTTTGAACAGGGGAGGACACAGAGACAAGAAATCTAACCTGTTGAAAACACGGCGTCCAGGCTGTCTCCACAGGAAGAGTTCAAGTTGAGATCTGGGCTTGATGGCTCGCTTTTAACACCAACTGGGACAAAACAAAAGTTGGAAAATTGGTTGAATTTGTAAGGAATTATTTATACAAATAATAATTTGGAAAAATTGCTTCATTTTACATGGTTTCCATAAAAAAACTGACAACAATATCACTTGGTAAGAGCCTTGTGCTTGAGGACTTTATTCTCTTGTTGCAGCAATGGAGAGAGAGAGAGAGAGAGAGAGAGAGAGAGAGAGAGCGAGATAGAGAAAGTTCTTGTGACATCCTGTAGAACAAACTGTATGGAGATGTCATTTACCTCGAGTTGGGCAATACTTTCTTTGACGTATAAAAGTGTCGCAACACAAGAAGACTCTACACGTTTTCCTGCTATGTCTCGTCTCACAGATCGTTTCATTCCAACGCCCCTTACACTTTCCTCTGAAGTTCGCGATCAGCTCCTGTGAGCTTGTGCATCTCTTTTGACGCTGTGTGGCCTTGTTCTTACTTTCTTTAATTTTCATTGCCCGCTTTTTCATTTGGTTTTCTCTAGACTACGTAGACGAAATCAGGAACCTGCTCAGTGGGTAGGAATCCAGTTACAGAGACCGAAATAGAGCACAACGTGATAATCAGAAGGATGCCTTGGTCCTCCACTTACATCCTGCAATATCAAAAGCATTGGGCCACCACTTACATCCTGCACTATCAAAAGCCTTGGGCCTCCACTTACATCTTGCACTATGAAAAGCCTTGGTCCTCCACTTACATCCTGCACTATAAAACGCCTTGGTCCTCCAATTACATCCGGTACTATAAAAAGCCTTGGTCCTCCAATTACATCCGGTACTATAAAAAGCCTTGGTCCTCCAATTACAACCGGTACTATAAAAAGCCTTGGTCCTCCAATTACAATCGGTACTATAAAAAGCCTTGGTCCTCCAATTACATCCGGTACTATAAAAAGCCTTGGTCCTCCAATTACATCCGGTACTATAAAAAGCCTTGGTCCTACAATTACATCCGGTACTATAAAAAGCCTTGGTCCTCCAATTACAACCGGTACTATAAAAAGCCTTGGTCCTCCAATTACATCCGGTACTATAAAAAGCCTTGGTCCTCCAATTACATCCGGTACTATAAAAAGCCTTGGTCCTCCAATTACATCCGGTACTATAAAAAGCCTTGGTCCTCCAATTACATCCGGTACTATAAAAAGCCTTGGTCCTCCAATTACAACCGGTACTATAAAAAGCCTTGGTCCTCCAATTACATCATGCACTATAAAAAGCCTTGGTCCTCCAATTACATCCGGTACTATAAAAAGTCTTGGCCCTCCAATTACATCCGGTGCTATAAAAATCGTTGGTCCTCCAATTACATCATGCACTATAAAAAGGCTTGGTCCTCCACTTACATCCTGCAATATCAAAAGCCTTGGGCCTCCACTTACATCCTGCACTATCAAAAGCCTTGTGCCTCCACTTACATCCTGCACTATCAAAAGCCTTGGGCCTCCACTTACATCTTGCACTATGAAAAGCCTTGGTCCTCCACTTACATCCTGCACTATAAAACGCCTTGGTCCTCCAATTACATCCGGTACTATAAAACGCCTTGGTCCTCCAATTACATCCGGTACTATAAAAAGCCTTGGTCCTCCAATTACAACCGGTACTATAAAAAGCCTTGGTCCTCCAATTACAACCGGTACTATAAAAAGCCTTGGTCCTCCAATTACATCCGGTACTATAAAAAGCCTTGGTCCTCCAATTACATCCGGTACTATAAAAAGCCTTGGTCCTCCAATTACATCCGGTACTATAAAAAGCCTTGGTCCTCCAATTACAACCGGTACTATAAAAAGCCTTGGTCCTCCACTTACATCCGGTACTATAAAAAGCCTTGGTCCTCCAATTACATCCGGTACTATAAAAAGCCTTGGTCCTCCAATTACATCCGGTACTATAAAAAGCCTTGGTCCTCCAATTACATCCGTTACTATAAAAAGCCTTGGTCCTCCAATTACAACCGGTACTATAAAAAGCCTTGGTCCTCCAATTACATCCGGTACTATAAAAAGCCTTGGTCCTCCAATTACATCCGGTACTATAAAAAGTCTTGGTCCTCCAATTACATCCGGTACTATAAAAATCCTTGGTCCTCCAATTACATCATGCACTATAAAAAGGCTTGGTCCTCCAATTACATCATGCACTATAAAAAGCCTTGGTCCTCCAATTACATCATGCACAATAAAAAGCCTTGGTCCTCCAATTACATCATGCACTATCAAAAGTCTTGGTCCTCCAATTAATTCATGCACTATAAAAAGCCTTGGTCCTCCAATTACATCATGCACTATAAAAAGCATTGCTCCTCCACTTACATCCTGCACTATCAAAAGCATTGCTCCTCCACTTACATCCTGCACTATCATAAGCCTTGGTCCTCCACTTACATCGTGCGCTATCAAAAGCCTTCCCTCCACTTCTGCACTATCAAAAGCCTTGCTCTTCCACTTACATTCTGCACTATCAAAAGCCTTGCTCCTCCACTTACATTCTGCACTATGAAAAGCCTTGCTCCTCTACTTACATTCTGCACTATCAAAAGCTTGCTCCTCCAATTACATCTTGCACTATAAAAAGCCTTGGTCCTCCACTTACATAATGCACTATGAAAAGCCTTGGTCCTCCACTTACATCCTGCACTATAAAAAGCCTTGGTCCTCCACTTACATCCTGCATTATGAAAAGCCTTGGTCCTGCACTTACATCCTGCACTATAAAAAGCCTTGGTCCTCCACTTACATCTTGCACTATGAAAAGCCTTGGTCCTCCACTTAAATCTTGCACTATGAAAAGCCTTGGTCCTTCACTTACATCTTGCACTATAAAAAGCCTTGGTCCTCCACTTACATCTTGCACTAAAAAAGCCTTGGTCCTCCAATTACATCTTGCACTATAAAACGCCTTGGTCCTCCACTTACATCTTGCACTTTAAAAAGCCTTGGCCTCCACTTACATCTTGCACTATAAAAAGCCTTGGTTCTCCACTTACATCTTGCACTATAAAAAGCCTTGGTCCTCCAATTACATCTTGCACTATAAAAAGCCTTGGTCCTCCACTTACATCTTGCACTATAAAAAGCCTTGGGCCTCCACTTACATCTTGCACTATAAAAAGCCTTGAGCCTCCACTTACATCTTGCACTATAAAAAGCCTTGGTTCTCCACTTACATCTTGCACTATAAAAAGCCTTGGTCCTCCAAATACATCTTGCACTATAAAAAGCCTTGGTCCTCCACTTACATCTTGCACTATAAAAAGCCTTGGGCCTCCACTTACATCTTGCACTATAAAAAGCCTTGGTCCTCCACTTACATCTTGCACTATAAAAAGCTTTGAGCCTCCACTTACATCCTGCACTATCAAAAGCCTTGGTCCTCCAATTACATCTTGCACTATAAAAAGCCTTGGTCCTCCACTTACATCTTGCACTATAAAAAGCCTTGGGCCTCCACTTACATCCTGCACTATGAAAAGCCTTGGTCCTCCACTTACATCCTGCAATATGAAAAGCCTTGGTCCTCCACTTACATCATGCACTATCAAAAGCATTTTCTTGTCACATATTATAAAAGATCTGAATGAGAGTTTGAAAATAACGGGCGTCGTTACTCCTAACTTCAATATACTACTAACACCGACCTTGTTACAATAAGGGAACCTCAATTTGCTTTGTCCTTTTCAAGAGACCGTGTTCTTGCGTAAATGATCTTTCAATTGGCTAAGTAGACACGCATCTTATCCGATTACATTCGTCTATTTTACTGTAGTCAGTTTGTTAATCAGGATTGTATGTTCGTTACTTGTCATATCTCATCGTCGTGTCTTTCCATCCCATCGTACACTCTTATACATTCACATTGAATTATGATTGATGGTTGCAAAACAGACAACAGTGAACTCAACGCTTACCGTTGTCTGAACACAAACTTTATACGTCATGACATTGATAAAGTACTTTGACAGAAGTACAAATACATGACTTTCTAGACTGTGTGAACTGAGAGTGTCGCCAGAACAAAGCAATATTCTGGACCAATCAAAACAAATAAGGTTAACTACAATATTATATATTTTCGACTTCGCCGTTAAATAATATTATATGGGTGTTAAACATGGAGAACAACAACAATGTCACGAAGCTGCAGATGCTCATTAATAGATGCTTGTGGAAAATAAACGGATAGAGGTGGCAGGACAAAATCACTAACTTAGAACTATGGGAAAGTACCGCTCCACTACCATTGAACAAAGTGCGGCAAAGACGGCGCGCTAGATAGGACACACTGCGGAAGCCAACTGAGAGCCTTGCATGACAAGCCCTTGTTTGGAACTCTCGGGAAAGTGACACAGGGGAAGGCCAAAATATGATTGAAGACTGGTGGACGCAGAGATGACGAGAGTAGCACCGGACTAGTTGGAAAGTGTTTGTTGAAGACCTATGCTCCCTACGGAGTTAAAATGTAGAAATCGAGGAAGAAGAGGAATAGTATAGTTATTATTTGCACTTGAGCTGGTTTGTCTTTACAGTCAGTATCAACCAAATCTCAACATTTACGCTTTAGAAGGTCAAGTAGCTGTTTGTCTTTACAGTCAGTATCATCTAGATCTCAACATTTACGCTTTAGACGGTCAAGTAGCTGTTTGTCTTTACAGTCAGTATCATCCAGATCTCAACATTTACGCTTTAGACGGTCAAGTAGCTGTTTGTCTTTACAGTCAGTATCATCCAGATCTCTACATTTACGCTTTAGACGGTCAAGTAGCTGTTTGTCTTTAATAAATTTCACTTTTTTTTTTTTTTTTTTTTTTTTTTTTTTTGTAATGTTATCATATAATGAATAATTTTCTCTGTCATTTAGAAATAAAAAAAAAAACAAACAGACTCAATCTTCCATTATTTCTTGATGATGTTCATTCTAGAAGGTCGTGGCTGGTATCGTTTAGAGCAGCTCTAAGTTTTTAAATTAAAATTAACAGAACAATTGTTTCAAATTATATCTTAAGGTTAATATGCACAACTGTTTTCATGCGCACGAATTTGAGATTTATAAACCGGAAACATCATCGAAATAAAATTATGAAAATAACAAGCTCAACAAAAATAAAGCTTACAAGAAAACATTTGGACCCAGCGCAATTATAGCGGTGAAGTGTCTGCTACTTTAGTCTGGTGACCAAATGGGCGGGACATGAGATCTTCCCCCTCGATCCAAACATATTTAGGTTGACTCAGACTCTGAATAATTTGGCAGTAGTTACAGCACCGAGGAGTCATGGAAACGAAGACCTGAATGATCTAAGAGATCCGCTCTTTAAGCTGTGCCAGAGATACAGAAGAAATGTTATTCAGTGGATGTCATCTCATTGCAATATTCATAGAAATGATGAGACATACAAGTTGGCAAAGGTGGATAGTATATTACACCAGCCAGATACAACTCATGAGGAGGAATCAAGAAGCTATGTCAGGTATAAATGGAATATAGAACCCAAGGGCTACCACAAAAATTATGCCTGCTACGAGCTCAGCATACAAGAACAAGCAACAATTTGTAATCTCCGAACAGTCCAGAACAAATTGAAGTATTACCTTTACTTTCTCTGCTTTTTTTTCTTTGTTTGTTTGTTTCTTTTCTTTCTTTCTTTGTTTTCTTTCTTTCTTTCTTTGTAGTAGAAGAACCTTTAAAAAAAGGGTGACTGGACAAACAAGAGGGAGCTTGCTTGTAATCAAAGCAAATACTTACAGGAATCGTTGAACGAGGAGCACATCAACCAAGACTGGCTGTACGGGTAACCGGTAGAGTTACTTGACCCTGACGGGATACCTGCAGAAATGTCAACATTTTTACAATTTGCTTCTCATGTATTTTGAGTAGGTAATATGTTACTTATGAATGATGGAGGTTTTTAAAGTGAAGTTAATGGTGAATACTCTGGTTATTTATGTGAAGTTGATGGAGAATACTACAGCTTATCTATGTGAAGTTGATGGAGAATACTACAGGTTATTCATGTGAAGTTGATGGAGAATACTACAGTTTTTTTATATGTGAAGTTGATGGAGAATACTGCAGGTTATTTATGTGAAGTTGATGGAGAATACTACAGGTTTTTTATATGTGAAGTTGATGGAGAATACTACAGATTATTTATGTGAAGTTGATGGAGAATACTACAGGTTATTTATGTGAGGTTGATGGAGAATACTACAGGTTATATATGTGAGGTTGATGGAGAATACTACATATTATTTATGTGAAGTTGATGGAGAATACTACAGATTATTTATGTGAAGTTGATGGAGAAAACTACAGATTATTTATGTGAAGTTGATGGAGAATACTACATGTTTTTTTATATGGGAAGTTGATGGAGAATACTACAGATTATTTATGTGAAGTTGATGGAGAATACTACAGGTTATTTATGTGAAATTGATTGGGGAAATAATTATTTATGGAAAAGTAATGGATAAATGGTAGCAGTGGTAGTTCACTGGTTCAGTAAATTGGACGACTAAGCAGAAGAGGTCGGGTTTGATCCTGACGGACTGCTTCCAGGTTTACCAAGCCTTAAATGGAAACATTATTTTTCTGGGGGAAAGACAAACGGCGCGGGCGTAATACTGACCAGATTACAAAAAAAAAATGTGCCGAAGATCTAAAATGATGTCGGCACTAAAGTAAATAGTCTATATGTCACGTGGTGTGACGGGGCTCTTTTATCTTCTTATCATGGGTGAAAGGGGGGGGGGTATTACAGGTTATCAATGAAACAAGTAGGGGAGAGGGATTAAAACGATTATTTGCGATAAACTGAAGAGGGGAATTACAGGATATTGATGAGAAGTTAATGGGGGATTTACAAATGTTAAGGATATTGATGAGATGTTAATGAGGGATTTACAAATGTTACAGGATATTGATGAGAAGTTAATGGGGGATTTACAAATGTTACAGGATATTGATGAGAAGTTAATGAGGGATTTACAAATGTTACAGGATATTTATGAGAAGTTAATGAGGGATTTACAAATGTTACAGGATATTTATGAGAAGTTAATGGGGGATTTACAAATGTTACAGGATATCGATGAGAAGTTAATGGGGGATTTACAAATGTTATCCACGAGAAATTCGAGAGGGAAATTACAGGATATTGATGACAAATTAAACAGTGGCCGAATGAAGAAAAACTTCAAGATAAATGGGACACGGGTTCGAAGCACGGTAGAGTATTTGTGTTCCCCAGGTGGTAAAAAAACAAACTCTAATAACATGAACAACAAGTATCGACTGCACTAGCATGCGACCTTTATACTCCAGTCCTAAAGATTCCATAAGAAGAATCTAGAGATATGACAAATACCGCACTAATAGTTTGATAGATATAATATATAGTGAGTACGGCTTCGATCCTCCTTTGGTCCATATATTGTTCTTTGTTTTGTTTTTCTGTTGTTGATTATTTGTTATTTTTACCGAGTGCTGTAAACATAGCTCTTCCACTGAATTGATTCGCTAAAGATTTAAAACTCTGGTGTTTAGGGTAAGGCAGTTCACCTGCTTCTTGGGCATTCGATGAGAAAAGAAAGACTAAAAAATATTTTTAATAGCAGGAAAGATTGAGTGGAAAAGAGACAGGGGAACACAATGAGAGAAGAGAGTAGGCAGTTTAAAAAAGGTGGCACTAAATCATATCAACAGGGTAAGTGATTAGAAGCACTAGCGATTAAAAAAATACTGTAATTGTCAACTCCTCCGGCATGGCACTTGATGATGTTGATGATGATGAAAAGTTAATATGGGGTTTACAGGTTATCTACGAGACGTCACTGAGGCAGTATGAATGTTATTTGTGACAAGGCAGACAAATTACGTGTTATCTTAGGCTCATAAACGAGAGAAAAAAACACGTAATTTACGACCAGTGGATTCTGTTGGCTGTCGCATTAAAATCAATACAATCACCAAAAATACTGTACAGACTTGATATTTATAACAGAAACGTAGAAATTGATGGCGCGTGATATGGGTTAACATTCGAATAAATTTGGCAAGAACAAGTAGACAGAAACTAATGGGTTTAAAACTATGATGACATGTATTAGTTACGATGGTTATTATTGGCTGGAAAGGTTTCCGGTTTTATGAGAAATTATTTTAATGAATGAACTGCACCTCTCGCGCTAATAATTATTAATTACGGTAGATAACATTAAAGTTAATGATTTCTTTTTGATATATTTGCTCATTTAAACATCACCCTATGTAAGAATCCTCTAGGTGTCTTAAATAGATACAAGAAGTAACGAAAGTATCATAAGAAAACTAGAGGGGACTGGTTGGTCTCGCGGCAAGACGCCGGCCTCGAGACAGAGAGGTTGTGGGTTCAAATCCCGGCTGAATTAGTTGGGATTTTATTTGTGATTTCTCTCTGCGGCAACCACCCCTGGTCTCAGTAGCGAGGCCCAGCTTGAAACGTCAATTACTCATATAGAGAAAAAATATGAGTGCCTCCGTCTGTGTGGAGGTAGGCCTACTCATATTTTTTTTCTACTTTCATAGAACAGCAGATTACACAGAAAGACGAATTTTTTTCTGTTTTAAAGTGATATTCTGAGGTGATAATTTGCCTGTGTTGAACAAGAATTCACTTATAAGTTCCTTAAACAAGCCAAAGTTTGTTCTTGGTTGCGGACGCTTTAGTTCTGTCAACAGAAGCTGAAATTTGATTGATTATTCTTTTTTCCCCTATTTTTGTTTTCCCAGCAGTAGTCGTGTGCTTATCCCCCGCCATACAGGCATATATTCTCCAACTTCTGACGTACTTTCGTTCTTTCTGTCAAAAAGGTTAACGATTTGGGTAGATTTTTTCTGAACAATTTTCCAGAGCCGCGGCCATTTTTGGCCCACTCTTTTCAATTTCCAACTGACAAGGGTTCTTTAACGTGCGCAAATTGCACACGGGACCTCCTGCTTTTAGCAGATTAACCGAGAGGTCTAGACATTGGATCTAACTACCCGAAGATTGCAGGTACATGAAACCACGAAGAAACCACAGATTTGATTAAAAATGAAAAAAAAATAAACTCCATCGCTTGCTGTGGGAACCGAACTCGAGACCTTCTTGTATATAGACTGACGTCTTACTATCCATCCAGAACCCCTCTTAAGTTTGAAGGACGTGTTCTGGGGTGCAGTTCATGTATAGTTCAGAAGATATAACTCATTGACTGATAGGAATGGGACGACTAAGATGACGGCGCGATAAAGATATCAAAGACTCCATACATCAGCACAAGACGAAACAGAAAACACAATAAAACAATGACTGCTAGTCAGCAGGAACATGTACAGTAATACATCGTTGACGTTACTGTTATTTACTAAAATAATGATTAGCACAGAGAGAAACACGAGCTGACCTTGCAGATGTCCGTTGCCATGGTGCAGTGAGTGTAGAGAAGGTTCCAGCGTAGAACAGGAGTGGTCTAGTGAGGTAGAGTCCACTCCACTCTCACATACACTACTAGGGCTCAAGTGTTCGAGTCTGAAGGAAGAAATATTATAAAGTGGTGTCAACAAAAAAGCTCCACGTAGTGCCCATTTTTTTTTTTTATGTTTCTTCTACTCACTCTCTTCTTGAAGAAGTTCAACAATAACTTCAAATGCCTTCCATCACAAATAATCGTTAGCTCGGTATGCCACTTTTAATTAATGTCTAGAAAAAACTTATGCATTGGCACCATCTCATACATAATTAATGGTTATGCTTATTGTTAGTCGAAAGCCACGGTATCACTGCAAACGAATTAAAATCCATAATTGCTCACCCGCCCGTGCCAGTGGAATCATCCAAATTAAAACTCATCTCATTAAAGGATTCAAACAAAGAAAAGCAGATGCAGTCCTCATGATAGCAGTTACAGCAAATGCCATAAGACATAAGGCCAAGCGGCAATGAAAGTGAACGCAGCTGAACTGTCATTCGTCACACGATATCATCATTCATCGTACGCAGTCGGAATATCGAAACACGATCCGGATGAAAAAAAACACAGCTCACAGTGTTCATAGAGCATTAACTCAGTAGCTCCGGCAGCAAGCCGGACTTGGAATATGAGGAAACTGTAACAATGAACACTTTTCATACTGAGCCTGCACTATATTTACCGGTATTCAAATCTTCACATTGTTGGATTATTCCAATCCAAAGAATCGATGTTTACAATAGCTTATGCATTGGCACCATCTCAGAAAACCAGAAGCATTTTGCTCAAACAGACTCTTCATGTGGAAGTTATAGAATAATTAGAAGCCTAAGAAAGAGTAGAAGTTAGAGAAAGATAATAATTTAGAGAAAGAGTAGAGGTTAGAGAAAGATTAGATTATAGAAAAAAAAAGAATAAAAAGGTTACAGAAAAAATAGAAATTAGAGAAAGCATAGAAGTTAGAGATAGGTAAAGTTAAAGAATAAGTTATTCAACTTTCATACAATTTTTTTTTTCGTTCCCAGCTTTCACTTCTTGACGACGTCCCAATGTCTTGGATCTGAATTGTGAGTGTTAATTCTTTTTTTTCCCTGGCAGTCGTGTGTACAGGGGTCCCTCGTCGCACAAGCAGATAACTCTCGACTTCGAAGGTACTCCTCATACTGTTTCCCCTGATGAGTAATTGACGTTTCAAACCGAGCCGAGCTGCTGAGACAATTATATATAAACAAATCCAACCGGTGCAGCCTTAGTTTGAACTCACAACCACTCTGTCTCGAGATCGGTATCTTGCCTCGAGACAAACCAGTACCATTTTACACAGATGATAATGATGATCGAGCGTCACGTGGTCCACGAGCTAATGGAAAGTGTGTGGCGATTACAAAGGTTTTCCTGATTTCCCAAGTCCTGCTGGAGAGGTCGAAGTTTGTCCACCCTAGAGGTTTTGCAATACTAGGTCTTCTATATCAGCGGACCCACCACTACGACGACATATACCTCGTTATCCGGTCTGTTTTGACACAGACTTTTACCACAGTCAGACACTTTTACTTATATTTTTGCTGGGCCAGGCTTCATTGAGCAGTGAAAGTTGAGTATTTAACTCGTTCCGCACGTTTCGCCGCACAGTGCCTCACTCTCAATTTAAATAGTGTAAACCGTCATCAAACCATATTCTTTTTATGTCTTGAATTATCTTGATATTGGTGAAATATAATTCCTTGTTTAATTATCTAAAAACTCATATATAATATGTTATATGTTAGATAAATATAAATATGTAGATTGATTCTTGAAACCATGAACAATTTTGTCTCTGAAATCTCTTCCGTTGCACTGATAAAAAGCTTCTGTACGGAGGATCTCTCTTTTTTTTTTTTTCTTGCTTTCCAATACAATCACTTTTAGAACACATAAATTTAGAAGAATTCTTCCAGAGATTGCCGATTCCCTTGACACCCGACCAAGACAGCAGTTCATTCTAGCAATGTTTTTATTTTCAGCAGAAGCCTAGGGAAGCAGATTCCCCAGACTAAAGACAATGCCTTCCCTGCTCTGGTTTGCATAACGTTTCTTGTCTCTAGGCTGGATTACCCACCCTCTTAATGCAACTTGCTCCTCCTGAGTGGACATTGTCTGAGATTTCTTCTTGTTTTTTCTTCCACCAGGATATGCGCCCCCCCCCCCCCCCCCCCCCCTAAGCAATTGGTCGGCATTTTGAGGCAAGCTAACCTGCTTTTGAGGCAAGCTGACCTGCTTTTGAGACAAGCTGACCTGCTTTTGAGGCAAGCTAACCTGCTTTTGAGGCAAGCTAACCTGCTTTTGAGGCAAGCTACCCTGCTTTTGAGGCAAGCTAACCTGCTTTTGAGGCAAGCTAACCTGCTTTTGAGGCAAGCTGACCCGCTTTTGAGGCAAGCTGACCTGCTTTTAAGGCAAGCTGACCTGCTTTTGAGGCAAGCTAACCTGCTTTTGAGGCAAGCTGACCTGCTTTTGAGGCAAGCTGACCTGCTTTTGAGGCAAGCTGACCTGCTTTTGAGGCAAGCTAACCTGCTTTTGAGGCAAGCTGACCTGCTTTTGAGGCAAGCTAACCTGCTTTTGAGGCAAGCTAACCTGCTTTTGAGGCAAGCTGACCTGCTTTTGAGGCAAGCTAACCTGCTTTTGAGGCAAGCTAACCTGCTTTTGAGGCAAGCTAACCTGCTTTTGAGGCAAGCTAACCTGCTTTTGAGGCAAGCTGACCTGCTTTTGAGGCAAGCAGACCTGTAATTTAAGGCAAGCTGACCTGCTTTTGAGGCAAGCTAACCTGCTTTTGAGGCAAGCTACCCTGCTTTTGAGGCAAGCTAACCTGCTTTTGAGGCAAGCTAACCTGCTTTTGAGGCAAGCTGACCTGCTTTTGAGGCAAGCTGACCTGCTTTTAAGGCAAGCTAACCTGCTTTTGAGGCAAGCTGACCTGCTTTTGAGGCAAGCTAACCTGATTTTGAGGCAAGCTGACCTGCTTTTGAGGCAAACTAACCTGCTTTTGAGGCAAGCTGATCTGCTTTTGAGGCAAGCTAACCTGCTTTTGAGGCAAGCTAACCTGCTTTTGAGGCAAGCTGACCTGCTTTTGAGGCAAGCTGACCTGCGTTTGAGGCTAGCTAACCTGCTTTAGAGGCAAGCTAACCTGCTTTTGAGGCAAGCTGACCTGCTTTTGAGGCAAGCTAACCTGTTTTTGAGGCAAGCTAACCTGCTTTTGAGGCAAGCTAACCTGCTTTTGTTTGTGAGAATTTATTCAACGAGGTCCTGGGTGATCTTCGCCGTCACAGGCGGTGGGAATTTTTCTCTTCGAATCAGTGGTTTCTTTGTCCCTTTACCTCCGATATCTGGCCCTCTGAGATAAAATCTAAAAACATCGAGGTTGTATGTGCTCTCACACACGCTACAGTTCTCATTACACGTAAATAATAAGAACGGCAGATTATCCTTGCATGCGAACAATTAGTCCTAGAATTATTCCTTCTCAGACGGAAGATGTACAAAAGAGGTGAGATGCAGAATGGCTCAGGCAAAAGCAGCTTTCCCAAAAATGAGGAAAATACTATGCAATCCATTTTTGACAATAGAAACAAAAAAAAAGAGTTCTTAAATGTTACGTAGAGCCAGTCTTAACATATGGATCCGAGTCATGGACAATAGGACAATACACAAGAAAATCACTGGAGTCTGTAGAAATGTGGTTTTACAGAAGAATATTGAGAATACAATGGACCGCTAAGAAGAGTAATGAAGAGGTTCTGAGAGTGGTCAAAGCAAAAAGAGAGCTAATTTCCAATGTTAGGAAGAGACAATCATCATTTGTTGGCCATGTAATGAGAAGAGAAAAACTTGAATCTATTGTAACAACTGGAAAAATCGAGGGACGAAGAGATAGAGGGAAGCAAAGAGAAAAAATAACAGTCATCTTAAGAGAATGGCTTGGCAGAAGGTCAACAACAAAAATGATAAATAGCTGCCGAGATCGAAAGTTTTGGAGAGACATGATCACCTACGCCACTAGGTCCGGTACTTGATGATGATGGGAACAATTATTTTTAAAAAAAGGCAAATCTGTCCAAAACGTGAGCATCACGAGACATATATAAGAAGGGAAGGAGGTGGACACATTATGACATCGTTACGTGAAAGGACAAAACAAGATGACTTTTCGACTTCACTTGAAGTCAACCACATCAATGCTTTGACTTTTCCCAGAAATATCCGTATCTCTGTAGTCGGATGATGACTGCAAACATGGCGAAGGACACCCGCTTACATAAACGACACCCTCAGCCGAGGATGATAATGTGTACTGGCAACAAAATAGGTATTCACGCTAAATTCTGTCTCTGAAAGAAGCCCATAGACTCACGGGGGCTTCACTAGCAGTTAGAGGCTTTTTTTTTCTCCTTCCTTCCTTCCTTCCTCAATTGCCTCAGAAGAAATTTGCGGTCTTTTGTTCTTCTGTTGTATTTTGATCTTTCTGTCTTATAACTTGGCCAAACCATTTTATCTGCTATTTCTTTACGTATTCTAGAGCGTGGATTATTTATATATCTACATATTTTTTCAGTTTTTCATTTATGAACTTATCTCTCAGACTGTTTCCTGCCATTCGTCGGTCAGAAGCTGGTAAGAGCAAACAGACAAAAACAAAGCAATCTCACAAAACCTCACGTTATGCAAAGTTCTGTACATTTCTCAACACAATGTTGGTTTCTTTTGTCAAATAAGAAAAACAGATGTCTTCTTATTGAATGAAGTAGTTCTCAAAGATAAATGAATTTAGCCTATTTAAAAAGAAAACTTCATACCATTTCTCTCTCTCTCTCTCTCTCTCTCTCTCTCTCTCTCTGCGATCAGGACTCAATCAGAGTAGGACTCCAGACTCTCGCACGAAGACAGCTGTCTGTTTAAGCCTGTTAGATCCACTCCGATTGAATACCTGTTAAAACGTTGCACTGTGTTCTGCGCCAGTGGCCCAGTGCATCCGATTTCAGCCAGCATTTTGTTCAGGTTTGCTTTCCTTAGCCTTTGATTGTCCCCAATCTTCCTGCAAGGCAGCAGATGATCTTTTCTGTAGGGGGATTTTGCCCTTAGGTGTTCGGCCTTAAATAATAACACTCGAAGAACAGTTTTTGCATAAAATACTCGGATTATTTCCATTTACAAACCTCTTTTCTCTCGACAATTGAACAGCTTCTGAGCTTATTCCTTTCATTCCGACATGGCAATAATTATCTTTACTGTTCCAATCTTTCTCCAACCCCTTCCTGACAATCTTTACATTCTCCAGTAATTCACTTTATTTTTCTTGCCTATATTTTTAAAAAATAAAACCGTCATTTGTCTGCTTTTTATTTCAAACGATTCGTCCTATTTGTTTGTAAATCTAGCGTTTCAAAGTCCTGCATTTGGTTGCCCAAAACAATAGCACTTATAAATAAGATAAGTCGCATGTTTTCTTCTTGATTTTTACACTGAAATAAATGCCGTTCCTTCTAGCGATTTGCGGAATAGAAGTCTTCTTTGTTCTCGCTTAACTGGAAATTCTCATCCGGATAATTATCCTTCAAATCCCCTGTCGGCGCTACAATTGTCCGTGTTTTATTACCCCATCTTCTGTCGGCGACTTCTTGCCTGGTATACGTTAAGTGTAAAGTGCATTTATGTGTTTTGGATTGCCAGTCCTTCTGCAGGAACGCTGCATGTCTCGCAGGCTCTTTATTATTTCACTTTCCTTTGGATAGCGTGTTCACTAGAGCCCAATAATTTATTTCTCGGATTCTCTACATTATGTGACATTTAAATTCTGTCCCAGTCCATCCATTGTCTCACTTTATCTATTCTACTTTATTTTGTTTTAATTAATTATTTATTTTTAGGCTTTTAGGCTACTATTTAGGACAGCAAACTGAAAGTTTGCTCAGTCCCACATTTATAAGCTTTTCTTTTTTCCTCAGCCATTTCTATCATTGAAAAGCAAAAACCTTTTGTACTTAACTTCATCGACTTCAAAAAAGCATTTGATAGTATTCATAGAGATTCTTTGTGGAAAATTCTGAAGCAATATGGCTTACCATCAAAAATCATAAATATTATCAAAGACATGTATGATGGTTACACATGTGCAGTTCGAACAGAGGAAGGACTGAGCGAATGTTTCCCAATAGAAACTGGGGTTAAACAAGGATGTATTTTATCGCCCTTGTTATTTGGAATTGTTATGGACTTCATAATGAAGAAATGCTGCACTGGTAATAAAGGCATCGAATGGATACAAGGAGACCATTTGGAGGACCTCGACTTTGCTGATGACATAGTTCTCATCAGCAGTCAGATAAAAACGATGCAGGAAAACACAAATGAACTATCATCAATAGCCAGCAAAATTGGGCTTGAGGTCAATCATGAAAAGACTAAAGTCATGAAAAGTTTAATTCCAACAAGTGACAAAATATACATGGAAAACAAACCAGTAGAAGAGATCGATCACTTTATCTATCTTGGAAGTCACATTGATCGAGAAGGGGATACGAGCAAAGAAATTAGAATCAGACTGGCTAAAGCAGCAATGTCTTTCAGAAGCCTTGAAAAGTTGTGGAAATCAAAACTCATTAGCACAAACACAAAACTTAGGCTATTCAAATCAAATGTACTATCAACCCTTACGTATGCGTGTGAAAGCTGGAAAACAACAAGAGATATAGAAACAAAGTTGAACGCATTCGAAAATAAATGTCTAAGGAAAATACTTGGTATAGAATGGAACGAATTCAAAACAAACGAGGAAATTAGAGAAATCGCCAATCAACCACTAATATCTTCAGTAATTAAGAAAAGACGATGGTCATACGTTGGACATGTGATGAGAAGAGATAATAATCGAATAGCAAAGCAAGCCCTCATATGGGAAACAACAGGTAAAAGAAAAAGAGGAAGACCCAGGGAGACACTGAGAAGAACATTGATGAGAGAGGCAAGAGCAGCAGGAATCGGCTCCCTCAATGAGATAGAACTGCTTGCACAGAACAGAGACAGATGGCGAGATTTGATAAAATATCTTTAAAAGAAAACTGCTAGAACAAAAATTCATATAGGAGAAGGTGTATCTTGGTCTACGCCCTATGGGCTGGTTACGGCTCGAAAGGTCAATAGATAGATAGATAGATAGATTTCTATTATTTATGTCTCAGTTATGTCACATTTATTTCAGAATTTGTTCACTGTCTCACTTCTCTTTACCTTTGTCTATTTCATATTCCACATTTATTTCAGAATGTGTTACCTTCTCTCACTTCTCTTTACCTTTGTCTATTTCATATTCCACATTTATTTCAGAATGTTTTACCTTCTCTCACTTCTCTTTACCTTTGTCTATTTCATATTCCACATTTATTTCAGAATGTGTTACCTTCTCTCACTTCTCTTTACCTTTGTCCATTTCATATTTCACATTTATTTCAGAATTTGTTACCTTCTCTCACTTGTTTTACGTTAGTCTATTCAAAAGTTAACATGTTTTGTAGTGCTTGTTCACTATCTCATTTGTTTACTTTGTCTACTTAACATTCACATTTATTTTAGTGTTTGTTCATTATCTTGCTTCCACCTTACTCTGTTAAATATCTTACACTTATTGCACACTTTGTTCACTATGTCGTTTTCTTCACTTTCTTTTCTAACTTAATGTGTTTGCTATCACAAATTTATTCAAGAGTCTGCTCACAATCTCGGTTTTTTCTATTAATTGATTTATTATCACATAGTTTTTTTCTATTAGTTGATTTATTATCACATAGTTTTTTCTATTAGTTGATTTATTATCACATAGTTTTTTCTATTAGTTGATTTATTATCACAAAGTTTTTTCGATTAGTTGATTTATTATCACATAGTTTTTTCTATTAATTGATTTATTATCACATAGTTTTTCTATTAGTTGATTTATTATCACATAGTTTTTTCTATTAGTTGATTTATTATCACATAGTTTTTTCTATTAATTGATTTATTATCACATAGTTTTTTCTATTAGTTGATTTATTATCACACAGTTTTTTCTATTAATTGATTTATTATCACATAGTTTTTTTCTATTAATTCATTTATTATCACATAGTTTTTTTCTATTAATTGATTTATTATCACATAGTTTTTTCTATTAATTGATTTATTATCACATAGTTTTTTTCTATTAGTTGATTTATTATCAAATAGTTTTTTCTATTAGTTGATTTATTATCAAATTGTTTTTTCTATTAGTTGATTTATTATCACATAGTTTTTTCTATTAGTTGATTTATTATCACATAGTTTTTTTCTATTAGTTGATTTATTATCACTTTTTTTCTAAGTCAGTTCGTTACATCACTGTTTGTGCCAGTGTGTTTAAAACACAAGAAATGGTTTGCACATCTCGAAAGAATTCCTAGCGGTTCTGTACAACACAAAACTTGTATTGAAGATGGAAGAAGGAATACCAAGAGGTTCTGTACCGTGCGCTCTCTCTGAATATAGCCGCGAGCCGCGATAACTCAGATGTTAGTGAACTGGACTACAAAGGACAAGAGGTATGGTTCGATCCCAACCGACGGCTTCCTGTTTTACCCAGCCTTTAATGGGTACCGGATTTTTTTTCGGGAAAGTAAAGTGGAACGGACGTAATACCGACCACATTACCCCAAAAATCATGTGCCGAAGGTCTGTAAAATTTATGGTCACTAACACCATAATCCCTACACGCCACTTGGCGTGACGGGGTTATTTTACTTTTTTTTACTTTTACTGAATATAGCCAATTATAATTTGTTCAGCATAAGAAACATTCACTATTGTTTCTTCTGTTACTATTTACTCACTTGATTCCTTCTGACATTGATAATTGTTTCAAACAAACATGTAGCCTACAAGACGAAACCAACGTATATAATTCTGTTAATATTTGTAAAAATTTGCTCAAATTTGTATAAAACATCCAAAAATTGTTAAGCTTACTGTAAATTCAATTTTGTAGAGAAGCAATAATTGCTGTATTAACAAAGATTAAAGGGACCAGTCACTTTAAATGAACTGTATTACTTACATTATTTTTAATTATACATTTTTTAACGTCATAAACGATGTAAGATCATATGCAAAAAAATCATGGTAATCCATCCAGGGGTTTGCGACATATTTGATGAAGATTGTGGGGATGTGTTTTGGATGTGGCTTCTCACAAATAATGTTTCTTCCGTCAGCAACTTCCTAAAGGTGAAGCCTACACTCCTCAAATCTCCATCATGCAGATTTTGAAACTTCAATGCCGTTGTTTATTCTCAGACATATTTTTAATTTCTTTGGTGTCACTGCTTCGTTCAGTGGAAACGACAAACGTCACTTCGTGTAAGTTCTTTATAATAAATGTATAACTCTTTTCTTCCTTTTTTGCTGTTTTGTATTCCTTGAACATAAATATCAATATTCTTGGACCCAGCGATGAAATGACTGTTAACCTAACTACCAAATATGTATTGTTCTCTTCACATGTTTTGATATAGACCGATAAAAACTCTCCGTTTACTCTCTGTGTAAAAATAGTGATAAATCTTCAGTGCGACAGTTTGAAATATAACGAATTTAATCTTTAGACTCATTGTAAAATGGTCCTAGCTCACAAAACGTTTTTCTACGCCTTTGAAATGAATTATAACTCGCAGGTAGTTTTCAACCCACCAAATAATCAACAAATAGACTAGAGAGTTCTTTGTTTTGCGTTATCCAGCCAATCAACTAATAAACCAGGTAATCAAGCAATCAACCCACCAAATAACCAAAAAATAGACTAGAAAGTTTGTTTTGCGTTCGTAGCACCCAAACCATAAACACATTATTTAATATTCCAGGAGTTTTCCTTATATCTTTTCTATCGTGCTTCTGATCAAAGTATATGTAGAACAATATCATTATATTGTTTATTATTCCGTGTATCATGTTTTATCCTTCATGTGTTGACTTGTATAGTTCGTTATCAAGATAGCCCGAAGACATTACTCGGTGTCAGTCGTGATGATTCGTTCGCATTTCGTTACCGGTCAAGAAGGGCTTTGATGTTATAAACTTTTGTTTTCTCTTGGTATATGTGAGACAAAGAAGACTTTCCCCATGGAAGATTTTTCCTAAGGGGAAACAAAGAGAAAAGTCACCACCCAGTTGAAGAGAACGTTTTGTTAGGGAATCAACAGAAAAGATAAGCAACTGCAGAGATAAAAAGTTCAGTGTGCAGAGATATGATTATCTATGCAAGTGCATAGAAGAAAAAGAGGCAAGAAAAAAGAGACAAGACTCCGTGAAATAGAACTGCTTTAATCATTCTGCAATCCTCTCATTTCAATATTACTATGATCGGTCATGAGAGAAGCTGTTCGGTAAAGCAGTTACTTGTAATGATCAACACATGCCTGTTTTCAACAATCGTCAAGACGCAAATGGACAAATATATGTCAATATTAAGTAACTTACGTGCTGCTGTTGTAAACTCCCGTTGTCTGTAGCCTCACAGGATCAAGTTCCAGCCTAGATTTCTTTACCTGAAAAATAACAGAAAATGGACATCTAAGATTTAAGTTGCAACATTTTCTGGGTGATGGTTTTATTGTATTCTACTCAATCGTGGGAGCCGCGATAGCTCAGTGGTTAATGAACTGGACTACAAAGGACAAGCGGTAGGGTTCGATCCCAACCGACGGCTTTCGGGTTCACTCAGCCTTAAATGGATACCGGATTTTTTCTCTGGGAAAGTAAAGCTGCATGGGCGTAATACCGACCACATTACCCCAAAAATCATGTGCTGTAGGTCTGTAAAAATTATGGTCACTAACACCATGTTCCCTATACGCTACTTGGCGTGACGGGGGTACTTTACTTTTTACTTTACACCATGTTCCCTATACGCCACTTGGCGTGACGGGGGTACTTTACTTTTTACTTTACACCATGTTCCCTATACGCCACTTGGCGTGACGGGGGTACTTTACTTTTTACTTTACACCATGTTCCCTATACGCCACTTGGCGTGACGGGGGTACTTTACTTTTTACTTTACACCATGTTCCCTATACGCCACTTGGCGTGACCGGTGTACTTTACTTTTTTTTACTTACTACTCAATCGTAACTCTTCTTATAAAGGTCAACACAATTGGCGGTTAGAATGCGTTACTGGCAGTAATGACAATACATGGGGGAGGGGGAAGACGGGCTGGGTAGTCTAGAGGTACGACTTCGGCCTCATGACAGGAAGGATCCCGGTTCAAAGCCCACCAGACACGGTGTTGATTTAAAAAGAAAAACAGAAACAAATTAATTCTTGGTTTGTTTATGACATGTCATCCCAGGTAATCTTGAGTAGTGAGAACCGATGTTTAGCTTGGATTACGACAATAAATAGGAGCTTTTGTGTGCACTCGTGCACGAGAACAATAATCCTGGCAGTTACCAACTGAAAGAGTAGGCCATAAATATGGCCGCTGTCAGTACACAATTGTCAGTAGAAACCTGCCCACACCGGGGATCCCAGGCCGTGCTACGGAGTACGTGCACGTTGGCGGGGAATCTCATCGGATTTTCTCGAAGGGGATATCGAAGCACCTATGGGTTCATCCGGTGTGCAGTGATGATGATACTAGCAACGACAACAACAACCAACAACAACAACAACATCAACAACAGCAACAACAACAACAACAACAACAGCAACAGCAACAACAACAGCAACAGCAACAGCAACAACAACAACAGCAGCAGCAACAACAACAACAGCAACAACAACAGCAACAACAACAACAACAGCAGCAACAACAACAACAGCAACAACAACAACAGCAGCAACAACAACAACAACAGCAACAACAACAACAACAACAGCAGTAACAACAACAACGGCAACAACAACAACAGCAGCAACAACAACAACAGCAGCAACAACAACATCAGCAACAACAACAACAATAACAACAACAGCAACAACAACAACAGCAACAACAACAACAACAACAACAGCAACAACAACGACAACGACGACGATAACAACAACAACAAAAACGACGACAACAACGACAACAACAATACAATGAACATTTTAATTGTCTGGAAGTCCGATGCACTCCCTTCTCACTCGCCCTCTATCTCCCTCTCTCTCTCTCTCTCTCTCTCTCTCTTTCCTCTCTCTCTTTCCTCTCTCTCTCTCTCTCTCTTTCCTCTCTCTCTCTCTCTCTCTCTCTCTCTCTCTTTCCTCTCTCTCTCTCTCTCTCTCTCTCGTTCCTCTCTCTCTTTCCTCTCTCTCTATCTCTCTCTCTCTCTCTTTCCTCTCTCTCTCTCTCTTTCCTCTCTCTCTATCTCTCTCTCTCTCTTTCCTCTCTCTCTCTCTCTTTCCTCTCTCTCTTTCCTCTCTCTCTCTCTCTCTCTCTTTCCTCTCTCTCTCTCTCTCTCTTTCCTCTCTCTCTCTCTCTCTCTCTCTCTCTTTCTCTTCGGAACAAAATCAGAACCTTTAATACAAATACCAAGACAGTCATATTCTCTGGCTCGAAAACATGGAGAGAAACAAGTATTAACAACGCTAGACACAAATTACTCGTAAACAAATGACGTCGACAGCTCCTTGATGTCACATGGTCAAATAGAGTAACAAATGAAAACATTTAGAAAAGAGCTTTTCACATACCAATAGGAATGGGAATCAAGACAAGTACATGAGGATGGATCGACCACACACTGCGAGAACCACGAAACAATATTGCAGGACAGTCAATGAAGTTGAATCCACAAGAAGCCAGGAAAAATTGGAAGGCCCAAGCAGAAGAGCCGTTGAGACAGAAGCACATGTTGAAGGTTGGGGTGGGCTCATGTATAGAAGTAGCACTGACACGGTTCCGCTGACATCAAAATGTGGTTGTAGCGAGGAGTTGAAAGGCGCATGCCAGGTCATTCCTATTGTATGATTCCTATATCAATTCCTATCCCATTCCTATTGTAACATTATTTTCGTTTTGTAATGAATCCTCTTTTTAATTTGATTTAAAACTGAATAAGTTTCAATTAGAAATAACATTTACACGACCTACATTTGATGCCATTATGGTATTGTTCAAATTTCTGTTTCATTTTAATTACATCATCAGGTCGCATATCCTTTATAGAACGTTACATTCACCACAGCCCGTGTGAAAGAATCCCTGTCACTACACTGATCCCCACGTCTGTTGTCATGTTAAAGGCCTCTCTGATATCTTGAAACCACCTTCTTCTTGGTCTGCCCATGATGCGTCCCCCAAGAACCATTCTTTCTATTGTTCAGTATTGTTATTTCCAACCTGCAGCATATTTTGACGTGGCCATAGTATTTTAATTTTCTCTGTAGTGTTGTGTTTATAAGACAGTTCTTTTTAATAAGTTAAACAAGTAAAGGGCCCCGTCACGCCAAGTGGCGTATAGGGAATATGGTGTTAGTGATTATAATTTTTACAGACCTTCAGCACATTATTTTGTGGGGTAATGTGGTCAGTATTACACCCGTACCGCTTTACTTTCCCTGAAAAAAAATCTATACGCATTTAAGGCTGGGTGAACCTCGAAGCCGTCGATCAAGATCGAACCCGACCACTAGTTCTTAGTAGTCCAGTTCACTAACGACTGAGCTATCGCGACTCCCAGTTCGTTTTAATGCTTACATCTTTTAGTATGTCTTCATTGCTCTTTTTCATAATCCAAGATTTCTTACGATTTTTTTCTGTATCATTTTGTTTTGAATGAAACGATTTTCTTATTTTGTTTGTTTGTTTGCAAGATTGTCCATGCATGATTCATCACCATATGTTGCTATCAGGAAGGCTCGTGACCTCAGTCATTTTAATTTTACTGCATTGCTGGTATTGTTCCACATTAGTTTAAATTAGTCGACAGATTATGTTCAATGCAGGTAGAACAACTCCAGTGTTCAGGTTACCTTTCAAAACTTCCCTCCACCGGCCAGTAGTGCCGTCATACGCTAGAGTGATCACCGAAGATGGTTTCAGTTTAGATGCACGAATATCGAAGCACACATGTAGAAATTGGGAGCCGCGATAGCTCAGTGGTTAGTGAACTGGACTACAAAGGACAAGAGGTAGGATTCGATCCCAACCGACGGGGTCCGGTTCACCCAGCCTTTAATGGGTACCGGATTTTTCTTCGGGGAAAATAAAGTGGCACGGGCGTAATACCGAACACATTACCCCAAAAATCATGTGCCGAAGGTCTGTAAAATTTATGATCACTAACACCATAATCCCTATACGCCACTTGGCGCGACGGGGGTACTTTACTTTTTTACTTTGTTTAGACATTTAACATGACAACCTGCATCATCAAAGTAAGAGACAGAGCAGAATGGCGCTCCATGGTAGCCAACCTTCGTTGAGGAGACAGCACTCGATGATGATGATGAGACATTTAACTTGGAAGGTAGAAAATCGACCACAACAATTGTTGCCCTGAAAGCGGCCATCTTCAGCTTGCTATTGTCGATGTTTGACTAATGAAAGTAATTTAACGTGCGCAGCGTTCATTGATTTGAACCCCGATCTTCCTGTTAAGAATGCGAAGTCTTATATCTAGACCACCCAGCTTACCCCATCCCCGCCCCACCCATCCACTCCCATCAATCACATTTCAGAGTAGCACTAAACAGTACGGCTTGAAAAAGTATTTGTTACAGGCCACGTTCCACGGGTAGTTGAGAGGTAGAAGGTGATAATATCCATTTTCTATAAAATATTCTGTCTCAATCAGCAAATTGATTCTGACATTAAAAAATTAAAATTACTGTTATATGGAATTGGTTCAAAATTACTGATACAACTTAAAATTATTTTTTTGTAAAGCTTAAAGTGCTTGAATAATGAGAAACGCTGCCAGTGTGTCAAATTCCTATCCTCAGATACTTTACCAACGCTGGAGCCGTTCAGATTGAAAAGTCTAAATTATTTTTTCCATGGTAACTGAAGTCACAGTGTTTCTGAGTAATCTCCCTTTTCTAAATAGTCTTCAAGTTGAATAATTGGATTTTTTTTTTTTTTTTGAGGAAAAAAAAAAAAGGGGGGGGGGTATATTTCTTTATGTAAAATGACTTTGGAGTGAAATCTTCGTATTCATATTGATTATTTCAAAGTAAAAATATAATTTGGACCTACATTAATTGATTATACTATACTTATACTATATTTCGTTATATATCTTCAAATCTTCAGTCTGTACAGAGTAATACCCAGGGATATGGAGTTATAGTGATATTCATAGGATATGATATTTGTCAACCTTGTTTTACCTTATACCGTGTCTGCATCAAATGTGAACTGCATTATTATAATTACCATTATGAATTGAGGTATTCAACCAGCAAACACATAAATGGATCTCCTTTATAAAAAAAAAAAAAGAAAAAGCAACACTTGGAATGAAGTTTACACTTGATCTTATAGCAAATTCATCTGAAATCATAATTTGCTGAGTTATATTTTCAATCTTCCAACTTTTATTTTACTCATTTTTCACTTTTCAAACGCTTGCTCTAACAATTTAACGGCATACAAATCTTATTCCCACGTTGTGCAATATTCCTTCCTTAATTTGATATGCGATGTGATATGTTTTGTTTTAAAACAACACATACATTAATTGTAATTTGGTAACATTGAGTACATTAAAAATGCAAGTCAGATAGTTCTGTCTAAAACCAGCAAAATAATTGAGAAGTTAAGGATTCTAATTTTGTTGTGGTAGCAATAATTTGGTAGATTCATCATGATCATCATCATCATCATCATCATCAGTAGGTCGCATGCCTTTTTTCAGAATGTTGTATTGATAGGCCGTCTGAAAGAATCTCTACCTCTAGCTATGTCTCCCATTTCTTCTGTTGTCATATTCAAGGTCTCTTTGATGTCTTCAATCACCTTCTTCTTGGTCCGTCCCTGATGCGTTATCATAGAACCATGCGTTCCATCCATTATTGCTCTTTTCAAGCCGCTGTGTCTTTTGACGTATTTTAATTTCCGCTGTAGAATAGTGTTTATAAGCCAGTTCTTTTAAATGTTTAAGTCTTTTAACATATCTCCATTGCTCTAAAGTAGCATTAACTAAAGTATCATGAACAAACAGCTGTGAAAGGATTTGCTGTGAAAAAGCGCGTGTTCGAAAACGTGCGTGCGTGCCACAATCAAACAAGCACACAGAAACACAGCTATGTCAATAACACCAAGGCCCGTTTGACATGGTCATGTGACCAGCACAGATTGCAGGTCAAGTTTCTCAAATATAAATATTGTAAAGCCCAGCATGCAGAGCGGGATTTAAAGTTGCTGAGACCCTAAGCTGGCTAAGCCAGATGCAACTTTGTAAACAGGTTTAAAAAAAAAAATTAACAAGAGAAGGCCTCTATCAAAGACTCTTCTTCTTCTTCCTCTTTCCTTCCTAATTTTGCCTTTCAGCGTCGAGGGTAGATACAGTTTGCTGTCTTTTTTTCCACAGTTTGCCTCTGCTGCTGTTATGTTTCCTAGTGTTTCTAATATTCCGTCGATCCATCTTTTTCGTGGTCGGTCCTTGGATCTGGTGGTGTTCTCGAAATGTTTATTGAAGGCTCGTGTTAAAGATTATTTTAACAAATTTGAGGCCCTCTCGGCTTGTGCGGCACTGAAGCCAATCTGTAGCTTATTTAAGCCTAAACATGCCCTTGCCAGCATGTACAATCTACCACTTGTCAATGATAAACTCGATACAATTCCACATTAAAAAAAAAACACAAGTTTTCTTCATTATTTTTTCTTTTTGATCGGAGGAAACAGATGGGAGTTAAAATGGGCACAGCTATAAATGAGAAACTTGGTGGGCGTATAAGAAGACTTATCAACCAACACAGAACTGGAATCGTCAGGAGCTGGACACTGTGGGACTTGCTGAGGAGGGGATCTGAGCACCTACGGACATGTTCGGGGTGGAATGATGATGACCTAACTCAATGAGAGATGAAATAACTCAAAAACTCTTTTTGATCGATTGATTGGTTGAATCATTGATTTGGTTTTTTGGTTGAATCATTGATTTGGTTTATTGGTTGAATCATTGATTTGGTTTATTGCTTATTTCTTGGTGAGGTACGATCCAGTCAACCTCAGATTAAGCCTTCTATGTTATTTTATAAGCTGCCACCTGAAATGATAGCGGGAACTTTTTATAAATTTGTTGTTAACGTGCGCGTGGTTGGAGCACTTGAGGTTGACTTGAATCTTTTTATGGGGAGACGCCTTGACACCAGGAGACTTGTGTTTTTATTTATGTCATACAAGATCCTTTGTGCCTAGTTGGCCGTATTTAATTGTATTTCTTCTACTATCACTACCACTGTTACTCTTATTACTACTGCAATTACAACTATTATTGAAAAAAAAGTAAAGAGCCCCCGTCACTCCAAGTGGCGTATAGGGAACATGGTGTTAGTGACCTTACATTTTACAGAATGGAAGATTGATTGGTGGACTAATAAGCCGCCATGATGAAACGTCATACATTGTTATTGAAATAGATATCTTGACTCTTAAATACAGAGACGTATAACGAGACATAACATGGGCCCTGTGCTAGGTCAGATGCTTGACAGCAAATATCGCCGAACACAGAGAGTCTACAATTACCAGTCTTACGTGTCATCTTCATCTCGACAGGACAGCAGATAAATAGATAGGTAGCGAGGAAGACTGCCTGGGACGATACTTACAACAAAACTCATCAAATGTGTCATTTTCCATGGAAACAAAATGAACAAAAACACCAAATACCTGAAACTGACAGCTTAAAGATGCAAGGAACGATTTCTTATAAAACATGTACGCAGGAGTACTAGACGAATAGGTGAAGTACTAAGCTTCACGTACTAAACTATAATCATTTTAGGTGACAATGTGTGCACCTCATTGGAACTATTAAATTTCCCAAATCAGCGACGCAGATGTATATTTTATTTTCGAAATCAGCGAAGCATATATAGTTTTCTGCATGATTGGAGAAAAGGGCATATAACCACTTCCGATGTATTGCTAAGGGAGTGCTATTCTGTGAGCTTTTGATACACTCAGTCGTTCGTTCTTCTGCATTTGCCCGATGACTAAAGGAATAGTTATACCTCTTCGGCATCCGCCCTTAAAAGGACGTTAAGTGGTTTAAAATGCGTTGTGTTATGGTTTGCAATAGTACTGTGACACTTTCGCCTATCGGCCCAACACATCCGATTCCAGGATGATATTTTTGAGTCGCGGATTGGTTTCCCTCACGATCACTATTCACTTGGCCAGACTAGATATGTTAATCTGTTATTAGGGGCGCAACGAAGAGGTGGAGTAGGATCTGGGTAGTTCACGTTGACGGATCCTGGTGCAAGTCATCCGCTATGAGTCGTTGACAACTTTTAGCCCTGTTGCTGTCGCGCTTCTTCCCCTCCCCCCTCCCCCCTCACAGAGTCATCCTGTAAGTACCTTAGATACAATACTACCAAACAATTCAAAACATCAACCATAGGTCTGGATTGAAGTACTGATATCAACTCGGCAAGACATTATCATTTAGCGCTATCTCTGATATGGAAACACAATTATTCAAAATTATGACAACAGCTCTAGCTAATGATTGCTAATAATGGATGCTGCAGGTGTAATAAACAGACACGGGTACACAAAACGTCCTCGAGAAATGTATAAAGAACAGAATGAAGGTCGCAAAATAAACGTCAGGACCGAGAATCAGTTTACATAAAACTTTGTCAGGATTCAGGGCCTTGATAAGAATGAAAGCGGCCAACGACTCACAGCTGATCGCATTCGCAAAGATCGATAAAGAATAGCTGATCAATATCCCACTCCGCTTCGCCGCAGTTGGTCTTGAAAACAGATTAGCTGATCTTGCCAAGCGCATAAGGACGGAGGAAGGCAAGATCATAGCCAACAAATATGGTGGATTGAGTCTGATGTTAGGGCCTAATGGCGTAGATATTGCGGCTTGCTGTAAACCACAAACGCCACACTTATTTAACGTCCCTTCTTTAAACAAAATGAACGAAAAAGGGAAGTAATCGTTTGGATGAAAAAAAGCTACATATATTTATCCACAAAGCATCTTTCAGCGGTCTAGAATGTTCCAAAAATTAATAAGCTAAAGGTAAAGTACGAGACTTGAATTTGCGTCTTAGTAGGCGAGTTTTCACCCATACGTGCTCGACCGCCTATCCAGAAGTGTTCGGAGACTTCTGGATAGTGCCGCTTCAAGCACCGAAACTCACGATGTGAGGTGGCATTCCTCACCTCCCCAGAGTACTACTCTGGTACCCATATCTGCCAGCGGCTGGGTCGATCACGGGGGTATTTTTACTTCCAACCACGAGTACAACTCACAAATTGCTTCCAGTGGGAATCGACACGGGTTGCCCGAGCGTCTGTAGCCCAGTCCGGTAAAAAAGTTGTAGTAAACAATTTGTTTATTCATCACCATGGTTACATCAAAACTTACTTGCCCTTACTATTCATTTCCTCTTATATCATTACGGTTGTCGAAAGAAAGCAATTACCCTCCCTCCCTCCTCTCTCCCTTAATAGTTTCAAATTTACAATTTTATATGGCTAAAGAGCTTCAGTTACAAATAAATAAAAACAGACTAAATAAAAAAAAGACCTCTGCTAATGCAGAATTCATGAAGAAATTATAAATCTACCGAGGTCGCAGATTTTGCTCATGCCATGAGTTAGCAACACTCAGTGAAGGGAATGATAAACATAGTGAAAAACAATGGGGATGGAGTGGATAAAAGCTTCAAAGACCGAGTATTAACTGACAAGTTGTTACTGCAACTCTACAGAAAAAAAAAGAAAAGAGAAAAGACATAGAATAACTTCTTCTTTCCTTCCTCATTGGCATTTCAGCTTCGAGGAGAGATATAATTTGCAGTCTTTTGCTCTTCTGTTCCCCTCTGCTGCTGTTATGTTTCATAGTATTTCTAATATTCCGTCAATCAATCTTCGTGGTCGGCCCTTGAGTCTGGTGTTCTCACAACGTTTATTGAGGGCTCATTGCGTTGTATTTTTATCACTCTGCCTTGTCACGTAGCCAAACCATTTTATCTGTTGTTCCTTTATATATTCTATGGCGGGGATTAATCCTAGCTTTTTCCCCCCCCAGTTCTTCATTTCTGATCTTATCTCTCAGGCTGTTTCCTGTTATTCGTCTAACATATTTCATCTCAGTAGAGGTTGTTCTTGCATTTAGGGTCCAGGTCTGGCATTGGTAGCACAACGTTGGGATGAAGAATGGATTATTGAGTGTTCGTTTTGCCTCCAGAGTTATTTCCCTGTTGGACAATAGTGGTGATAACTGTCCAATGATTTGACAAACTTTGTTGCATCTTGAGTCTATTTCTGCTGTTTGTGAATTGTTGTTTGTCACTAGACTTCCGAGGTCCCAATCCTTGGGTTTTTTTTTTCGTGGCTTTAGCCTCTCCTCGTCTCTGCACAGTAAGCTCCGATGTCTAGTTATGAAAAACAGAAAGTCCCGTGTGCATTCGCGCATGTTAAAAATGTCATTGACAGTTTAAAGTCGAAAGAGTAAGCCAGAAATGATCGCTACCCGGACAAAAAAATTGTTCAGCAAATCTACCCTTCCATGCCGAAGATTTGTCGGATCGGAAGACGTAGGTGTCGCTGTTGTGCCTTAAAGTAGCGACACAGCGGGTCCACACCAACCTATTGGATGAACGCAAAGAAGAGAAAAGAGGAGAATAGCTCAACCGATTGTGGATAAAAAACGGAATCTGTGATTCTGACATTCATCAAATTTCTTAAATCTGTTGGTGGGTAGAAGATTGCGCTATAGAAACATTCATTGTGCTGTCGCCATGTAGTAAACATATATGAGTATAAGCGATAACAACATATATCTGGCAAATACAACGCTTCTTTTTTTTTATTATTTCAAGTCGCATTTCAGGACTAAAACTGGAAATTCTAGTCACTTCTCTCTCAGCACAAATAGTCATTAAATGTTAACTGGGAAATTCCAGTCTGTCATTAGGAAAAGTCCTTAACCGAGAACTGGGAGACAGTCATCAATTATCTCAATTACCGAACGCGATATCAGGGACAACTGAAGAAGAAGACACCGACGATACAGGCCCCTTTTTTGACACTTTTATAGCTTAACTACGGTCCACGTTCCACGAGAGCTATTAAAATGTGACCGAGATTTAAATCAGGGGTACACCGAGGAGGACTGCTGGAGGGAGATAAAGTTCCCAACTAAAGAATGGGAGAAGCCAGCTATGAGGACAGGAAACTCAATACAGAACATTGCTATAGGAGAGAATTCAATGGTCAGAGGTGTATCTCCGTCCCGGCCTCCTCCTTCACAAGTCCCTTTCGGTTGATGGACTGCCTTTTATTATCTTTTAATATTCTATTGCCATTCAACGCCTCATTCAGTGACGACATAGAAGGTACTTCTCCAGCCAGTGTTTTTTTTTTGTTTAGTGTTTTTTGTTAATAATGCTCCATCTGGAAATCTGCCTTAAATAAAATAATCTATAGTCTTCTAGGACTACCTTTTCTCCTCTTCAAATTTATTCTGGGGGTATATTCATCGGTGCTATATACAGCCAATTATCATGTAGACAAACAAATGAAAAGAACATTAGAGGCCACAGAGATGGGATTTCTCAGAAGAATGCTGAAAGTTCCCGGGACAGCTAAAAAGATCAATGAGGAAATTCTCAAAGAGGCCAACACAAAAAAGGGAACTCTTAAAAAACATCAGAAAGAAACAATCAGCATTTTTCGGGCACACGAGAAGAGGAAAGCAGGAATACTTGGTTACAACTGGCAAAATACAAGGATAGAGAGACCGCCGACGACAAAGAGAGAAGATGCCAGCTTGGTGTCATGGCATGGAAAACTTGATACGATGCACTGTGGATAGAAGATTGTGATAGGACATGATCGCCTACGCCAACCGGTATGCCACATGATGATGATGATTCTGGAGGATGCTGTCTGTCGGTGGCCGTGTTACATGCTCAAACCATTTGATCTCTTGTTTCCTAAAACTATCTGTTGTTTCCTAATATTATATGTTGTTTCCTAATAGTATCTGTTGTTCCCTAAAACTATCTGCTGTTTCCTAAGACTATTTGTTGTTTCTTAATACTATCTGTTGTGTCCTAAGACTTTCTGTTGTTTCCTAAAACTATCTGTTGTTTCCTAATATTATCTGTTGCTTCCTAATATGATCTGTTGTTTCCTAAAACTATCTGCTGTTTCCTAATATTATCTGTTGTTTCCTAATATTATTTGTTGTTTCATAATACTATCTGTTGTTTCCAAAAAACTATCTATTGTTTCCTAATAATATATTCCTAAAACTATCTGTTGTTTCCTAAGACTATTTGTTGTTTCCTAATATTATCTGTTGTTTCTTAATAATATATGTTGTTAACTAAAACTATCTCTTGTTTCCTAGAACTATCTGTTGTTTCCTAATATTATCTGTTATTTCCTAAAACTATCTGTTTTTTCCTAATATTATCTGTTATTTCCTAAAACTATCTGTTTTTTCCTAATACTATTTTTGGTTTCAAATAAATAAGAAATGTGGGTAATCATTATCAGGTATTATTCAGTGGGGTGATGATTATATCCGAAGTAGGGTAATATTTTGAGGTAGGAAAACACAAGAGGAATGATCACCTGCGCTTGTGAACTTAGCCCGTGATGAAGACTCATGCAGATTCAACTGGCTATTGTTTAATACGTCTAATTTCGATAATTGCATCAGCAGATACATCATTAACGGCATCAAGTGTAACCTTCGCAATATTAACGGGTAGAACTGAAGGCAATTGGAACATTTCCTGGTCGTTATTACCTCTTCTTATTTACATGTATCAACATTTTGGGACTGAAACAAAAATTCCAAATCTGTAAAAACAATAAATGTCGCACAAAAGCAAAAACACAATGTTGTAAAATTGTTTTTTTTTATTGTATTTTAGAAAAGCAAATCAGGGCGTAAGCCACCTGCACCCAAATCAGCTTAAAGTGATCAGCGACTCTTTACTGACTGTTAAGTCAGATTCAGTGACATGACTGAGAACCTAGTTCACCTCCATATGACAACAACTAAAACAGACTACCTATCTAGGCCTGGTAAGTTGAGGCGAAAGAGGGAAGACACGCCTTGCACTCATAATATGTAGAGTTAAAATTGGATATCTCTGATAAAAGATATAGATATTAGATAGATAGATAGATACAGATATAGATATTATATAGATGTATAGATACATATAGAGATATTAGATAGATATATAGATACAGATATAGATATTGTAAAAGTAAAGTACCCCCGTCACGCCAAGTGACGTATAGGGAAATATGGTGTTAGTGACCCTATATTTTACAGACCTTCAGCACATGATTTTTGGGATAATGTGGTCAGTATTACGCCCGTGCTGCTTTACTTTCCCAGAAAAATCCGGTACCCATTTAAGGCTGGGTGAACCCGGAAGTCGTCGGTTGGGATCGAACCCTACCCCTTGTCCGTGGTAGTCCAGTTCACTAACCACTGAGCTATCGCGACTCCCAGATATAGATATTAGATAGATATATAGATACAGATAGAGATATTAGATAGATATTTAGATACAGACAGAGATATTAGATAGATATATAGATACAGATAGAGATATTAGATAGATATATAGATACAGATAGAGATATTAGATAGATATATAGATACAGATAGAGATATTAGATAGATATATAGATACAGATAGAGATATTAGATATATATATATATATAGATACAGATAGAGATATTAGATAGATATATAGATACAGATAGAGATATTAGATAGATATATAGATACAGATAGAGATATTCGATAGATATATAGATACAGATAGAGATATATACTCTTGCCGTAAACCACGTCGCATAACAATTTACTCCCACTAAACGTCCCTCTAACGACGGGACTACAAAGAGTCGGGGGTGTCTAAGAGGAGGCGAAAGAGAGAAAAGAAAGAAGTCTGTTCCATAAACTGCCAATATATTTAAAAAGTATATAATTATATATAATCTTTTCTGTAAAATATGTCTGTCCCTTCCCCCGCAGACCTAGAAAAAGCACATTACAGTAATTTATGGCTTTATTAAAAAATATAGTTAATCCTGAAGTTTAAATGTAGTAATTTTGTTAGTTTATTACTGTGTAATATGAGACATTTCAACATTAGTTTTTTAATATGAAAATTAAAATAAATGAGGACAGGAAGGTTCCAGGTTCAATGCCCACCAGAAGCGGTGATGGTTTTTCATTTTTCAAAAATAGAAAGAAATTAATCCGTGCTTTCCTTATAATGCTATCCTGCCCTGATATCTTGGGTAGTGAGAGCTGATCTATGGTCTTCCCTTGGGTAGTAAGAACTGATGTATGGTCTCCCCTTGGGTTCTGACATCCGATGTTTGGTCCTCTCTTGGGTAGTGAGATCTGATGTCTGGTCCTCTCTTGGGTAGTGAGATCTGATGTATGGTCCTCTCTTGGGTAGTGAGATCTGATGTCTGGTCCTCTCTTGGGTAGTGAGATCTGATGTCTGGTCCTCTCTTGGGTAGTGAGATCTGATGTCTGGTCCTCTCTTGGGTAGTGAGATCTGATGTCTGGTCCTCTCTTGGGTAGTGAGATCCGATGTCTGGTCCTCTCTTGGGTAGTGAGATCTGATGTCTGGTCCTCTCTTGGGTAGTGAGATCTGATGTCTGGTCCTCTCTTGGGTAGTGAGATCCGATGTCTGGTCCTCTCTTGGGTAGTGAGATCCGATGTTTGGTCCTCTCTTGGGTAGTGAGATCTGATGTCTGATCCTCTCTTGGGTAGTGAGATCCGATGTTTGGTCCTCTCTTGGGTAGTGAGATCTGATGTCTGATCCTCTCTTGGGTAGTGAGATCCGATGTTTGGTCCTCTCTTGGGTAGTGAGATCTGATGTCTGATCCTCTCTTGGGTAGTGAGATCCGATGTCTGGTCCTCTCTTGGGAACAACTGCAATAAACAGAAGGGCCCATGTGCACTCGGGCACGTTAAAGAACTCTTGACAGTTTAAATCGAAAATAGTAGGCCATATGGCCACTGACCTGGCAAAATTATCAGTAGAAACCTACCTACACGTGGATCTCAGACTGTTCTACCCACACGTGGATCTCAGACTGGTCTACCCACACGTGGATCTCAGACTGTTCTACCCACACCGGGGATATCAGACTGTTCTACCCACACGTGGATCTCAGACTGCTCTACCCACACGTGGATCTCAGACTGTTCTACCACACGTGGATCTCAGACTGCTCTACCCACACGTGGATCTCAGACTGTTCTACCCACACGTGGATCTCAGACTGCTCTACCCACACGTGGATCTCAGACTGTTCTACCCACACCGGGGATATCAGACTGTTCTACCCACACGCAGATTTCAGACTGTTCTACCCACACCGGGGATATCAGACTGTTCTACCCACACGCAGATCTCAGACTGTTCTACCCACACCGGGGATATCAGACTGTTCTACCCACACGCAGATCTCAGACTGTTCTACCCACACCGGGGATATCAGACTGTTCTACCCACACGCAGATCTCAGACTGTTCTACCCACACCGGGGATATCAGACTGTTCTACCCACACGCAGATTTCAGACTGTTCTACCCACACCGGGGATATCAGACTGTTCTACCCACACGCAGATCTCAGACTGTTCTATCCACACGCAGATCTCAGACTGGTCTACCCACACGTGGATCTCAGACTGTTCTACCCACACGCAGATCTCAGACTGTTCTACCCACACGCAGATCTCAGACTGTTCTATGGAGTTTGTGCACGTGGGCCAGGATTCTGTTTGAATTTTCAGGAGATCCTGAAGGGGAATATCAGAGCACCGCTTGGATTCGTCCGGTGAGCAGTAATGATGATGCTATCACACACAAAATGCGTTGTGTTACCGTTCGCAGCAGAACTATGATATTTTCGTCTTCTAGCCCAACACAGGCAACTTCAGTAGGACATATTCTTGTGCGCCATTCTATTGTTGTTTCTTTGCCTGCAAGAGCCATCTATGTACTTAGATCATCAATCTCGGGTGGAGACTTATTTTTGCACTGCTTCCATACTCTTTTTACTTTGGACTTTAAAAAAATGTTCTAAATCGCATGTACATACTGGTTAGAGTCACAAGACTACACCCATGCCTATATACTGAGTGATTCGATGAGCATGATAATAAAAGTGGAGGCGGGCTCTGGACGTATGCAATGGGTAGAGTCAATGCAGAAGTCAATAATACGTAAGGTCACTTTTGTCTACGTCCAAGGACATGCAGGAGTATGGGGAACTGAAAGAGCGGACAGGTTCGCAAGCTGCGCTATCGTTGAGGACAGTCAACCAATGGATAGGGCGGACATCATCAATGCCCTTCGAGATATAGGAAGGGCACAGGACTTCGACAACCATGAGTCAATGTCACTCCTTGGGATGACATAGATGGGAGTTAAGTTGGGCACAGCCAGAAACGAGAAAATTAGTGGGTGTGTAAGAAGACTTATCAACCAACACAGAACTAAAGTCGTCAGTCGCTGGACACTGCGGGACTTGAGAAGGGGATTTGAACATCTATGTACATATTCGGAGTGCAATGATGATGATGACCTGCAAACTCAATAACTCAATGTACATACTGGAAGTAATGTGAGCTTTCTTGTATATTATCTTGGTTAAGCAGTTCTTTGAAATATTATTTCTATCTGTATTGGATTTATTCGGTGTTTGTGACTGATTCTCAATTTATGTTGTTGATAAATGTTGCTGGATTATAGCGTGTGTCTCTAATTCTAATTGCTTTAATACTTTTAAAGCATTCTCTTGGTGCCCTCACACATTTCTCTACCAGTTCTTCACTTTGTTTTCTGCACAATTTTGCTTTGGCTAATTTAATCTACATCTTGCTGTTTCTTCTTGCTACTCTATACCGCCTTCATTAGACTTAGTTTAGTGACAGACTTCCACCTTTTCTTGAATCTCTATATTGTTCAAATTGTGTAGTATTCGTTACTATTCTATTATTTCTCGTTGTTTGTGTTTACCTCGTGTTGTTTCTGTAGAGAGTATCACTTGTATGTGGTCTGTATTGATACCGATGGTAGTGATTACTCTTGAATCCTTTAGCACCATCACAACCAGACTTTATAGACTAAGTTGTGTGCGGTTACCAGGTTTATTTAGCATGTATAGTGAGATTATTTTAAGATCCAAAAGTATTTTTCTTAGGCAATTGAAATGTTATATAGTGACATAGATTTAGCAAATTGTATTATTTATCCTTTACAAAACATCAGAATGAGCATAATGGATGAAGTAAGAACTTACCAGTGACTCCAGCAACATAGACATAGGAATGACATGAACGTCTGCCATAACCTTGTGAGATGATGGTTTGTTACCTCGAAGTGAAGCTTAGACGTGTGGGCTCCAATGTACTGTTATAGTAGTTTTGTCGCTGTGCACTCGATGTAAGGTTATAATATAACTAATTTTGTCGCTGTGCTCTCGATGTAAGGTTATAATATAACTAATTTTGTCGCTGTGCTCTCGATGTAAGGTTATAATATAACTAATTTTGTCGCTGTGCTCTCGATGTAAGGTTATAATATAACTAATTTTGTCGCTGTGCTCTCGATGTAAGGTTATAATATAACTAATTTTGTCGCTGTGCTCTCGATGTAAGGTTATAATATAACTAATTTTGTCGCTGTGCTCTCGATGTAAGGTTATAATATAACTAATTTTGTCGCTGTGCTCTCGATGTAAGGTTATAATGTAACTAATTTTGTCGCTGTGCTCTCGATGTAAGGTTATAATATAACTAATTTTGTCGCTGTGCACTCGATGTAAGGTTATAATATAACTAATTTTGTCGCTGTGCTCTCGATGTAAGGTTATAATATAACTAATTTTGTCGCTGTGCTCTCGATGTAAGGTTATAATATAACTAATTTTGTCGCTGTGCTCTCGATGTAAGGTTATAATGTAACTAATTTTGTCGCTGTGCTCTCGATGTAAGGTTATAATATAACTAATTTTGTCGCTGTGCACTCGATGTAAGGTTATAATATAACTAATTTTGTCGCTGTGCTCTCGATGTAAGGTTATAATATAACTAATTTTGTCGCTGTGCTCTCGATGTAAGGTTATAATATAACTAATTTTGTCGCTGTGCTCTCGATATAAGGTTATAATATAACTAATTTTGTCGCTGTGCTCTCGATGTAAGGTTATAATATAACTAATTTTGTCGTTGCGCACTCGATGTACAGTTATAATATAATTTGTCCATAAACACTCCACTGCACTTTTATAATATAAATAACGTCATTACTGAACACTCTTGCTCAGTTTTGAAATATAACAATAACTTTCTCATTGAACATTTAAACGATGTCTAGATAACTTATTCACTGAACACACGAATACACTTTTATAATATAAATAATGTTGTCATGAGTGTACTGATAAAATAAAAGGACATTACTAAAAAATATCCGACGCGCTGGTCATTTAATAACTAATGTGTTCTACTTATCACTTGCATATACTATTACACAATAACTTTAAAAAAACAACAACTAAGCACTAGGATATGATGTTGTAACGTAACTATCTTTGTCACTAAGAATTTGAATATACTATTCTAATAAAACTGACTCTTACATAATAACTTCCATGTACTATTGTAGCATTGCCACCAATGTTGCCAGGCTGGAGTGCTTTTTGTTGACACCGTTTGCTTGCACTGATATCTAGAACACAAGATCAAGCAGAGCGATAACTTTGTCTTTAAGCCTTCCCTATAACTAAATATATGGAGTCTGTAGAAATGTGGTTTTACAGAAGAATGTTGAGAATACCATGGGCAGCTAAGAAGAGTAATGAAAATGTTCTGAAAGAGGTCAAAGCAAAACGAGAGCTAATTCCAACTATTAGGAATAAATAATCATCATTTTTTGGTCATGTAATGAGAGGAGAACAACTGGAATATATTGAAACAGCTGGGTAATTTAAGGGACGAAAAGTTAGAGGGCAGCGAAGAGAAAAAAATATCAGACAACTTAAGAGAATGGCTTGGCAGAAGGTCAACAACAGAAATGATAAATAACTGTTGAGATCGAAAGTTGTGGAGAGACATGATCACCTACGCCAGCAGGCCCGGTACTTGATGATGATGATAACTAAATATAATAGTTCACTGTGTATCTTTGTGTAATGTTAAATGTAACTAATTCTGGCACCGCTACACTCATGTGAACTGTTATAATATATTTAACATTGAAAATCAAAGCTCGCATGTGCTGTTCTAGTATAGCATCACTACTTACTTACTTTATTAGTTCTCTTTACATCGCAAGGCACACAAGATCATCATTCGAGATCTCAAATGCTGTCTTGTACCAACCTTTCAAACCCACGCCACATGAAGCGATTTACTCCAGTTCTTTATCATACATTCAACGTCCGATCTCTTATAGTCTTCTTCTTGTTCTCCTGCCATCTCGCGTCCAGCGATTCAACTATCTATCATCTATTCTACGTCCTGTCTCTTTTAGTCTACTTGTTCTACCATCTGAAGCCCAGCAATTCAACTATCTATCATCTATTCTACGTCCTGTCTCTTTTAGTCTTCTTGTCCTGCCATCTGAAGCCCAGCAATTCAACTATCTATCATCTATTCTACGTCCTTTCTCTTTTAGTCTTCTTGTTCTACCATCTGAAGTCCAGCGATTCAGCTATCTATCATCTATTCTACGTCCTGTCTCTTTTAGTCTTCTTGTTCTACCATCTGAAGTCCAGCGATTCAGCTATCTATCATCTATTCTACGTCCTGTCTCTTTTAGTCTTCTTGTTCTACCATCTGAAGTCCAGCGATTCAGCTATCTATCATCTATTCTACGTCCTGTCTCTTTTAGTCTTCTTGTCCTGCCATCTGAAGCCCAGCAATTCAACTATCTATCATCTATTGTACGTCCTGTCTCTTTTAGTCTTCTTGTTCTAACATCTGAAGTCCAGCGATTCAGCTATCTATCATCTATTCTACGTCCTGTCTCTTTTAGTCTTCTTGTCCTGCCATCTGAAGCCCAGAAATTCAACTATCTATCATCTATTCTACGTCCTGTCTCTTTTAGTCTTCTTGTTCTAACATCTGAAGTCCAGCGATTCAGCTATCTATTCTACGTCGTTTCTCTTTTAGTCTTAGACTTGTTCTCCTGCCACATGAGGTCCAAGAACTACTCTCGGTGTAGCTCTTTCAGGAATTCCCAGCACATGGTGCTTCTAGCGCAATTTTCGTTTCAGAATCTCAGGAGATAGTCAACTTATATTTTCGCTAAGCGCTTGGATTGACCTGCTACATGTAATAACTCTACAGTTGTGTATTCACAAAATATACTGCAAATGATCCAAGAAACTCGACAGCGATTTGGCTGAAAGTTGTCAGCAACTCATAGCTGACTGTCTACTAGTGTCAGGATTAGTAAAGCGAAGCTTTTCTGTATCCTACCCCTATCACCTCACCGACCGTGCGCTGCCGGGGCCCGAAAGGGGAGTAAAGAATAGCGGCGCTGTACCCTACCAGGCATGTTCGTAAGAGGCGAGAAAGGAGGGTTGGGCATGGGACTGGCTATCCCATACTGTAAAAAATAACCCGAAAAAAATTCACAAACATGGCGCTGGATAGGACACACACTACGGAAGCCAACTGAGAGTATTACACAACAGGCCCTTTTTTGGAATCCCCAGGGGAAAATACAAAGAGGAAGACCAAGGAATTCTTGGAGAAGACAGATAGAAGCAGAGATGAAGATGATGGGAAGACATGAAATGATCTTAAAAGAATGGCAAAAAACAGAACGACTTGGAGAGTGTTTGTTGAAGACCTATGCTCCACTGGGAGCTAAAAAGGTAGAAGAAGAAGACCACCTCATGGTTGGTTCGAAAAAAGATTAACATTTTACAATTCATCCAAGCCAATAGGGATTGATAGGGAAAGCAATCCAGTACCCAAAAATGCCACGCGAAGTCGGATATGTTGGACGACATAAGGCGTAAATACATCAACTTGTTGTAAACTACGACAGATCGCATGCAAGTAATTTAACATCCTTTCAATAGGAGACAATCACAAAGGAATGTACAGTTAATAAAAAAAAAATATATAAAAAAAGAAGTAAAGAGCCACTTTCACGCCAAGTGGAGTATAGGGAATATGGTGTTTGTGACCATCATTTTTATAGACCCTCGGCACGTGATTTTTGGGGTAATGTGGTCGGCATTACGCCCGTGCCGCTTCACTTTCCCAGAAAAAAAGGTACCCATTTAAAGCTTGGTGAGCCCGGAAGCTTTTGATCAGCATCGAACCCTACCTCTTGTCATTTGTGGCCCAGTTCACTAATCACTGAGCTATCGTGGCTCCCATAAAGGAATTTTCATGGAGTAAAACACTGAAGAAGAAGAAGAGGAAGAAGAATAAGATGAGAAGATGAAGAGGATGAAGAAGAAGAAGAGGAAGAAGATGAAGATGAGAAGAAGAAGATGTAGAAGATGAAGAAGAGGAAGAAGATGAAGAAGAAGATGAAGAAGAGGAAGAGGAAGAAGTAGAACAAGAAGAAGATGAAGAGGAAGATGAAGAGGAAGATGAAGAAGAAGTAGAACAAGAAGCAGATGAAGAAGATGAAGAAGAAGATGAAGAAGAGGAAGAAGAAGAAGTAGAACAAGAAGAAGATGAAGAGGAAGATGAAGATGAAGAAGTAGAACAAGAAGCAGATGAGAAGATGAAGAAGAAGATGAAGTAGAACAAGAAGCAGATGAAGAAGATGAAGAAGAAGATGAAGAAGAGGAAGAAGAAGAAGAAGTAGAACAAGAAGCAGATGAAGAAGATGAAGAAGAAGAAGTAGAACAAGAAGCAGATGAAGAAGAGGAAGAGGAGGTAGAAGAAGTAGAACAAGAAGAAGAAGACGAAGAGGAAGAAAAAGAAGGCGATAATGCAGCCGTGCGTATTTTCACAAGCACATTTTATTTATAAACAACATATTTCATTGTTACTGTCCTTACTTCAATAAAGTTATAGATGATTGGATTGCCTTGTTACAGTTGCTCAGTAACATTGATTTTTGGTAATTTCCTAGTTTGATCAGATATATTATTTCAGTTTGGAAGAGTGATGTCCCCTAAAATATGTCTGCCAAAATACAGTGGTTCTACGCATTCTTGGCGTTGGGGTCATTACGCTGGTAATCAACCGCACAATTCCCTTCGATCAGAAGATCATAATTAGGCCGAGTGGCGTCGTTTTTGTCACGCGTTATAATATATTTATAAATATTTAACACTAAAGCTAAACCTAACCCCTGGACCCAACGCCCAATCAACAGATACTCAGAAATGATTACATGCCAGCGTAATGACCCCAACGCCAAGAATGCGTAGAACCACTGTATTTTGGCAGACATATTTTAGGGGACATCACTCTTCCAAACTGAAATAATATATCTGATCAAACTAGGAAATTACCTGATTTTTTCTTCTTTCGATTTTTGACAAATTAAGATTCAGAATTCGTCTTTCTTTCTTTCTTTCTTACTTTCTTTCTTTCTTTCTTTCTTTCTTTCTTTCTTTCTTTCTTTCTTTCTTTACTTACTCCTTCCTTTAATTTTTCTTCTTTCTTTTTTTTTCTTTCTTTCTTCCTTAATCTTCCACCAATGTTTTCAAATGTTATAACCACCTCAATTAAGTGCATCAATAATGTACATATCCAATTCCCTACTTTGTTATATGTTATTATTGCCCCGATAATATTCCCCTGAATGCTACTTTGTTATTGCCTAGCAGATTGTAGTGAAAGATGTGAATGTCTATTATTTAACATATTATCAATTATATTTAACATATAATTATATAACATATTTTCTAAGCTTTCACCCTCCCTCGTTTACCTTGAACTATTCCCATCAAAATTATTTTCTTCTGGGCCATTTTGTAGGTTTACATTATCAAAAGGAGTTACTTGTGTTTATCTTCGTGATCAACCTTCTTTTCATCATCAGCGTTCAAGTCTTGTGATCATGCGAACTGGACTCTTTGTCTTGTGTCATGATGGAGGGGTAGGAACAACATCATGACACACGATGAGTTGGTTGCATGGTTGGAATTCGCATATGGAGGGGTAGGAACAACATCATGACACACGATGAGTTGGTTGCATGGTTGGAATTCGCATATGGAGGGGTAGGAACAACATCATGACACACGATGAGTTGGTAGCATGGTTGGAATTCGCATATGGAGGGGTAGGAACAACATCATGACACACGATGAGTTGGTTGCATGGTTGGAATTCGCATATTGAGGGGTAGGAACAACATCATGACACACGATGAGTTGGTTGCATGGTTGGAATTCGCATATTGAGGGGTAGGAACAACATCATGACACAAGATGAGCTGGTTGGATGGTCGATTCTCGTATATCGACGGGTAGGAACAACATTATGACACAAGATGAGCTGGTTGGATGGTCGATTCTCGTATATCGAGGGGTAGGAACAACATTATGACACAAGATGAGCTGGTTGCATGGTCGATTCTCGTATATCGAGGGGTAGGAACAACATTATGACACAAGATGAGCTGGTTGGATGGTCGATATTCGAAAATGTAGGGGTAAGAACAACATCGTGATACACGATGAGCTGCTTGCATGGTCGGTACTCGTATATTGTGGGGCAGGAACAACATCATGACACACGATTAGCTGGTAGCATAGTCAATACTCGCATATGGAGGGGTAGAAACAATATCATGACACACGGTGAGCTGGTCGCATACTCGTATATGGAGGCTAATGATAGCATCATGATACACGAAGAGCTGGTCGCATGGTCCATACTCGCGTATGCCTGTATGTTCTGATTTTTTCCCTAAACCTGCGCCGTGGCTGACACACTTCGTCAAGCTTTATCAATCATTTTTTTGCGAAATTTCTAAGTTTCTTCACGTCTCCATACATCGTACTTTGGGTATCCTCTTGTCTAATCATCAAAGTATTGAGAACTCAAAGCGGAAGACAATATGAAGCGAAACAGTTGTTGTTACATTCTTCTTTCCTTCATCAGTTCTCTTTCAGCGTCTCGAGATATAGCTAGCAATCTTTCACTCATTCATGGACCTCTACCGCTCTTATATTTTCCAGGTGCTTTTCTGAGGAACGTTCCCTCTGTGTGTTGTTTTTGTAGCGTAGCCCTTGTAATTAAGGTAATTTTGTATTTGCATTTTGAAACATCATTATTGTACTCCGACAGGGTCCATTAGTACCCTCATTTCTATACTAATCACAAATGCAGGTCGTAGCATGGAGCACGAATCCCGAAGCACCGTTGACGGCACAAGTGATAATTTCAAAGACGTTTGTTATAATGATTTCATTTATGAATAATATTTAACATTTGTTTAATTTCACTCTGTCAACGACATTCAGCCTAACTTCTCTTTCTGTGTCTCCCCCCCCCCTTTCCACCGCGCTCTTTCTTCTTTTGTCTTCTTTTTTCTGAAAATTCTTTCTTCTTTTAAATTGTTAAGGGTTCGCTTTTGTGTTCAGTTTGAAAAAGTTAACATACACAGTGCGTATCCGATAGAACTAGACACGTGAACTCACAGAGGCAGATGGTGAAGACTAATTTCTGAGACCATCACGTGGTGGTTGAAAGGTTACAATCAGCAACGAACCCGTGACTGTTATCAGCTGACGAGCCCTCAGTATCATTATTAATATACCACAATGTATAATTATGTCCACTTTTGTTTAATATATAAATATATATATCAGTGATCTTCAACTGGGCGATAACGCTCACTAGTGGGCGATTGCAAGGTGGGCGGTATAAGAATCTCATGTTAAATTAAAAACATTAAAAAATATTAACTAAAATTTATGGTATAACATTTGTGGGAAAGAAACTTTTGCTATTAGTTTACATAAAAGTATTATAATTATACTTTTAATAACGATTATACAGTACATATTTTGCAAATGTTAGAATATAAATTATGAATATTTGTATGTCATGTCTACAATCTAGAGAGCACAAGACTACCGGCACATACAAACAGTAATTATTGAAACGTGAGGAAGAATAAATATAATAATGTATGTAGCAGACTTCACAGACAAGAAGACAGTACATTATTAACGTTTTATCCATCGGCTATTATTAGTATAACAGGAGAACAATGTATATACTAGACTTACTGATGAAGACTTGTAACAGACAAGATTATAATTTTGCACTGTAATCTTTTTTTGTAAGGCTTTTTAAATAAAATTTTATATTTGTTAATTCGCAGAGCTTTATTAGACAAAGGTCAGGAAACAGTCTGAGAGATAAGATCAGAACTGGAGAACTGAGAAAACCCTAGGAATTGCCCTCGTCATAGAATATATTAAGAAACAATAGATAAAATGGTTTAGCTACGTGACAAGGCGGAAAGATCAAAACACAATACGAGCCATCAGAAAACGTTGTGAGAATACCAGACCCAATGGTCGACCACGGAAAAGATGGATGGAATATTAGAAGCACTAGGAAACATAACAGCAGCAGATGCGAACAGAAAAGCAAAAGACCGCAAATTATATCTCCCCTTGACGCTGAAAGGCAAATGAGGAAGGAAAGGAGAAGAAGAAGGAGAGCTTTAGAGGCCTCACGTGATGTTATATATTCGTGCCTGTATTCCACTCAATTCATGCTTGTGGTCGTGTCACTCTACATCACAATCTTCATTCCAATGTTGTGCTACCAATGACCTGACATGGATGCTAGACTTAACAATAAAAAGAAAAAAAACAGGAATGAAATATGTTAGATGCATAACAGTAAAGAGCATGAGAGATAAGATCAGAAATGAAGAATTAAGGAAAAAGCTCTGAATAATTCTCGCCCTTAAATACATAAAGAAACAACAGATGAAATGGTTTGGCCACGTGATAAGCCAGGAAGATAATCAACACACCGAAGAACGAGCATTCATTAAATGTTGTGAGAACACCAAACCCAAGGGTCGACAAAGAAAACGATAGATTGATGGAATATTAGAAACAGTAGGAAACATAACAGCAGGAGAAGCCAATTTATAAGCAAAAAAGAAGACCTTCAATTATATCTCCCTCGACGCTGAAAATACCAATGAGGAAGGAAAGTGGAAGAAAAAAAATATCATTTTGAAAAAGTAAAATAAAATGTAAATCTAAATGTAGATGTAAATGTTTATAACTTACAATTTACAGTTACAAAAATAACTAAATCCAAAGACACATCAATCATTAAAGCGGCACGGGCGTAATACTGACCACATTACCACAAAAATCATGCGCCTAAGGTCTGTAAAAATGATGGTCACTAACACCATGGCTCTTTACTTTTTTGACTTACATCAATCATTAAGTTTCTCACAATCAGGTTGTCATTAAACAGTGGCACTAAAGTATAACTAAATTAAAGTTATTGTTTTAAACGGCGTAAATGTTATGTTTTTCTTTCCGTGTACACATTGCTAGACAGGATGCAAATGTTATCTTTACAAAGGCTACAAAAGGTGATGATTAGTGTAAATAGACAGAAGAGTTAGATTCTTCTTTGTTACATTCACATCTAAATAAATATGTGTACAAAAGAGTTAGGTTCTTCTTTGTTACATTCACATCTAAATAAATATGTGTACTACATCAAATGCTATATCTAGACCAATACCCAAGTTGGAAATGATGAAATGAATGAGTAATGAGATGGAATGAGTTGGTAGTCAGATGAAGAGCAAATATCTATAACATTCGCTACTATATTATAAGCCGCGACTGCAGGGGTTGATACGCACGTCTAATGACTACCAAGTTCTGGTGCAAATCTGGTGATTTTATGTCATTTTTATCTTGAAACGATTTCAGAGTCCACACAACTTCTAAAAATGGGTACCAGAGATTTTATTTTGACAAATCGAGCAGCCTGGAGTAGTGCTGACCACACCACCAATATATGGTCGTTCCAAAATGTGAGCACTTACACCACGCTTACCGCAACAGAAATAAAGATAAAAAGAAAGAAAGAAAGAAAGAAAGAAAGAAAGAAAGAAAGAAAGAAAGAAAGAAAGAAAGAAAGAAAGAAAGAAAGAAAGAAAGAAAGAAAGAAAGGACACAAATGTAGTGTTTTTTCACTGCACACTTTTTATGCTAACTGTGAATAGAACCCGGATGGCAAAATCTTTGAGTGAACGGATCGTGCCTTGTCAAGAATACAAGAACCTAAACCATCAGATTATAGCTACTAACCTGGTTACGATTTATAGAAAAACAACAACATATATTAATCAGCTTTTAGAAATTGCTTTGACAGTTCCTTGTAAACTCGCATATAGTTGGTGCACTGTATTGGAATCTTCATAGTCACTGTTATCATGCAAGAAATGGAACGTAGAGTTAAAAGACACTATCCGAGCACGAAGTCAAATACACAGTCCTTGCACAATGTACAAGACACTGCGTGAGCACGATGTGAAAGACAATGTCCGAGCACGAAGTCAAAGCACTGTCCGAGCACTATGTCAAAGACACTGTCCGATCACGATGTGAAAGACACTGTCCGAGCACAAAGTCAAATACACAGTCCTTGCACAATGTACCAGACACTGCGTGAGCACGATGTGAAAGACAATGTCCGAGCACGAAGTCAAAGCACTGTCCGAGCACTATGTCAAAGACACTGTCCGATCACGATGTGAAAGACACTGTCCGAGCACTATGTCAAAGACACTGTCCGAGCACTATGTCAAAGACACTGTCCGATCACGATGTCAAATACACTGTCCGAGCACTATGTCAAAGACACTGTCCGATCACGATGTCAAAGACACTGTCCGATCACGATGTCAAAGACACTGTCCGATCACGATGTCAAAGACACTGTCCGAGCATGATGTCAAAGACACTGTCCTATCACAGTGCCAAAGACACTGTCCTATCACGATGTCAAAGACACTGTCCTATCACGATGTCAAAGACACTGTCTTATCACAATGCCAAAGACACTGTCCTATCATAATGCCAAAGACACTGTCCTATCACAATGCCAAAGACACTGTCCTATCACGATGTTAAAGACACTGTCCGAGCACGATGTCAAAGACACTGTTCTATCACAATGCCAAAGTCACTGTCCTATCACGATGTCAAAGACACTGTCCTATCACGATGTCAAAGACACTGTCCGAGCACGATGTCAAAGACATTGTCCGATCACGATGTGAAAGACACAGTCAGATCACGATGTCAAAGACACAGTCCGAGCACTATGTCAAAAGACACTGTCCGAGCACGATGTCAAAGATACTGTCCTATCACGATGTCCGGCTTGCTGCCGGAGCTACTGAGATTAGTGTTCTGTGCAGATCGTGTGCTGTGTGTCTCATCCAGATGGTTTTTCTATATTCAGGATTCTTTTTCTTTTACCTTTTAGCTCCCGGTGGAGCATAGGTCTTCAACAAACACTTTCCAAGTCGTTCTGTTTTTTGCCATTCTTTTAAGATCATTCCATGTCTTCCCCATCATCTTCATCTCTGCTTCTATCTGTCTTCTCCAAGAATTCCTTGGTCTTCCTCTTTGTCTTTTCCCCTGGGGATTCCAAAAAAGGGCCTGTTATGTAATACTCTCAGTTGGCTTCCGTAGTGTGTGTCCTATCCATCGCCATCGTCTTCGCTGTATCTCTTTATCCACTGGTATTTGACCGGTACATTTCCATAATTCCACGTTAATGACTTTGTCCTGCCATTTCCATCCCTTTATTCTGCGCAAGCATCCATTAATGAAAGTCTGTACTTTCGTGATTGTCAATTTTGTCATTCTCCATGTTTCGCAGCCATATAATAGGACCGACTTAACATTTGAGTTGAAAATTTTTATTTTTGTATTTAGCCTAATTTCTTTGGATTTCCATGTTTCCCAGTGCAATGAAAGCTCCTCTTGCTTTTGATATCCTTATTTTGGTATCATTTTCTGTTCCTCCCTCTTTATCTATATTACTGCCCAGATATATGTAAGATTGTACATCTAGTAGAGGTATTTCTCCTAGTTTTATATGGTTATTGCCAACTGCATTAATTCTCATAATGTTGGTCTTATCTCTATTAATCTTTAGTCCTAGCTGTTGTGATCTCTCATCTAATATGCTCATTTTATCCTGCATCTGTTGATGGCTGTGTGATAGGAGAGCTATGTCATCAGCAAAGTCTAAATCATCAAGTTGTTTGGTCAGTGACCACTGGATCCCATTTCTGTTGTTTTGAGTTATTTTCATAATCCAATCTATGGCCAGTAGAAAGAGAAATGGAGACAGGAGGCATCCTTGCCTTACTCCTGTTCTTATTTCAAATGCTTCTGTAAGCTGTCCTTCATGCACCACACTACATTTTGTTCCTTCATACATTGTTTTTATCAGGTTAATAAACTTTATGGGGATTCCGTAATGACTCAGCAACTTCCAAAGCATTCTTCTGTCTAAACTATCAAATGCCTTTTCGTAATCTATGAATCCAATATGTAGTGGGGATTTTAGTTCTAAACTTTGTTCAACTATTATACGTAGGGTAGTTATTTGATCAGCACATGATCTGTTCTTCCTAAAACCTGCTTGTTCATCTCTCAAGTGTTTCTCTATAGCATCTTTTAGTCTCTCCAGAATGATTCTGCCTAATATTTTTCCTGGCACTGATAGTAGCATAATTCCCCTATAATTTGTGCACTCCTGTAAACTTCCTTTCTTTGGTAGTTTGATCATATAACCTTCTCTCCAGTCTTTAGGTATTTCTTCCCTCTCCCAAATTTTATCCAATAGATCCTGTAACATCTTGGTAGAGGTGTTAATATCTGCTTTGATGGCTTCCGAAGGAATTTCATCTGGTCCTGTGGCTTTACCATCTTTTAATAGTTTGATGGCTTTCATTATTTCTTCTTTGCTTGGTTTTCCGCAGTTAACGTGTAACTCTTCTTCTGCTGGTAGTATATCTGGAGGATTATTTGAGCCGGGTCTGTTCAAAAGTTCTTCAAAGTGTTCCTTCCATCTCTCCATTTGTTCCCTTATATTACTAAGCAGATTTCCTTTCTTGTCTTTGATAAAGGCGTTGATCTGTCTGTATTTTCCACCTAATTTCTTTGTGCTGTTGTACAGTTCTTTCATATTCCCTTTATTTGCTGCTTCTTCTGCCTCTTTAGCTAGTTCATCTGTATATCCTGTAAGGATGACTTAAACTTATTATTAATACATATGTGATCAATTTGATTTTCCGTTCTATGATCTGGTGACACCCATGTAGCTTTGTGTATTCTTTTATGTTGGAATATTGTTCCTCCTAGGCTCATTTGATTAAGGGCGCAGAAATTCACAAATATCTCTCCATTCTCGTTTATATCTCCAAGTCCATGTTTTCCCATAATCTCTTCGAAGCCTCTGTTGTCTGATCCTACCTTAGCATTTAGGTCTCCCATCAAGATTATAATATCCTTGGCTCGTCTTGCATCCATCTGCCATTGTAGCTGTTTATAAAAATCATCTTTAACTGAGTCATCTTTATCGTTGGTTGGTGCATAGCATTGTATAATGTGTAATTTTATTTTGTTTTTGGTTGTTCTAAATGTTGCTCTCACCAGTCTTGGTCCCACTGCCTCCCATTCTATTAGTGTCTTCTGTGCATTCTTTGATAGCATTATAGCTACCCCTTCGCTATGTTGTGCTCCTGGTTCCTGGTGTCCTGATGATAAAATCATCTCCCCTGTATTCAATTTTATTCTCTCCGCTCCCAGCCATCTTGTTTCACACATTCCCAGAATATCTATCTTATAGTTGGTCATTTCTGCTGCCACTTGTGCCGCTTTTCCTGTTCGTTAAGGGTACGAACATTCCAGGTGCCAATTCTGGATGATTTCCTGGTAGACAAAGGGTGAGTCGGCAACCCGGACTCCTTATGGCTTTCTCCGGATTGCGTCATACGTCTCTTAGACAGAGAGCCCTTCTCTTTCCTGGTTGACGGATTAACTTTATCTTTCTTTGACTTGTTCATGTTTGTGAAGTTTTTTCGGCTTACTTTTTTTACAGTATGGGATAGCCAGTCCCATGCCTAACCCTCCTTTCTCGCCTCTTACGAACATGCCTGGTAGGGTACAGCGCCGCTATTCTTTACTCCCCTTTCGGGCCCCGGCAGCGCACGGCCGATATTCAGGATTGCTTACGTTGAATGATGGTATCATCTGACGAAGGACAGTTCAGGTGCGTTAACTGTCGGTGCTAATATGTCTTATGCCTTTTGACGTGTGATGTATTTGCTACGATTGAGACCGCAGCTTCCTTTCTGTGTTTGGATAATCGATGAGATGTGAATTCTGATGATGCGACAGTCACGGGTGGTTGAGCAATTATGGGTCCCCATTCCTATACAGTGATACCGGAGCTTTCGAATAATTGTAACACAACCGAAACGGGTAAGGGAAAATACACAATTTATTCCTGTTTCTTATTCAAATATGAGAGGAAAATAGTCATCAGGAAATTAGAAAGGATAAAGAAGGAGCCACGTCCGGTCTAGAGTGTGACGTCATATATGTAATATGGTGTAAGTGCCAGTATTGTTCTATCATTGATGTAAGAGCCCATATTTTTTTTATCATGTACCTATTTTATGCACAAATTGGTCAGCACTACGACAGTTTAGTCTATCTATTCCAGGATAAAAACTTCGGACACCCATTTAAAGCATATTCTACGAGCTGTCGATGAGGATCGAACCTGGCCTCTTCCTTCAACGTGCCAATTGATTGACAACTGGTCCACCACGGCTGCTTACATGGCGACCATGGGACATTTCTACTGACATTCTTTCATCAAATGAGGACTGTTCAAATTAAGGAAAATCATTTCAAACATGGATTAATTCATTGCTTAGTGGCACGACATATTAACGTTTTAACCATAAAGATAATTACAACTTTAGCTGTTTTATTTTTCTTCTTTTCTTCTCCTTTTTCTTTTACAGCTTCGGATGTCAGGGACAAATACAATTCTGGTTCGTGCTCTTTCGGCATCAACAGCTAATGACACATGTAGTTACTCTGATCTTGTCACATCAATGTATGTAGCCTGAGTCTGCCTCCAGCACTGTGTCCTCTTTTTCCGTCTGCCTCCAGCACTGTGTCCTCTTTTTCCGTCTGCCTCGAGCACTGTGTTCTCTTTTTCCGTCTGCCTCGAGCACTGTGTCCTCTTTTTCCGTCTGCCTCGAGCACTGTGTTCTCTTTTTCCGTCTGCCTCGAGCACTGTGTTCTCTTTTTCCGTCTGCCTCGAGTACTGTGTCCTCTTTTTCCGTCTGCCTCGAGTACTGTGTCCTCTTTTTCCGTCTGCCTCGAGCACTGTGTTCTCTTTTTCCGTCTGCCTCGAGCACTGTGTCCTCTTTTTCCGTCTGCCTCGAGCACTGTGTTCTCTTTTTCCGTCTGCCTCGAGCACTGTGTCCTCTTTTTCCGTCTGCCTCGAGCACTGTGTCCTCTTTTTCCGTCTGCCTCGAGCACTGTGTTCTCTTTTTCCGTCTGCCTCGAGCACTGTGTCCTCTTTTTCCGTCTGCCTCGAGCACTGTGTCCTCTTTTTCCGTCTGCCTCGAGCACTGTGTTCTCTTTTTCCGTCTGCCTCGAGCACTGTGTCCTCTTTTTCCGTCTGCCTCGAGTACTGTGTTCTCTTTTTCCGTCTGCCTCGAGCACTATGTCCTTCTCATATTTGTGTGTCTGCCTTCTATGGCATGGTATCATTAATCACTCTCTTCATGTAAGCAAACAATTGTATTTGTTGTCTTTGTGTGTAGATCAAACTCAAACTCTTCCCTCTCTTAGAGCTTCGTTCTATTTTTCTGCTCTTCTAGCTATTCCTTTTTCAAGCACCTCATTTCTATAGTGATCAAGTTTCTTTTCTGACCTGTAAGTGGCCATATTAGGCACTGGAAAAATATATTGAGGATAAAAATATCGTTTGTACAAGATGTTTGTCTGCTCTGATTGAATTCAAGCTGTAACTTTCATTAATCGGCTTGAAATTACGATAGAAGAATTGTATACATCTAATACCTCTGCAATAAGTAAATGTGCAGCACAACTAAAACATTAATGATAAACCGCCGCGAGGCACATATGTTTTGTGTGTATGATGAATGTATGTCTTTTCATTACTTTTCTTAATCTCCTAATGTTCGATTTAATATTGTTAATTTTCGTTCATTTATATTTCTAGTCCTTATAAAATTATTAAACACGTTTTTTTTTTAATTTATGTTTCTTCTCCTAGTCATGTTCTTTAATCATGTACATCTCCGTCAGATGTTATTAGATGCGCATGTTCTTTAAGTTTGTTGTATATAAAGATGGCATCAACATCTAAACATGATATTTAATTAAAAGTATTCTTTTCCGAGTCATTTTCTTCATGTATCATGTATCATTCATTCCGACTTACGTGAGACATTGTCATTCCATTATTTGACTTTTCTTCACTTCTCAGATTGCTAATATCGTTTTCTTTTCACTTTTTCTCAAAATTCAGCGCTGTGAACTCGTGCCATAAATAATATTTAATAGGTGTTTGTTTTTTTTTAAATTTTCCTTTTTTTCTGTTTTTCTTTCTCTCTTTCTTTCCTTCACTTTCTGATTGTCTTTTCTTTCTGATTTTCTGTATATCTTTCCGTCTAAATGTTCCTTGATATCTGTTTTATCATTCTAGCAGGTAAAATCTTACACCCGGACGAACCTAAATAATGTGGCAGACAATAAGTGCTTTCTTGATATCCTAGTTTCTGCTGGATCAGTTGGAACTTCTCTACCACATCATCATCACTGAGTGCCATCTCCGTATCGAAGGTTGGCTACCATGGAGCACCATTCCGCTCTGTCTCTTGCTTTGATAGTGCAGATTGTCATAGGTTGACTTGTCCATCTTTTGATGTTACTCGTCCATTTAGTCTTGGTCTGCTTCTGCCTCTGCCTCTTTTACCTTGTATTTTTCCTTCCAATATTACTTTTAGTAGGCTGCTATGTCTTTTAACATGTCCCAAAAATCTAATGTGTCTTCTTTGAATTGTGTTTAGTAGTTTTCTTTTAATTTTCAGTAGTTTCGAGACTTCATCATTTGTTCTCTTTGCTTTCCATCCAATTCTTCCTATTCTATCAATCCAAATTTCAAAAGCTTCAATTTTCTGTTCTGTTTTCTTGTCTAGCGTCCATGTTTCTGCACCATATAGTGGAATGTTAAGAAGATATACCATTTTGCTATTTTTAGTTTTAGGCCTGGTGTTATTTGTTTTGGTGTTGAGTTCTTAAAAGTTACGTAGAGCCAGTCTTAACATATGGATGCGAATCGTGGACAATAGGACAACAGACAAGAAAATCACTGGAGTCTGTAGAAATGTGGTTTTACAGAAGAATGTTGAGAGTAAAATGGACAGCTAAGAAGAGTAATGAAGATGTTATGAGAGAGGTCAAAGCAAAAAGAGAGCTAATTTCAAATATTAGGAAGATACAATCATCATTTTTTGGCTATGTAATGAGAAGAGAACAACTGGAATATATTGTAACAACTGGAAAAATTGAGAGACGAAGAGATAGAGGGATGCAAAGAGAAAAAATAACAGACAGCTTAAGAGAATGGCTGGGCAGAAGGTCAACAACAGAGATGATAAATAGCTGTCGAGATTGAAAGTTGTGGAGGGACATGATCACCTACGCTAGCAGGCCCGTACTTGATGATGATGATATTATTCATGGCATTAAAATTACTTTTTGCCATTCCTATTCTTTTGTTTATTTCAGTTGTACATTTTCCTTCATTGGTTATAGTATGTCCAAGGTAGTTTTAGTTCTGAACTGTCTCCAGGTCTATTCCTTCAACTTTGATATACTTGTAGGTTTTAAGTGTTATATTTGTTTATAATCATAGTTTTAGTATTTTTGATATTCACATCTAATCCATATTTTTTGCTTGTCATGTTTATTACATTAAGAAGCTATTGTAGATCTTTAAGAGTTTCTGCTATTAATACGGTATCATCAGCATATCTTAGGTAATTGATTATCTTACCATTAATGTTCAGGCATGTCATCTCTGTGATTTTTTTTTAAAGGTTGGCTAAGTGTATAGATTGAACAAGCTTGTTGATAGGATGCATCCCTGTCTTACTCCTCTTTTTATATCAATAGGTGTAGAGTTCTCTTTGTTAAATTGTTTGTTATTGCTGTTTGCTCGCAGTATAAATTACATATTAGTCGTATGTCTGTGTCATCTAGATGTATATCTTTTAAGCAGTCTTAAAGTTATTTATGGTGTATTCCATCAAAATCTTTGGTGTGATGAAGCAGGTATATATTGGTTTGTTTACTTCTGTGTACTTTAGGATTAATGTCCTCATGCAGAATATAACCTCTTTTGTGCCACTGTTTTTCCTAAATCCAAATTGTTCTTCTAATTCAAATTAAATTTCATTCTGGATTCTTCCTTGTGTAACTTTCGGCAATATTTTTTTTTACCTGGTGCGTTTTTCTAAAATCACTGTATTCAACTGCACCTTCTTTTGAGGCAATGCAATGAAAGTTAGTGTTTTTAGTTCATTTGATATGTATCCTTTATAGTATATATCGTTGCATATGTTTGTGATCACTTCAATTCCACAACGTCTAGTGCTTTTATCATCTCTATCTGTATTTCGTCTGGTCTTGCGGCTTTTCCCTTCTCATTGTTAGCTCTACCACACTGAATCTCATCTGTATCGCCAGGTCACACCCCATCAGGACGGTCCTCACTTCGTTAGTCTTTCTATTCTAACTCTTTAGTTTCAATGGAGTCCAATAGAAAAATTAAAGATCAGAATGGTCTGTTAACTCTGCTACTCAAATGCACGATCGACTACATAACGCCCCCAACCCCATGTTTTTTCTTTCAAATTAATATTTCTCTTAATGATTTGTTCCTCATTGGTTACGGTTGGCCTCGCTATCACTGCAAATGAATTAAAATCCATAATTGCTCAACCGCCCGTGCCAGTGGAATCATCCGAATTAATATTTCATTTCATTGAAGGATCCAAACAAAGAAAGGTAGCTGCAGTCCACATCATAGCAGTCTTAGCACAGGCGAAAAGACATAAGGGGAAATCGCACTGAAAGTGAACCCAGCCATCTGTTTTTCGTCATACGATATCATCATTCATCGTAAGCAATCTGAAAATTGGAAGACGATCCAGATGAAAAACACAGCTCACTATGTGCACTGAGCACTAAACTCAGTAGCCCCATCTGCAAGCCGGACCTGGAATATGAGGAAACTGCAACAAGGAACATTTTTCAGACACATCCTTTAACGGTTCCTGTCGCCTATCCGTCATATTGACCGGAAGTACTAGAAATAAGAAATTGTTCCTCATTGTTTGTTGTCAACCGATGATCAATGCAATAGTTACCTCTTCTCGTCACCCGCCCTAAAAGGAAATTAAATGGGCGTAAAAGCGGTATGTTCCCGCAATCAGTGGAACTGTGATATTTTCGCACTTTGGCCCAAGCACATCCAACTTCAGCACGATGGTTTTGAGCACAGTGTTCCCTGTCTTTTCGATCACTACACATTTATCCAGACTAGACGGGTTAATTTGTTGTTAGGGGCACCGCGAAGAGATGGAGTATGTTTTAGATAGTTCTAGTTCACCAATCCTATCTCGTGCCATCAGCCATGAGTGGCTCACAACCTTTAGCTCCGTTTCTCCTCTGCCCCAGTTTGACGCTTTAATCGTCACAGCGACTATATAGTTCATAATATCATTGAAAGTATGATTCAGAAACTGAACTATACTCACTGAAATAATTCACGTAAATAAATAAATACGAATGAACCGAGGGCAAATTGAGCTTCGTATTATCTGTTTCCCGAAATACTTTAGTACCGGCATACATCTGCATTAACAAGTGCAAAGAGTCCACATTCTTGCTAACCACACGCTGTTTTTAGATTAATCTATTTGTGTACCATTACTAATCCAGACAATGGTATTCTTATACACGATAGCTATTATAAATACCTCAGTGGTTCTCATAGTGGGTAAAAAGAGACTGTTGAGAGGGCTCATGAAACTTGAAAGGGCTGCCAGGCTTATGAAAGTTGAAAAAGACCCTTTGCTTAGAAAAGTTGAAGGGGGTGCAAGGCTTATAAAATGTGTAGAAGTGACAGGGTAATGAAAGCTGTAAGAAGTGCTAGGCTTATGAAAGCTGTAAGAGGTGCTAGGCTTATGAAAGCTGTAAGAGGTGCTAGGCTTATGAAAGTTATAAGAGGTGCTAGGCTTATGAAAGCTGTAAGAGGTGCTAGGCTTATGAAAGCTGTACGAGGTGCTAGGCTTATGAAAGCTGTAAGAGGTGCTAGGCTTATGAAAGCTGTAATGGGCGTTAGGCTTGTGAAAGTTCTAAGAGGTGCTAGGCTTATGAAAGCTGTAATGGACGTTAGGCTTGTGAAAGTTGTAATAGATGCTAGGCCTATGAAAGCTGAAAGGGGCGCGAGGCTTATGAAAGTTGAAATGGGCTCTGGGTTTATAGAAGTTGGAAGGGACGCTAGGTTCACGAAAAGTAAAACTAGAGATACCAATCTGAAATGGCGTAAATATCGTGCCTCTGCCGTAAACTTGGGACACAGCGATTGAACGCTAACAAGAAAGACGAAGGGCGCAGAGACCGATATTTATGTCGGAGGGAAGAATGTTCAGGGAGGCAAAGAGGAGATTTATATGAGAGGAATACAAGTTCAGGGGGAGGTAACGGGGAGATTTATATGAGAAGAATACAAGTTCAGGGGGAAGCAACGGGGAGATTTATATGAGAGGAATACAAGTTCAGTGGGAAGCAACGGGGAGATTTATATGAGAGGAATACAAGTTCAGGGGGAAGCAACGGGGAGATTTATATGAGAGGAATACAAGTTCAGGTGGAAGCAACGGGGAGATTTATATGAGAGGAATACAAGTTCAGTGGGAAGCAACGGGGAGATTTATATGAGAGGAATACAAGTTCAGTGGGAAGCAACGGGGAGATTTATATGAGAGGAATACAAGTTCAGGTGGAAGCAACGGGGAGATTTATATGAGAGGAATACAAGTTCAGTGGGAAGCAACGGGGAGATTTAATTGAGAGGAATACAAGTTCAGTGGGAAGCAACGGGGAGATTTATATGAGAGGAATACAAGTTCAGTGGGAAGCAACGGGGAGATTTATATGAGAGGAATACAAGTTCAGGGGAAGCAACTTGCCTAACAGCAGCAGGGCTGAGAGCTGTCAGCGACCCACAGCTGACGGCTTGCGCTGAATCGATGAATCAGAATCATCCAGATCCTACTCCACCTCTTAGCGGTGCCTCTAGAAATAGACTAACCTGTATAATCTGGTACATCAGAGACGTCAGTCTTTGGTACATCAGTTTTTGTTAAGTCCTGGAATTAATTTTTGGAAAGCAGTATTTTGTAAATCAGTCGTATGCTAAAAAATTTTATTGTCTTTACTTTAAACAGCCGTGATTTATTGGATGGCAGTTTAATTCTGTTTTCTTTTCCTACTCTATACATGGAACCAATTTCTTTGCATTCGGAAATTCCCGGTATCCGCTCCATCTCACATCGCAGTATCTCCTAAAAAGCGTCGGCAAATCCTGATGACATTGGCTAGATCCGTGGATGCCCTATTCGACTGCTCAGGCGACGATTCCAACCGACTTCCATTGAAAAGATAATATTCACCACTAATTCTAGAACGCCGAGACCCCATAATTTAACCTCAATGTGTGTTTTATATCCAAATCTATCCGTTTTGGCGCAGCTTTAAAGTTAAATTTGATGGTGATGATGTTTAAAAAAAAAAAAAATTAATTCACTGAGGCATATAACCTTATATGTAGGTTGCAACTCAGATCGACCGAACAATAAATATTATCGCCTACCAAACAAGAAATATTTTGTATGAAGCACAGAAAATTAGAACTGTGGGCAAAAGGAAAGACTTAAGAACACACTGAGGGTGTTACATGAAATATATGTTGTATCATCCATGATGGCACGGGGAGGGGCGGGAATGATATAAACAACGCCTTAATGAACAGATCACTTCGCAAGTCAAATTTAGGGATTATTCTCTACGGATAAACACTCAATAGATCTATGTTATCCCTCACAGACATTTCACGTCTCGCTCTGGCCTCGGCTATTATCTCCGAACCCACGTGCAAAGATGACGATCCAGTTGATTGACAAACAAACGATATTTCTTCCAGTTCATGTGTAAAAGGAAAAAGGGGGGTGGAGGGGTGTAATAGGAAAAGTTTACACATGAACATGTTTTGTTCAAATTAATTGTGTCGATCAACATTACTATACAGTTATTTGTACTGACTTATAGAAAACGTGAGTTAACGCAATTGATGAAGTGAACACTTAGTTATATCATATGTTCACTGATTCAATCCTGGCTAGCACTCTCTACTCCGCCAAGGGAAAAAACAGATCAGGTTTGACTGGCCTTGTAAAGTTCAATATCTCACTGCCATGCGGCACTCACTCTCTGATTACGGGACATTCTATTTTGCTTAATGAAGCTCGTTTCTCCTATAACTCTCTTATGTAACTAAACCCAATAGAGCACGATCATTATCCTCTGTTACTTTCTCTGTGTTTAATCTAATCTAATCTAATCTAATCTAATCTAATCTAATCTAATCTAATCTAATCTAATCTAATCTAATCTAATCTAATCTATAATCTAATCTAATCTAATCTAATCTAATCTAATCTAATCTAATCTAATCTAATCTAATCCATAATCTAATCTAATCTAATCTAATCTAAAATCTAATCTAATCTATAATCTAATCTAATATATGATCTAATCTAACCTAATCTAATCTAATCTAATCTATAATCTAATCTAATCTAATCTAAAATCTAATCTAACCTAATCTAATCTAATCTAATCTAATCTAATCTAATCTAATCTAATCTAACTGGTATGTCTCTCCGTAACCGTCTGTCCGTCCCCATCTCTGTCTAAGAACTAAATTCAGTGATGCGCTCTTTCTCCTTTTCTCGCCAATTGAATGAACTAGGTAGGCATTCTTTACCGGAAGCAACCTCAGCCTAGTGCGCTCTCTCTCTCTCTCTCTCTCTCTCTCAATTTATATCTTCCATTCCAATTCTTAAAATCTAAACTCAGCGAAGGAACGTTTTTCTCTTTGGGAACTAAATGGACTCAGCCTCTCTAACATTCAATGATGGTGTCATTATTTGTTCTTCGGCAAGTCCTCCCTCAACTAAAACCACTGTTTATCTGCGCCTAATATTGTTGCTATATCATTAAATAACATACCCCTTGAACTTATGAGAAAGTTCACCTATCACGGTTCTATGGTCATAACTACTGTCTCCCTTGAAGAAGAAATAAATTCCCGAATCGGAAAGGCAGCTTTGACATTTGGTAAACTTAAAGATAGAGCATGGGTTAACACCCATTTAACACTCAGGACTAAGATTTAAATTTACCAAAGTTGTGTGCTTAGTACACTTCTATACGGATCAGAAACTTGGACTACCTATATAGGGCAGGAGAAAAGGTTAAACAGCTTTCATGTGTGTTGCCTTCGGGGAGATTATGAACGTCAAATGGCAGGATAAAGTAACTAGCTCTAATGTCTTACAACGAGCCAAACTCCCATCTATCATGGCAACACTTAAGATTCGTAGACTCGAGAAGATGTTCAGTAAAGCAGTACCCAGTATGAGACACTAATGCTTTACCAAACTACTGACTTATCATGATTGCTTGCCCCCAACCGTCTGTCAAGACGCCAAAGGCCATACAATATTGTTGATAAGTGAGATCGTCTATTCTCCTTTCTCTACTTGTATATATATAACGTTGTCTCTTTCTCTCCCCCCCCCCCCTTTTCCCTCTCTTCCTTTGACAAAAATGATCAAAATTAAAACTCTCCGACATTATTTTGCCCGCTCTGTCGCTCATGTTGCTAAGCTCACTGAAGGTAATGCTCTATTTCTCCCATTTGTAGCCAAAATTCACGGAAAGTTATCCTCTCTCTCTCTCTCTCTCTCTCTCTCTCTCTCTCTCTCTCGTGGCTAAACTCAAAGACATTAACTCTCTTTCTCTCACTTTTCTAGCAAAACTCACGGAAGGTAACCCTCTCTCGTGGCTAAACTCAATGATAATAACTCTCTTTCTCTCACTTTGCTAGCCAAAACTCGTGGAAGGTAACCCCACCCCCCTCTCTCTCTCTCGTGGATAAGCTCAATGATATTAACTCTCTCTCTTTCTCTCTCTCTCGTGGCTAAGCTCAATGATAATAACTCTCTCTCTCTATCTCGTGGCTATGCTCAATGATATTAACTCTCTCTCTCTCTCTCTCTCTCTCTCTCGTGGCTATGCTCAATGATATTAACTCTCTATCTCGTGGCTATACTCAATGATATTAACTCTCTCTCTCTATCTCGTGGCAAAGCTCAATGATATTAACTCTCTCTCTCTCTCTCTCTCTATCTCTCGTGGCTATGCTCAATGATATTGACTCTCTCTCTCTCTATCTCGTGGCTATGCTGAATGATATTAACTCTCTCTATATCTCGTGGATATACTCAATGATATTAACTCTCTATCTCTCTCTCTCTCTCTCTCTCTCTCTCTCTCTCTCTCTCTCTCTCTCTCTCTCTCTCTCGGCTATGCTCAATGATATTAACTCTTTCAGGTTTTCAGGAAGGTTTTCATAAATGCACGGAAGAGATTTCAGAGGAAACAGTTTTCATGGTTTTAAATATCTACGTTCGTGTTTAAATCTAACACACAAGATTGTATTCATTAATTTTGAGATAATTTAATAAGGAATTAGACTTCACCAATAACCAATATGATGGAAAACATAAAAAGAATACTGTTTGATGACGGTTTACACTAATCAAATAGAGAGGGACGCACTCTGCGGCTAAACGTACGTAACCGAAACTGGCATATCGTACGGTGCATCGAAACGTGCGGAAAGAGTTGACTCTATTTCTCTCACTTTTCTAGCCAAAACTCAAAAAGCTAACCCACTCTATCTCACGTGGCTAAAAAAAAAAGTAAAGTGCCCCCGTCACGCCAAGTGGCGTATAGGGAATATGGTGTTAGTTACAAAACATTTTACAGACCTTCAGCACATGATTTTTTTGGGTAATGTGGTCGGTATTACGCCCGTGCTGCTTTACTTTCCCAGAAAAAAATCCGGTACCCATTAAAGGCTGGGTTAACCCGGAAGCCGTCGGTTGGGATATCTCACGTGGCTAAACTCAATATATTCACTCTCTTTCTCTCCCTTTTCTACCCTAAACTCATTGAAGGTAATGTTTTCTCTTTCTTCTTTGTAAGTAAATTCACATAAGACAACACACTTTCACTCCATTTTTTTAACTAAACGCTATCGCTCTTTCTTTCTCGTCTAAATCATCGAACTGCTTTACTGAAGTACTGATCACATTACTCGCTCTAATACTGTTATCAAATCGGAATATTTTTTTTTATTTACGAAAAAATATTGTAACAAAATAGTACATTTCAGTTCACATTTGCACTAGATTCCTGAACCAATATTCCGAAACATGTGCACAAAGTCACAAAATATGAAATCAAGAAACCAACATGAAAAAGACAATTCCTGAAATTTGTCTTCACTTGTCATGAATAAGACCACATGAAATTGTAATTTTTCTGAAACCTGAGGCCATGTCAGGTCTTGTTCACACACGACACTTAACGAGTGCACTGCAGTTTTATCTAGAGCATCGTGTAGGGTTATCAGCATCACAGCACGATGTGTGAATGTTTGCGACTATGCTCACGCCATTGGTCGCTTAGACAGATAGATAGAGGAAAGAGAGAGAGAGAGAGAGAGAGAGAGCCAATAAGTAAACACCGCTCAAGCTTTGACAAGAGGGCAAACTCTCTGATTATCATCGTATGGCTGTGAACACGATTGTTAAAAAAATATAAATACCATTGTCTTTATTTATTCGACTATAAATCTCTGTGTAGTTTCTTATACTGCTATAAATTTACATCTCTTTTCCTATTTTTCGAAAAGAAATATTTGTGGGTTTTTTTTTAGTGTAATATAAATATGTGTTCTTTATTAGCCAAATATAAATATGTGACATTTATTAGCCTAATATAGATGTATGTTCTTTATTACCAATATATAAATATATGTCATTTATTAGTCTAAAATAAATGTGTGTCATTTATTAGCCTAATAGAAATATGTGTCCTGTATTACCCATACATAAATATGTGTTATTTATTAGCCTAATATAAATATGTCATTTATTAGCCTAATATAAAGGTGTGTCATTTATTAGCCTAATATAAATGTGTGTCATTTATTAGCCTTATATAAATGTGTTCTTTATTAGCCTAATATAAATATGTGTCATTTATTAGCCTAATATATATATATATATATATATATATATATATATATATATATATATATATATCCTTGTCATTTATTAGCCTAATATAAATATGTGTTCTTTATTATCCAAATATAAATATGACATTTATTTATCTAATATAAATATGTGTCATTTATTAGCCTAATACAAATCTATGTGTCTGTCCTTTGTTATTCTTCTTTATATTCTGCGTTGACTTCTAGACCACACTAATCATCAAGCCGAATCATTAGCCAGCTCAATGTTGGTGACATCTCCACACAAGTTTGTCCCGATATAGTACCGGTGATGGCCACACTAGACTTCTCTGTTCATCAATTGTTGGGCATGATTGTAGCAAGTGTTTGGCAGTCATTTTGTCTGTGCCACAGTCACATTCACCAAAGGTTTCTATCCTCAAGGTGTTCAAATGATGGTACTTCAATCTGTTATGGTCTATTCAGAGTCTTGGTACTTCAATCTGTTATGGTCTATTCAGTCTTGGTACTTCAATCTGTCATGGTCTATTCAGAGTCTTGGTACTTCAATCTGTTATGGTCTATTCAGTCTTGGTACTTCAATCTGTTATGGTCTATTCAGTCGTGGTACTTCAATCTGTTATGGTCTATTCAGTCGTGGTACTTCAATCTGTTATGGTCTATTCAGAGTCTTGGTACTTCAATCTGTTATGGTCTATTCAGTCGTGGTACTTCAATCTGTTATGGTCTATTCAGTCGTGGTACTTCAATCTGTTATGGTCTATTCAGAGTCTTGGTACTTCAATCTGTTATGGTTTATTCAGTCTTGGTACTTCAATCTGTTATAGTCTATTCAGAGTCTTGGTACTTCAATCTGTTATGGTCTATTCAGAGTCTTGGTACTTCAATCTGTTATGGTCTATTCAGAGTCTTGGTACTTCAATCTGTTATGGTCTATTCAGAGTCTTGTAGTCTTGTATCAAAGTAAATATCCGAGTCTTTCATCAACATGCTATAAATATCCGTGTCTCTCACTAACGTACTATAAATATCCGTGTCTTTCATTCTTTCTTCTCCTTTTCTCTTTCTCACTGGTACCGAAAAGGTGTCGTGTTTATATCATTTGTCGTTCTTGCGCTGCTCGAACTGTCTGACTTAGTGATTTTCCTTTGTTGTTACATTTCATTAACGTGCTATAAATATCCATGTCTTTCATTAACGTGCTATAAACATCTATGTCTTTCATTAACGTGCTATAAATATCCATGTCTTTCATTAACGTGCTATAAACATCTATGTCTTTCATTAACGTGCTATAAACATCCGTGTCTTTCAATAATATACTATAATATCAATGTTTTTATTTAAGTGCTATAAATATCCGTGTGCTTCATTATAGTGCTATAAATATCCTCTTCAGACATTAATGTGCTATAAATATCAGTGTCTTTCATTGAACCTGGAAGCCGTCGGTTGCCTTTTGTTTCATTTAGTACTTACTCTATATGTATGAAGCCTTGAGGAAAGAAGCACTTTCCTGGCATCATTAAGTATCAGACAATTTTAGAAACAATGATAATTAGCAGCTTGATCATGATGTGTACATGACTGGCACTCTGTAGGTACTTTTAGTTCAAATGGAGACAGGTATAAACATGTTATATTGTTTTATCGTGTAGTGCCGCTGTAATACTGGGTATTTCTTTCTTTCTTTCCTTCCTATCTTTCTTTCTTTTCATTCTTTCTTCACTTCCACCAACAGAGTGTTCAGGGAGATACAAAGTTCTGATTCTCGCCCTTTTGGCGTCTTCAATCTTTGTCAATGGATGTTGTTGTAGCGTTTTTTAAATGTTGTCTGTTCATTATAATTTGGGCCTGTCACTTGCTCTTCTCCTTCTCGTCTTTTGATGTATGCCTTGCATAGTAAGTAATAGCACGGCATTCGTTCTAGATGGGCAAACCAATTACTTCTTGTTTCTATACGTAGCTTAGGATTGGCTCAATGCCTGCTCTTTCTCTTATATTATTTCAGTGTCTGTCTTTTCTAGCTACTCCAAGCGCTTTTCTCAAGCACTTTGTTGTGATAAGCTTTCTTGTATGCTTAAACGTAAATGACCATGTTTGGCATTGGTAGCACGATGTGGGAATGAATATACTCTGTAGAAGATGTTCTTTGTGGTATTTGGTATTGTTTTGTGTTTGAATTATAGGGGATAGTTGTCGCAATATTTGATTTGCCTTAGGAGAACATGGTTGCCAACGCCGTAGTCGCTTTTTACAACAACTACGTCTTTGCGCACACAAAGCTTTGATAAAACGTAAAAATTAACATATAAAATTATTGTATACAATTATATATTAAAATAATAAACATACAATTGTATGTAGCAGCTTTACTAAAAGGAAGGCAGAACACGATTATAAACGTTTCGTACACAGGCCTTCGTCAGCATAACAAAACAATAAATAACAAGCAAGCACGGTTACATAGAATTATGACGTATGTTCCTAGAAATGCGTGCTCGGTTCCTAGAAAACTTCTTTTTCCCCCAGAAATCTCCTTCAGTAATGAAGGTCTATTATCACTGATAAGAGGACATTAGAATAATAATATACATTTATTGTCTTTCCGAGCCGAAGACGGCACATAGGGCAGAACCACAACCTCAAAAACAGAAACCTTGCGTGCCAAAATGGCACATATTGCAGAAATCACTGCTTCTAAAATCTATGGCTCTGTTTCCATAACAATACTTTTTACAATGACATCTTGTCAAGCCATCGATCAAATTCCTTAGTCGCCTCTTACGACATGCCTGGAAGGTACAGTGTCACTAATCTTTACTTCCCTTATATTGAGGCCCCGGTAACACGCGGTTGAAACCGTGAATAATAATAATCATCATCATGTGTCATACCGGTTGGCGTAGGCGATCATGTCCTTCCACAATCTTCTATCTACAGTGCATCGTATGAGTTCTGTTGTTGACTGTTTTCCATGCCATGACACCAAGCTATCCAGTATATTCTCTCTTTGTCGTGCGAGATCTCTCTTTCCTTTTATTTTGCCAGTTGTAACCAAGTATTCCAACTTTCCTCTTCTCATGACGTGCCCAAAAAATGTTGATTGCTTCTTTCTAATGTTTTTTAGGAGCTCCCTTTTTGTGTTGGCCTCTTTGAGAATTTCTTCATTGGTCTTTTTCGCTGTCCAGGGAACTTTGAACATTCTTCTGAGAAATCCCATCTCTGTGGCCTCTAATCGTCTTTTCATTTGTTTGTCTACTGTCCATGATTCACTTCCATGGGTCATAATTGGTTCTATATAGCACCGATGAACTCTCTTTCTCACTTCCATTGACATAGATCTGTTGCATAAGATATTTTTCATTTTTTGAAAAACTATTTTGGCATGAGCTATTCTGCTTTTTATTTATGTGGTGCATCTTCCATCTGATGTTATTATTGTGCCCAAGTATTAGACGCGTTGCACTTGTTTCAGATTTATCCTGTTTATTTTTATGCTGCATGATGGTGATGATTGTTTCTTCGATATGACCATTACTTCTGTTTTCTTACTATTGAGACTGAGACCCTTCTTGTTGCTTTCTTCCACTATTACGTCTATCATTTCTTGTAGTTCATTATCTGTCTCGAATAATAATAGGGCATGGTTACAAATACGTAAAATACAAATGCACGTTTTACTTCAAGGCTCGACAGAACATGTTTTCTTTTTTATAAAATTAGGTTGAGCCTCAAACCCCGCCATTACCTAAAAAAACAATAAATCAAATCATGTCTATACGATTAAGCACATGACTCTAGTGTTGAATACCTACTGGCTAAACCAAGCGGTAAAGAAAAAAATAAAGAGGTCCACTCACACCTCACGGCGTATGACGATTCTAGATTAGTGCCCATATTTTTTTATGTGCAACGTGGTCAGTATCACGCCAGATCGTTCTACTTTTCCCAGTAATTCGTTACCCATTTACAGCTGGTTTAAAATATAAGCCACCAATTTGAATCAAATCTGACCTCTTAGGACTCCAATTATCTAACCACGTTACTGCCGATGCACCTCGTTCAATCAAGCATGCTTATTTTATTTTCCAAAAATGTGGAATTAAGTAAACATTTCATGAAACTCCCTATTTTCTATTTACGTTTAATTTAATGCTAAGGTTGAAACTAAAAACATGATTAGATCAATTTGTTAAGGAAAATGAAAAGTAAACGAAACAAAAAATTGTTCACTGTGAAATGTATTTAAAAATGTGATTCCAACAGAAGTATATTCCATCAATTTTATGTGCAAAGTAAAGATGATCCAGTGACAGGCCCAGCAAGCCGAGAGGGGAGTTCTTTCTTAAATTCATAATACAAACATTTAAATAAGGAGATTATTACATCAATGAACAGAGAGAGAGAAAGTGTGTGTGAGAGAGAGCGGGAGAGAGAAAGCATGTGTGAGAGGGAGCGAGAGAGAGAAAGTATGTGAGAGAGAGAGAGAGAAAGTATGTGTGAGAGAGAGCGAGATAGAGAAAGTATGTGTGAGAGAGAGAGCGAGAGAGAGAAAGTGTGTGTGAGAGAGAGAGGGAGAGAGCGGGAGAGAGAAAGCATGTGTGAGAGAGAGCGAGAGAGAGAAAGTATGTGAGAGAGAGAGGGCGAGATAGAGAAAGTATGTGTGAGAGAGGGCGAGATAGAGAAAGTATGTGAGAGAGAGAGAGAAAGTATGTATGAGAGAGAGCGAGAGAGAGAGTATGTGTGAGAGAGAGCGAGATAGAGAAAGTATGTATGAGAGAGAGCGAGAGAGAGAAAGTATGTGAGAGAGAGAGAGAGAGAAAGTATGTATGAGAGAGAGCGAGAGAGAAAAAGTATGTGTGAGAGAGAGCGAGAGAGAGAAAGTGCGCGTGAAGGAGAGCGAGAGAGAGAAAGTATGTGAGAGAGAGAGCGAGAAAGAGAAAGTATGTGTGAGAGAGAGCGATATAGAGAAAGTATGTGAGAGAGAGAGCGAGAGAGAGAAAATATGAGAGAGAGAGAGAGAAAGTGTGTATGAGAGAGAGCGAGAGAGAAAAAGTATGTGTGAGAGAGAGCGAGAGAGAGAAAGTACGCGTGAAGGAGAGCGAGAGAGAGAAAGTATGTGTGAGAGAGAGCGAGAGAGAGAAAGTATGTGTGAGAGAGAGCGAAGAGAGAAAGTATGTGTGAGAGAGAGCGAGAAAGTATGTGTGAGAGAGAGCGAGAGAGAGAAAGTATATGTGAGAGAGAGTGAGAGAGAAATGGGGTGGGGAGATGCAAAGTAATGGAACAAAAATGTATGCAGCATACTTCCGTGTTGTAACTATACTTCCGTGTTGTAACTATACTTCCGTGTTGTAACTATACTTTCGAGTTTTAACTATACTTCTGTGTTTTAACTTTTTAATAAAAATGTGATCATATGTTTAACATATGTCATTATAAACCATTCAAATTTGTTCACCCACTAGTTAAAAACAGTCTAATTTAGTACACAACTAGATGCACCAATTACATACCATCATAAGAAACAGATAATCAAATCAATCAGAGGACCACAAGCCCCAAATCAGGATGCCTTTCATAATATGAATAGATATTAACAAGTTATCATTATACGCCTCAGAACAGGACACAATCGACTCCATAGTCACATGTATACAAAATTCAAGATCGGCACCTCAACTACTTGTACATGTGGGCAGGCGCCCCAGACTGCTGAACACATACTTCAAGATTGCACTGAATATAGTAGACTGAGAAAAATATATTGGCCCGTAGATACAGCACTACAGACAAAACTGTATTGGCCACTGCAAGAATTACAAAAGAGTGAATTTTATACAGGAAACGACATTGCAGATATAGACAATACTTCAGCCCAACGAAAGATAGATAGATCTAGTTTAGTTTAGTTTAGCTTAATTTAGTTTAGTTTAGTTTAGTTTAGTCGACAGAACATCTTTATTGCACAACGGACAACCCCATAGTGCTCAGATCCCATCCTCACCACTTTCTATAGCATGAAGCACGCCCGCCATACGAAAGCAAAAGCACTGAAGATGGCTTTAGCTTAGATGCAGGCACTTCGTAGCACCAGAGAAGACCTTGCGCCCGACCTCCTTAGTCGCATCTTGCGACAGGCATATCATATGACATTTGCTATGTTCTTTTCTCTCCTCACTGTGGACAAGGTCCAGCTAGCCACATAGGTAAAAAGACCCACTTCTGAGATCCAATCAACTCGCCACGTGGCGTCCTTGAGATGCTTGATGAGTTTCACGTTCCTCTGTTGGAGGAACTACACCATTATTATAATTTGGCAGCTCCGGTAGCTCAGTGGTTAGCGAACTGGACCTACTGAAGACAAGACGGGTGTGGTTCGACTCCGACTGATGGCTTCTAAGACCACCCAATTTTTAATGGGTACTGGATTTTACTGGGGAAAGAATAGCGGCCTGGTGATATACCGACCACATCACCCATATGTGTGTCGTCAGTGAAAGATGCTGTTAAAATTCAAATGCCCCATACACCGAAAGGCTTAGATGGAAACCACCATCTTCGTTATTTGTAATTTCTCATCTAAAAAAATTAGCCATCTCTATAGTTACCATTAAAGTCATGAAAAGCTTAATTCTAACAGACGATAAAATATACATGGAAAACAAACCAGTGGAAGAGATCGATCACTTTATCTATCTTGGAAGTCACATTGATCGAGAAGTGGATACAAGCAAAGAAATTAAAATCAGAATAGCTAAAGCCAGCAATGCCTTTCAGAAGCCTTGAAAATATGTGGAAATAAAACTCATCAGCACAAACACAAAAATTTGACTATTCAAATCAAATGTACTATAAACCCTTACGTATGCGTGTGAAAGCTGGAAAACAACAAGAGACAGAAACAAAGTTGAACGCATTCGAAAATAAATGTCTAAGGAAAATACATGGTATAGCGTGGAACGAATTCAAAACAAACGAGGAAATTAGAGAAATCGCCAATCAACCACTAATATCTTCAGTAATAAAGAAAAAACGATGGTCATATGTTGGACATGTGATGAGAATAGATAATAACCGAATAGCAAATCAAGCCATCATGTGGGAAACAACAGGTAAGAGGAAAAGAGGAAGACCCAGATAGACACTGAGAAGAACATTGATGAGAGAGGCAAGAGCAGCAGGAATCGGCTCCCTCAATGAGATAGAACTGCTTGCACAGAACAGAGACAAATGGCGAGATTTGATAAAATATCTTTAAAAGAATTGAAAACTGCTAGAACAAAAATTCAGATAAGAGAGGGAGTATCTTGGACTACGCCCTATGGGCCGGCTACGACTCGAAAGGTCAATAGACAGATAGTTAATAGATAGTTACCATATTTACAATTGAAGTCGATGTAGACCCAACTTATCATTTCAACCTCTGTTCTTTGATATTGAATTTTCCCATTTGTACTTATAATTAAAAGGACAAGTCCATTTTAGTATTTTTTTTAAAAAAGAGGGGTGGGGGATGATAATATGGCTAGATAATATTACTTGTGGTCATGACGTCACAATATGGTGTCAAAATTGAACACTTTTATTTCACAAAAGAAAAGCAAAGAAAGCTATAAGTTAGGATAACTATGACGATTAAACATTCAGTTATGGAATCGACTAGATCTAAACATTAAGTCACGGAATCGAGTTGATTTAAACATTCAGTCTCGGCATAGAGTTGATTTAAACATTCAGTCTCGGCATAGAGTTGATTTAAACATTCAGTCTCGGTATAGAGTTGATTTAAACATTCAGTTAATGAATCGAGGTTGATATAAGTGTTTAGACTTAGGTATAAGATTTGACAATGACAGTATAAGTCTGATATATAATAAGTCTGCGATAACTATCAAATGTGTGTGTGTGTGTGTGTGTGTGTATATATATATATATATATATATATATATATATATATATATATATATATATAAGCATGTGCACGTTCATAAATCACGTCACTTGACTGGACTAACAAAATGTTCAAATTTTTAAAATACCACCACAAAGTAATGAAGACGAAAAAGTGCTTTTCTCCATGCCAAGAGATAAGCAACTCGTGAGAACATACGTGGCCGTGAAAGTGTACAACTCACGAGCCTCAGGTCGAGTCTTAATGACTTTACCAGGCCGAGGGCTTCCAGGTTCCAATGTTTTTGGAGTTCCAGTCCAACTACGACGGGAACAGAAAAATTTGGCGATATAAAATACGTGCTATCACGAGACAAGTATAGCGTCTGCTGTTGTACGTTCCCAAGCTGTCTTTGGAGGACATGGTAGTCAACTAGTCGTATTTCCTTTACCTCACAAATACTTTCTTTGCGCACACAAAGCTTACAACGCTATGAACCGTATATAGGGAGCACGGATAATTGCGGAAAAGTGAACATAAAATAAAATGAGGAATAATAAACAGCAAAGAGTGTATTATGTCAAACATAAAAACAAATAGTCATCACATGTTAAGCATGACAGAGAGAGTTCGTGTATGTGTGTATTATATAAATAAATATATATATATATATATAATGTAAATATAGCACTGACTACATCATCACCATCATCATCATCAAGTAAAATGCCTGCTCACGTTGGGAATCACGTCTTTCCCTAGCTTCCTAGTTCTGCCCTTCTTGATTTCCTACCAAATCACTTTCTTGACATCTCGTATTTTTACTCTATGCTCCACTCTATCTTTTCCTCCTTGGATTTTCTGTTGTCACAATATTTTCTAGCTGTTCCCTTCTCATAACATGAAAGTTATAAAAAATGATGTTTCCCCCCGATGTTTTAATTGGCTTTCATTTCGGTTTTGCCTCTTCTAGAACAATCTCTATCTCTCTCTCTCTCTCTCTCTCTCTCTCCTCTCTCTCTGCGATCAAGACTCAATCAGAGAAGGATTCCAGACTCTCTCATGAAGTCAGCTGTCTGTTTAAGTGAATCGATTGCCCCATATAGATACTCTTCCAGGGAGGTGGGTGTGGACCACATTGCTCTTCTCAGGTCTGTGTACTGGGGGCAATCCAGTAGAACATGTTTTGTAGTCATATTGTCCAGTGTACAGTGGCATAGGCTGGTTGTACCTATTTTGAATTTGGTGAACATGTTATTCCTCATTCTATTGTGGTCAGTACGTAAGCGAAGTATGATGACTTGATCCCTCCTTGATAGTTGGTATTATCCGTCACTCTCGTTATGCTTTGGGTGTTCTCGTTTCCATTTTTCATGGAACTGACCTTTGAGGATGGATTTGGCTTCATCATAACTGAGCGAATGGTTCTCTTGTGGTAATCTCCCTCCCTCTTTAGCTAATTTGTCTGCGCGTTCGTTCCCGTGTATATTACAGTGTGATTGTATCCACTGAATCACTACTCTCTGAAGTTATTGCATAGTTGGTCCAGGGTTGTTCTCAAGTCATCTAGTTCATTGTTCTTGGGTTTATTAGAGCTGATAGTACTGACAGTGCATCAGTCAGAATCACCAATTTATTGTGCATGTTATTTTTGTGTTGAGTAGCCAGTGTTGCAGCATCTCTGATGGCCTCAGTTTCTGCTTTAAAGTTGTTTGAGAATTTTCCAGTAGCTATTGACTTGGTGATCTCATCCTGATTATTCGGCGTCAAGAACACACCTCTCCCTCCATTTCTGGTGGCATTTGTAGCAGAGCCATCTGTGTATATGTGGGACCGAGAGTCCTGTGGGTAGGTGTCGTGTATGTGTTTTTCTGCTACGTGTTTTCTTTCTGTGTCTGATTGGGTGCCTTTTTTCATGATTCCTGTTATATTTTTCTTAAGTTCTTGTATTTTATGTTTCCCATGAGGAGATATATCAGATGGGCCCAAGGGTTTCGATATTGTTTGGGAAAGTACTGGGTCTCCAGTAGTTAGTTCATTGGCAATTGCAGCGAAGTTGCTCCTCTTTAGTCGTACAATTCTTGAACCAGATATTCTTTGGTGCATGGGATGGCTAAGGAGTCTTCTATATTTGAACAATCTCATTACTGTTATTTAACTATCGATTGAATCAATATTCTTCTGTAAAACCACATTTCTGCGGCTTCCAACAATGTTTTTTCTTTGTTGCCAGCGAATGTCCCTTGTTCAACGAATGTCCCTTGTTCAGCGAATGTCCCTTGTTCAGCGAATGTCCCTTGTTCAGCGAATGTCCATATGTCAAGACTAACTCAACACAAAACTAAAGTTGTAGCGACCCATGGTTATACAAAGAATTTATGACCGTGGTTTTCCGTTGCCTTTCGTCGGTTTTGTTAGTATTTTCTTGTTCTTGACTTTGATTCATCTATCGCCGCTAGACGTCGCAAAGGCCCGTGTTATTGTTTGCCATCTATCTTCATTCTAGGTAAGATATTCGAGCCTATGCAATGAGTCTATGCCTGCCTACTTTACTTCTCTTATAAGTGTTCTTTTCAGTGTCTCTCTCTCTCTTAGCCTTCCTCTTTATTCTATATTCGGAGGTTCCCCATAGAAGCGCCTGTTTTGAAATTCTTATGTTGCCGCTTCTCAACACATGTCCGCATAAATCCATTCTTCCTAATTATAGATGAGATCGTTGATTTCATGGCCATTTCTCTGATCTCTGTAGTAGTACATTTTACTAGTTCTAACTAACACTTAGACAAATATATATATATTTATCTTACTTATGTTGTCGGAAATGAGTTGTGCAATATCATCTTTAACTGCAGCCTCTACCTGAGCTGTTCTGAACCTCACACCTGATGAATATTTACTATTGAAGTTATCGTACCAAAGTATTTGAATTTAATAACCGGTTGTAATAATATCCCATCGACTTTGACAGCGCATATCAAACACGTCCTGTCCATTCTTGTGTCCATTAATTCTGTCGTTTTGCAGTTGTTGTTTGCATTTCGTCACCCCAACACAAATGATAATTTAACTATTTTCCAACTACTTAGAAATGAATCCTCTTCTAGGAACTACAGAATACAGCAGGCTAAGGGTGTAACGCATTGACTTTATCGTCTTCTTCCTAGGTCATCATCATTGCACTCCGAGCATGTCCTTAGGTTCTCAGATCCCCTCTTATTATTTTCGCATTGTCCAGCGACTGACGACTCCAGTTCTATGTTGGTTGATAAGTCTTCTTACACGCCCACTAAGTTTCTCGTTTCTGGCTGTGCCCATCTTAACTCCCACCTCTTTCATCTGAAGGAGTGACGTGGGCTCATGGTTGTCGAAGTCTTGTATCCTCCCCACTTCCCGGGGGGGCATTGATGATACCTGCCCTATCCATTGGTTGCCCGTCCTCAACAATAGCGCAGCTGGCTAACCTGTCCGCTCTCTCATTTCCCCATACTCCCGCATGTCCTGGGACGTAGACAAAGGTGACCTTACGTATTTTTGACTTCTGCAATGACTCTACCCTTTGCATACGTACAGAGCCCACTTCCACTTTCCTTATCATGGTCATCGAGTCACTCAGTATACAGGCGTGGGTCTTGTGACTCTAACCAAATGAATGCCTTGGTTACTGCCATCACCTCCATCGTCATGCTACTCGTGGTCATAACGTCTGCACCACTGTCCTACTTGACTATTCTGCTTACTGTGAGCGTCAGGTAAATGCCCAAGCACTCTCATATATACTCTCAGTTATACTCTCAGTTGTCATCTATAGTGTATGTCCAATCTAATGTCATTGTCCTTGCCTTGTTTCTTTGTCCATGGTATGTGCCTGGTGCTTTCCCAAAGTTTAAGTTAGTAATTTTTCAAGCCATTTCCATTATTTTATTCTGCAAAAATTGTATATTTCGTACGTAAATCGCTGTCCTAAAGTCATCTGGAGGTTCCACTAAAGGATTTTGAGTTGATGCCACGGAGTTCATGCACTGGCTGGGGTTTTTATTTTCAGTAAACCAGGCGGTGTTGGTACATTAATTGTTGTCATAAAAGGTACAACACCTTTCTCTTTGAAATAAAAAAAAATGAAAGATAAAAAACGCAAGACAGAGAAAGTGACATCTTGTGATATAAATGTGCGCATCTTTGTACGATTTTGGACAAGACAAATAATAATTGGCACGATCAGACATGAGAGAAGTTGCTCCCCAAAATGACGACTTGCATTTTCTACAGAAGATAGAAAACATCCTGCCTCCAGCCGCTTTTAAAGGACAAAAAATGTTATATATATATTAGAAAAAGATACGGAGAAAATGGTGATGCATTTATATCAACTGGAATTTTAGAAAATGTCAAAAAGGTAGAAACAAAAACATAAGTGGGGGATGAAAAAAGAAAAGAATCAGTGTTGATAATTTTAGAACGTGTTGAATTCTTGTATATATTTTTAGAAGTCAGATACAATATTTAAATAACAATTTAACTTTATTCACCCTCTAGATAGAGTTACTGGATGTGGGGGGAAAAAACACAATCGCATGACAATTATAGAATGAAAAAAGTCCCAAAATAGAACAATTAATTTTCATTGAATCTTTTCATTCAAAGTACAATTAACCGTTTGTATAGATCTATTCATTCAGAGTACAATTAACCGTTTGTATAGATCTATTGCAGTGACAGAGACATGTAACAACAAAGGAAAATCACTAATTCAGACAGTTCGAGCAGCTCATGAACGACAAATGATATAAACCACGACACCTTTTAGGTATCAGTGAAAAGAGAAAAGAAGAAAGAAGAAGAAAGATCTATTCATTCATAAGTATAATTAACCGTTTGTATAGATCTATTCATAAGTATAATTAACCGTTTGTATAGATCTATTCATAAGTATAATTAACCGTTTGTATAGATCTATTCATTCAGAAGTACAATTAGCCGTTTGTATAGATCTATTCATTCAGAAGTATAATTAACCGTTTGTATAGATCTATTCATTCAGAAGTACAATTAACCGTTTGTATAGATCTATTCATTCAGAAGTATAATTAACCGTTTGTATAGATCTATTCATTCAGAAGTACAATTAACCGTTTGTATAGATCTATTCATTCAGAAGTATAATTAACCGTTTGTATAGATCTATTCATTCAGAGGTACAATTAACCGTTTCTATAGATCTATTCATTCAGAAGTACAATTAACCATTTGTATAGATCTATTACCTCTAAAGCAGCAACAAGACGGTGGACAGAACACAGGCCGCAAGAGTTCAGCTACATGTAGTCTATTATCTCTGTCAGTGTCAACGAACTAGATCTGATCAAGATACTACTCCACGTCAAACCCGATGGCCCAAGGACGGAGTCTGGCCTACTGGTATTGATTGAAGAAGGAAAAATAAATACGATATCCCAAAAATGAGGTGCTGGAGTCAGATATCTTGAGCCAAAAGTCATCTGCTAAAAAACGAGAGGACAGAGCTAGTAGGCGCGTAGACATGACAACTTCATTTTAAAGGAAAACGATGAGGAAAAACGTTATTTGTGCGTGCAGAAGAAAAACGATAAAGTAATGTCCATTCATTCTGAAATAAAATAGATGTTTTCAAAGAATTAATTAAGTAAAACGTGCTTTATGTAGCGGCTTGACAAATATGTAACAAACATACCCAGCACACACTAACAGTCTTAAAATATAGATGATGCGCCCAGAATATCTGTGCTCGCTTTCAGTGTCTACGTCTATTTTTTTTTTTTTAGCTCAGAAAAGCACTATGTTAACAGATCTCCTCCACTACGAGGGCAGGAACGAGATCTAATAGTGTCACGTGACATGTCCTGACAGCCGTATTCCCACAACGCAGGCCTCTCCGTACAATCCATCAATGTCAGTTTTGAATTAGCAATATTTCAATATAGAGGCGTCAAGAGCATATATCAGCTATCCGACCGCACCCCTTTTGCCTCATTTTTGTTCTATACAGTTAATATATATAATTCGTTGCTCCCATCGCTTGTTGTCGATGATGCATCCCTACAGGTTTTCTTTTTTCTTTTGTATTTTTTTAGCCAGCCTTATAACTGCAAGACACGTATACATAAAAAGCTGAATAGCACATGCGAAAGTGGCATTTTGCAAAAATACGAAGGATTTTGCGTAACAAATCTGTCCAAAGAAGTAAGAAAGAGATCTCATCTATGTCATATAGAGCTAATTCTGACCTATGCAAGCAAATTATGGACAAGACAAGAAAGCAAATTATGAACAAGATAAGAAAGCAAATGAAAAGACGGTTAGAAGAGATGGGATATATCAGAAGAATGTTTAGAGTTTCGTGGATAGTAAAGAGAAGAGAAAAGATTTGATTTTTTGTCCACTACTGGCAAAATATAAGGCAAGAGATATAGCGGACGGCAAAGAAAGAAAATACTAGATAGCCCGAAGTTGCGTCACAGTGAACAGCCAACAGATTTGATACATGCACTGAAGACAGAGAAGTGTAAAAGGACATGCTTGCCTACATCAGCCTGTATGGTACATAATGATGATGTATTTTAGCAGCAAGGGAGTGAAAATAACTGACAACAATATATTAGAGAGTGTTGTATAGCAGCTTGTAAGTAAAGACTCCCTACCAGACTGGACTATTAAAGCACGGACAATCCGTGTTCGGTTCCCGCTGGGAGCTGTGTGAGATGTACTTGTGGTTGGAACAAAAATACTCCGGCGGTAGACCCAGCCGCTGGCAGAAATGGGTACCATGGCAGTAATCTACAAAGGTGAGGAACGAAGTCTCGCATCGTGAGTTTCGAAGCTTGAAGCGACAATATCCAAAAGTCTCCAAATACTTCTGGATAGGCGGTTGAGCACATATGGGTGAAAACTCGCTTGCTCGCCGATTCAAATCTCGTACTTTGCCTTTACCTTGATATCATCATCATCAAGTACCGGGCCTACTGGCGTCGGTGATCATGTCTCTCCACAACTTGCGATCTCGGCAGCTATTTATCATTTCTGTTGTTGACCAAGAAGTTCCAGAGTTCGAACCCCCATCATAGGCGGGGACAATTTTTCTCATCGAATCCGTGGTTTCATCGCGGCTTTACCCTTCTCTTGTCCTTTCCTGGTAGTGGGGTCCGATGTCTAGCCTTCAGGAAGTGACGTGTGCACTACTAGCACGTTGAAGAACTCTTGGCAGTTGAAAATAAAAAAAAACAATAGGTCAAATTTGCCGCTTCCCAAGCAACATTCTTAAGCAATAACAAATCCGGCCATGCCGAAGATTGATGTGTCAAGCGCTAATATCGTAGGATGTCGTAAACTAGCGACAGCTAGGCATCCACGCCTACTTTACGGGTGAACACTGAAAATGAAGTGCATCATTGCTTAGGTAAATTGTTATTGAAAGTTTTTTTTGGGGTGACTACTCTTACTTGGATCGAATGGAAAAGTTGGCAAAGGGAGACAACAAGCAGTCGATGATCTTTTGACTAGTGTGATGCAACGAAAAATTAAATGGTTCGGCCACGTGTCTCGATCTTCTATGGTAATGACCTATTATGGCGTGACCTATATCCAGGGAGGTTGTGGCAGGAGGTTGAGGGAGATTGAGGCAGATAAAGAGAGAAGATCAAAGAGTGGAAAGGTTTTGGTTTCAAAGTGTCAGAGAGTGAAGTAGATCTAGACCAGTGGAGAAGATTAACGAAGTCTGTCAGTATTGGAGCAGCAATCGCCAGCTTAGGAGTTGAGGAAGGGAAGGAAGGAAGGAAGGAAGGAAGGAAGGAAGGAAGGAAGGAAGGAAGGAAGGATGGAAGGAAGGAAGGAAGGAAGGAAGGAAGGAAGGAAGGAAGGAAGGAAGGAAGGAAGGAAGGAGGGATGGAAGTAGGGATGGAAGTAGGGAAGGAAGGAAGGATGGAGGGAAGGATGGAAGGAAGGAAGGATGGAAGGAAGGAAGGAATGAAGGAAGGAAGGAATGAAGGAAGGAAGGAAGGAAGGAAGGAAGGAAGGAAGGAAGGAAGGAAGGAAGGAAGGAAGGAAGGAAGGAAGGAAGGAAGGAAGGAAGGAAGGAAGGAAGGAAGGAAGGAAGGAAGGAAGGAAGGAAGGACAACATACCATGGTTACAACAAACTAACAAACCTGACACAACAGCCAAAGAGTATGAACAAGACTTCGAAAGAGATGAACTGGCATATAATCACGCTCACAACATTGTATTGTGTGTTACCGTAGAAGTAGTCCTATCAAGAACACGCACTTTATCCTCGCCCTATAACACAACGAGCGAGAAGATAACACAATACAACAGATGTCTATGTCGTTCTGGAATGATAATTTGTGTTTGTTATCGCCGTGCCCCAGCTTTTGATAATTCACGTGAATATTCCAACAGTCAGTGTCTGTTAATTTAATTCTAGAATCTCTTTACCGCTGTTAAGAAATACATGATTGTATGTATACATAGCTGCCGAGATCGAAAGTTGTGGAGAGACATGATCACCTAGGCCTGTAGGCCCGGTACTTGATGATGATAATGAAGATATACATTTTGGCCTTTGTTTAACATTTTTTAAAAACCCATTTAAATCATCGCAAAAAAAAGATAATAATAATAATAATTAAATAGGATATAAACTTACTGTATTAAATTCCAAGGTCTCCCAAATGTAAATAAAGTAATCTTATATTTCTTTTCAGGCATTCACCCAATGACTACCAAAGGAATGGATAGACCACTTAACGACCGTATTTGAAAAGATGTTAAATGGACGTGCATGCGTTGTGCTGTAGTTTATGTGCGCCTTTTGGCCCAACACATTCGACTTCAGCATGACACATTTGAGTACCGGGTTGCCTTCCCTATTCGATCCAAAATTGCTCGGCCAGACTAGGCAGGTTAGGTTGCTAGTAGAGGCACTGTGACGAGTTGAAGCAGGGCACTCAAGTCTTTTGACCTGTCTATCTTGAGTAAAAAAAAGTAAAGTGCCCCCGTCACGCCAAGTGGCGTATAGGGAATATGGTGTTAATGACCATACATTTTACAGACCTTCGGCACATGATTTTTGGGGTAATGTGATCGGTATTACGCCCGTAACGCTTTACTTTCCAAGAGAAAAATCTACTACCCATTAAAAGCTGGGTGAACTGGAAGCCGTCGGTTGGGATCGAACCCTAGGTTTTGTCCGTTGTAGTCCAGTTCACTAACCACTGAGCTATTGCGGCTCCCAGTCTCTTGAGTGATCCCTTGATACTATTGCAACCACTAGAACAGCTCTCTCTTCCTAATTTTTCCTGCTTTCTATTCTACACATCTTGACTCTCATCCTACCTCCACTCATGTAGCCTCCTTTCTTATTTCAACATCCTACTTTCTTCTGTTCTTTTCTGTCCACCTCTCCATTCACCGGATCTTCTAACATGTAGTTATAGATAATTGTGCTTCATCGTTTGTTGTCGTCCCTGTTTTCTGAAGAAGGCCACAGGCCGAAACGTCAGTATTGTGTTGTGTTCCTTCTTTGTAAAGCTCTCACCATACCTTGGAGTGTCTAATACTCCCCACCACTGGCTTTTTGCTACCAGCTTTACCGCAGCATTGCAATTATTTGCCTGTTCGATACCCTCACACTGGCTTCTCTACCACTTTGTAGTGGAGACACGTTAGAGAAGCAAATGTGTACAGATACTATAGAGGTAAGGTTTTTACAATCCTTTTACAATCAAACATTTATTATAGTGTTGCATGATGTCAGATTTGATCACTCAAGGCTGGAGACGTCAGAGCTGGCTCATGCCGAATAAAGAAATAGAATGTTTCATCTTTACATTTATTTCTCGTATTCGTTATTAAATGAAAAGACGATTAGAGGCCACAGAGATGAGATTTCTCAGAAGAATATTGAAAGTTCCCTGGACAACTAAAAAGACCAATGAAGAAATTCTCAAAGAGGCCAAAACAAAAACGGAACTCCTAAAAAACATCAGAAAGAAACAATCAACATTTTTTTGGCACATCATGAGAAGAGGAAAGTTGGAATACTTGGTTACAACTGGCAAAATACAAGGAAAGAGAGACCGCTGGCGATAAAGAGAGAAAATACTGGACAGCTTGGTGTCATGGCATGGAAAACAGTCAACAACAGAACTGATACGATGCACTGTATACAGAAGATGGTGGAAGGACAAGATCGCCTAAGCCAACAGGTAATTATAACATGATGATGATCTTCACCAGCAGTGTTGCGCCACATTGTGATGTTCATATCTGTTCTCGCCCATTCATGAACATATTTCTATTGTGTAATCTGCAATCGCTGGATATTAATTCTTCACAATCAATTGCTTAATTACGCCTTTCTAGAGTTCTATAGCTCAAATACTAATACTGGTGACTGAAAATGTAAAATTGAAATAAACAAAAGTATAAGAATGGCAAAAAGTAATTTTAATGCCAAGAAAAAATATACTAACATAAAAACAAATAACACCAGGGCTAAGAATAGCAAAATGGTATATCTTCTCAACATTCTTGAATGGTGTAGAAACATGGACATTCGACAAGAAAATATAACAGAAAATTGAAGCCTTTGAAATGTGGATATATAGAAGAATAGATAGAATTGGATGAAAAGAAAAGAAAACAAACGATGAAGTCTTAAAACAACTAAAAATTAAAAGACAACTACTAAACACAATTCAAACAAGACAAATTAGATTTTTGGGGCATGTTAAAAGACGCAACAGCCTACTAAATCAATCTTGGAAAGGAAAATACAAGGTAAAAGAGGCAGAGGCAAACCAAGACTAACATGGACGAGTAACATCAAAAGATGGACAAGTCAGCCTATGACAACCTGCACCATCAAAGCAAGAGCCAGAGTGGGATGGCGTTCCACGGTAGCCAACCTTCGATGCGGAGACGGCACCCAATGATGATGATTCTAGCATTTGTCAGACAACTACGAAAGGAATAGTGTTTTCATCATCAGCCATTACAAGATGGGTCACTGAGCGGAGGTGTATTGTGTCTTGTAGTCAACCTGTGGTATTTGCGTCTTTCCACCTTTCATATCCGATTTCACAACTGCGCTTTTGATTACAGGGTTGCCCTTCCTCTCCATCCTGACTCACTGGTCCAGACTATGTAGTCTGTACATCTATAGGGGCCGCGAATGGCGGCAATAGGACCCGGATAGTTATGGTTTACCTATCTTGGTGCAATCAGTCAGCTATGGGTTGCTGACAGCTTTCAGTCTTGGTGATGACGTACATGTTCATAAGTGCTCAGATCATCCAGAATGTGCACCAGATATGTCCATAAGTGCTCAGATCATCCAGACTGTGCACCAGACATGTCCATAAGGGCTCAGATCATCCTCACTGTGCACCAGACATGTCCATAAGTGCTCTGATCATCCTCACTGTGCACCGTACATGTCCATAAGTGCTCTGATCATCCTCACTGTGCACCAGACATGTCCATAAGTGCTCAGATCATCCAGACTGTGCACCAGACATGTCCATAAGTGCTCAGATCATCCTCACTGTGCACCAGACATGTCCATAAGTGCTCAGATCATTCAGACTGTGCACCAGACATGTCCATAAGTGCACAAATCATCCTCACTGTGCACCGTACATGTCCATAAGTGCTCAGATCATCCAGACTGTGCACCAGACATGTCCAAAAGTGCTCAGATCATCCAGACTGTGCACCAGACATGTCCATAAGTGCTCAGATCATCCAGACTGTGCACCGCACATGTCCATAAGTGCTCAGATCATCCTCACTGTGCCCCGCACATGTCCATAAGTGCTCAGACCATCCTCACTGTGCACCGCACATGTCCATAAGTGCTCAGATCATCCTCAAATGATTTATGTTAAGTCATCACTCGGGGAAACCCAAGCGTCAGCGACCTGTGACCGCAACTGCGGGGTCGACAAGTTGACCAAGACCTATCCTGGACTTCCTAGTTGGTCTCTCTTGATAGCGGCCTGTGACTAACACAAGTTAGAATCGCCGTGATCCACGTGGTTGTGGCTTTTACTGATATAGAAGACCTAGTATTGCAGTGCCTTTAGGTAGGACAAGTCACACAGTCTCCCAGCCATAGTCTGGATCTAAGCGAACTCCAACTTCTCCATTAAAAGCCGGAAATGTCAGAAAAATCATTACGACCCGCCACACTCGTGAGTCACGTTCTCGCATCACGTTGTGACATTAGCTCAACAGCGGAAACAAATCCCCACCCAACCCACAAAGCATAACATTTCATTTCGTAAAACATTTTCATTATGTTTGTTTCACAAAACAAACAAAAAATTCACATTTAATTCTAAAAAAAACTCTTAAATGATCATTTTTGTCTTTGAAAACATGTACACGAAAATTGTTATTCTGCAAAGCTTGTAAACGATAATGTTACATTTTCCACTAACTGAATGGACAATATATTTCCCAAACACATAAGTACTAATGTAATTTACATAACCACAGTTGATGGCTTGCGCCAGGATCGGTGAACCAAAACCACCCAGACCATGCTCCACCTCTCCGTGGTGCCTCCAGTAACAGACTAACCTGTCTAGTCAGGCCAAGCGTGCAGGGATCGAAGAGGGAAGACGACCCGATACTCAAAAATGTCGTGCTGAAGTCGGATGTGTTGGGTCGAAAGGCGCAAATATAACAGTTATACTGCAAACCACAACATAACGTAGACACATCCACTACGTCCTTGTAAGGGCGGATGATGAAGAAGAATATTCTAGTCTACCACGATACTCAAGAATACTTTAGTCATTCGGCGAACGCAACCAACCAACCATCATTTACATAACCACATAAATAATAGTATCTGCTTCCATAAATACATACATGATAATATTTACTTCCCTAAAAACACATAAGGGTAGGGTTCGATCCCAACCGACGGCTTCCGTGTTCACCCAGCCTTAAATGGGTACCGGATTTTTTTTCTGGGAAAGTAAAACGGCACGGGCATAATACCGACCATATTACCCCCAAAATCATGTGCTGAAGGTCTTTAAAATGTATGGTCACCAACATCATATTTCCCTATACGCCACTTGACGTGACGGGTCACCAACATCATATTTCCCTATACGCCACTTGGCGTGACGGGTCACCAACATCATATTTCCCTATACGCCACTTGGCGTGACGGGTCACCAACATCATATTTCCCTATACGCCACTTGGCGTGACGGGTCACCAACATCATATTTCCCTATACGCCACTTGACGTGACGGGTCACCAACATCATATTTCCCTATACGCCACTTGACGTGACGGGTCACCAACATCATATTTCCCTATACGCCACTTGACGTGACGGGTCACCAACATCATATTTCCCTATACGCCACTTGACGGGACGGGTCACCAACATCATATTTCCCTATACGCCACTTGACGTGACGGGTCACCAACATCATATTTCCCTATACGCCACTTGACGTGACGGGTCACCAACATCATATTTCCCTATACGCCACTTGACGTGACGGGTCACCAACATCATATTTCCCTATACGCCACTTGGCGTGACGGGTCACCAACATCATATTTCCCTATACGCCACTTGACGTGACGGGTCACCAACATCATATTTCCCTATACGCCACTTGGCGTGACGGGTCACCAACATCATATTTCCCTATACGCCACTTGACGTGACGGGTCACCAACATCATATTTCCCTATACGCCACTTGGCGTGACGGGTCACCAACATCATATTTCCCTATACGCCACTTGACGTGACGGGTCACCAACATCATATTTCCCTATACGCCACTTGGCGTGACGGGTCACCAACATCATATTTCCCTATACGCCACTTGGCGTCACGGGGGCTCCTTATTTTACTTTTTTAAAAACACTTCAATCATAGCATCTGCTTCCAAACGAGCCTTCAGCAAACGTCGTGAGAACACCAAACCAAAGGGTCGACCACGAAAAAGATGGATGAATGGAATATTAGAAGCACTAGGAAATATAACATCAGCACAGGCGAACAGAAGAGCAAAAGACCGCAAGTTATATCTACCCTCGACGCTGAAAGGCAAATGAGGAAGGAAGAGAAGAAGATCTGCTTCAATAAACACTTAAATGATAGAATCTGTTTCCATAAACTGATATGTTTATCCATATAGACACCTATATATACTTCATTCGACACTAAAACTATAGTACTTTCTTCACCCAACACTAAAACTATAGTACTTTCTTCACCCAACACTAAAACTATAGTACTTACTTCACCCAACACTAAAACTATAGTACTTTCTTCACCCAACACTAAAACTATAGTACTTTCTTCACCCAACACTAAAACTATAGTACTTACTTCACCCAACACTAAAACTATAGTACTTTCTGCACCCAAAACTAAAACTATAGTACTTACTTCACCCAACACTAAAACTATAGTACTTACTTCACTCAACACTAAAACTATAGTACTTACTTCACCCAACACTAAAACTATAGTACTTTCTTCACCCAACACTAAAACTATAGTACTTACTTCACCCAACACTAAAACTATAGTACTTACTTCACTCAACACTAAAACTATAGTACTTACTTCACCCAACACTAAAACTATAGTACTTTCTTCACCCAACACAAAAACTATAGTATTTACTTCACTCAACACAAAACTATAGTACTTACTTCACTCAACACAAAAACTATAGTACTTACTTCACTCAACACAAAAACTATAGCACTTACTTCACTCAACACAAAAACTATAGCACTTACTTCACTCAACACAAAAACTATAGTACTTTCTTCACCCAACACAAAAACTATAGCACTTACTTCACTCAACACAAAAACTATAGCACTTACTTCACTCAACACAAAACTATAGTACTTACTTCACTCAACACAAAAACTATAGCACTTACTTCACTCAACACAAAAACTATAGCACTTACTTCACTCAACACAAAAACTATAGTACTTACTTCACCCAACACAAAAACTATAGCACTTACTTCACCCAACACTAAAACTATAGCACTTACTTCACCCACGCTTAAATAATAATTTGTCACTTCCTCTAAACATTACAACGATCACAATTATTTCACAAAACGCTCAAATAAGTGCGCTCAAACGTTCAAATAAGTGCGCTCAAACGCTCAAATAAGTGCGCTAAAGCGCTCTTATCACTAAGATTCTCTAACATAAGCCGAGTTGTTCCTAATCCAACTCTTGTCCAATCAAATAATTGCCCACCCTTGATGTAAGAAAACTCATCGCGGTCTGGTATTAATCCTTTCAATTTCACGTGACATTTTGTAAACTTCACCTGTTGTTCCAAATCGTAAGCTTATTTTGTCGAGCTTCTTTGCTGTTCTTATAGAAATGTTCTTGGCAAAGATCATTAAACTTCTGATTTCTATATTTCACATTAAAATATTTTGTTTACGCTGAAGTTTATTGTATTTTACCTTACTTTATGGTAGCTCATAATATATATATATATATACAGGATGTTTTTAAAGTTGCAGTGCAGTGAATTTCTACTCTCGGAAGAAAAACGTCACCAGAAATGCGGTTAACTAAATGCGTCACACAAATTGTAAAATAAATGGTATTATTCAAATATACTTGACTGCTATCGGCGAGCTTATAATGGGTAATGTTGGTATTAACACAATAAAGTTGTGCCTAAAGCATATGTTGAAAATGTCCACCACGGGCCTCAAGACATGTCGCGATTCGTCTTTCCATATTTGCGAAAACCTTCAGAATAATGTCTGGTGATATTTGTTTAATCTTGTCTACTATTTCAGTCTTTAGGTCATTAATTGTCTGCGGATTATTTTCATAAACTTTCCCCTTCAATGCCCCCCACAGATAATAATCTGGGGGTGTTAGATCTGGTGAACGAGCAGGCCAGATTCCACGTGAAATAATGCGATTTGCAAATATGCTTTCTAAATAATTGAGTGTTGTTGTGGCTGTGTGTGCTGTTGCCCCATCCTGCTGAAACCAGGATTCCATAATTTCCCGTTCTGTAAGGTGTGCTATTAACGGTTCCAGAATTAAACTACGGTAACGTTCTGCATTTATTGTTTCATTAAAAAATATAGGTCCTATTATCCGCATACGACTTATAGCGCACCACACTCCGACTTTTTGATCGTAAAGCGGCACTTGATGAAATTCATGGGGGTTTTCACTGCTCCACAGCCGATTGTTCTGACAGTTCACATAACCGGGTAAATGAAACCAGGCCTCATCAGTGAAAAAAGTGACGTCAAGGATGGCAGCGCCATGTTCATAAATAAAATTCTGAAACCACATGCAGTAGTTTAAACGGGATTCATAATCTCTTTCTTGGAGTTGAGACACTTCAGTTAATTTGTATGGACGATTGTGTAGTTCACTTCTTAAAACCTTGTGAACAGAACTCTTAGATATTTGCACCTGTTGAGAAAAGTGGTTTAAAGATGCATTTGGACTCATTGTAATTCTGTCTTGGAGTTCCATAATTTGGTCTTGTGAAATTGAAGGTCTTCCAGATCGGTATGCATCTACCACACTACCGGTTTCACGAAACTTTTTGATCAATTTTGTAACGGAATTTCGGTGAGGGACTTGTGAGTCTGGAAATTTCCTCACGAATTGTCTAATGACCTCATCCGTATATTTACCGCCATTACGGAAGACATGCTCAACCAGAAATACCCTGTTTTCAATCGTCAACACCATTTCCTTCAAGCAATGAGACAGTGAAAGTAGCGTAGTGCCCGTCCTTTACGTAAATAAAACCTTAAAGGAAGCAGCGGTTTGTTCATAAATGTGGTTTACAAAATTGTGGTACGTAGATGATGATTACGTCATTTACTGAATATTAGAAATATTCACTGCACTGCGACTTTAAAAACACCCTACAGGCAATAATATGTAAAAATACATTTGATCTTGTCACAAAGCTAACAGTTTGACACACATTCTAATTAAAATGTATTCTGCCTGATCTTACTTATCTCATATAACCTCATATTATATCATACATCACATCATATCACACCATACATCATTCACCTCCACGTGCCAGAAACGTGGTTATACAGACCAGTGAAGAGCTCTTTCTCCGATCTCTATTTCTAAATGGATTGCGCTAGTATCATTTTCATTCTTTGGAATGCAACCTTTGGCTAAGCTATTCTGCATCTCCCCTACGTTGTACAGCTACCATCTGAAATAATTTAGTTCTCAGACTAATTAATAGCTATTCATCATCATCATCATCAAGAACCGGGCCTGCTGGCGTAGGTGATCATGTCTCTCCACAACTTTCGATCTCGGTAGCTATTTATCATTTCTGTTGTTGACCTTCTGCCAAGCCATTCTCTTAAGCTGTCTGTTATTTTTTCACTTTGCTTCCCTCTATCACTTCGTCCCTCAATTTTTCCACTTGTTACAATATATTCAAGTTGTTCTCATCTCATTACATGGCCAAAAAATGATGATTGTCTCTTCCTAATATTGGAAATTAGCTCTCTTTTTGCTTTGACTTCTCCCAGAACCTCTTCATTACTCTTCTTAGCTGCCCATGGTACTCTCAACATTTTTCTGTAACACCACATTTCTACAGACTCCAGTGATTTTCTTGTCTGTTGTCCTATTGTCCATGATTCGCATCCATATGTTAAGACTGGCTCTATATGACATTTAAGAACTCTTTTTCTTGTTTCTATTGTCAAAAATGGATTGCATAGTATCTTCCTCATTTTTTGGAAAGCTGCTTTTGCCTGAGCCATTCTGCATCTCACCTCTTTTGTACATCTTCCGTCCGAGGTTAACAAAGTTCCCAAATAGTTAAATTCATTTACCTGTTTTAACATTGTTCCACTTGACTTATTTTGCACTGAAGTGATGTCTTTTTCTTTGTTGTTACCATTACCTCTGTCTTTTTGCTATTATGGCTGAGTCCTTTATTTTTGCTTTCTTTCACTATAATGTCCAACATTTCTTGTGTAAATCATTTTCACTCTTAGCGATTAAGACGGTATCATTAGCATACCTTAGATTATTTATGTTATGACCTCCAATTGTACAAGCTATTACCGAGAGTAATTAATTATTATGTCGTGAAAATTACAGTAACATGACAATAGAAACAAGCAGTCTGCAAAGTGAAGATGAAGTGGGTTACTTGTTGAGCGAACACAAAAGAAGAGGAAGAAGAAAGACAAACGCAGTAGAAGAATTAGATGTAAAAGATAGCCGAACGAGAAGAACAAGACCAAGAAAACAAGCTGTCCATAGTAGAAACTCGAAGAAAAAGAATAAGACAGCCGAAAGCAGTAGAAGAAGAAGAAAGAAGACAGCTGAAAGCAGTAGAAGAAGAAGAAAGAAGACAGCCGAAAGCAGTAGAAGAAGAAGAAAGAAGACAGCCGAAAGCAGTAGAAGAAGAAGAAAAAGAAAGGGAAGAAGAATAAAGCCGAGCGCATTAGAAGAAGAAAGAAGACAGCCATAAGCAGTAGAAGAAGAAGAAGAGGAGGATGAAGAAATCCGAAAGCTTCAGAAGAACAAGAAGGAGAAGAAAGCAAAAGTTGCCTAATCTGCAGTTAGTGACTAGTTTTTGTTTGACACTTTATCTCTAGATTTGTCACTCTCTGTCACAACAATTTTGATAAATTGTGATGTACTGAGTTAATTCTCTTTATTTGTCTGTGTGGTTATTTTACCCTCTTGTTTCTCTGTCGACCTTCTCATCTATTGCCACATCAATATTATCTCTCTGTATTGTCATGAAACTTGTCTCTTATCTACCCGCGTGTTCTCCCCGTGTCCATGTTTTCTCTGTATCCAAAGACTGCACATGTGATTATGTTACCTTTTACCGGTGTCTATTATTCTTTCCATAGCCAATGTCTATCTGTCGTTGCATTCTGGTTATAATCTGTTACTGCCATCGCTTTTAGGCTGTGTCCCAAACGTATTTATATAAGTTACTGTGTTTATCGAGAGTCGAGTTTGATAGTTAGTCTAGTCGGCAGTGTTCCCTAGCGTTTGACTTTTCGTGGCAAGGCGCTGTGCTAAGGAGGACGTTTTAGATCCTGCTTAGGACCAAAGAGTTCTTTGTTTGTTTTTTTCTGTTGTTAATTATTTGTCATTTTTTTCCGAGTGCTGTAAACATACTTCCTCTGAATTGATTCGTTCATCTCATCTCACTTGAGCCTTTGCTTATTTCTGCTTCTTTTACCATGTATTTTTCTCTCCAAAATGACGCTCCGTGTGCTATAGTGTCACCTTAAGCGTTCTGTTGTCTTGTTCAAATTGTCTGACACAATTCTATCTTCATTTTCTTCTGCTCAAATCTTCAACATTTGTTTTTCTCTATGCGTATCCAATTCTTTCCTTTCTTATATTTAGCCGCTTTAAGGTATCCGTTTTTATATTATCTTTTACAGTGTCCGTGTTTCTACAACATATTTAAATATTGAGTAGATGTAACAACTACGATTCTCAGTTTTAGTTCTAGTATTATTTTATGTGATGCAAGTATATTTTCATGTTGTTAAAATCCTTTTTCCTATTCTTTTGCTTATTTCTGTCTCACATTTCCCATCACTTGTTATCACTTGTTGTCCAGGAGAACTATGCCATGACTCTTGAGAGCACACGCCCTCTCTATATTCTTTCTGTCTATCTTGTTGCAGACTTTCCACGTTTAGTGTGTTATCTCTGTATCACATATTTGTTTTCCCTAATGTTTATATCTAATCCATGTTCTCTTCTTGCTTTATTTTTACAACTAGAAGATGTAGTGTCTTCTGTATTTCTGCCAGTAACACAGTATCACTAGCATACCGTAGTTTTATGCCTCTGTTGATGTTTAAACTTGCTACGTCCATCATGCCTTTAAAGATCTGCTCAAAGTATAGATCAAACAAGCAAAAAGATAGAATGCTGACGTGTCCGACTCCTAAGTGCTGGTATATCTTATCACTGCTGTCTGTTCCCAGTATAAGTCAATCTAATACCAACATAACCATGATGTATATTTGTTCAGGCATTATATCAGATGTCTACGCATTATTCTGCTAAAAGCTTCAGTGCTATCTATGAAGCAAACATAAGTTTGTTTCCATCTGATATTATAATAAGAATATATCCTTTAACAATTGTCTTAACGACGTCCATTAAACAGTGATCACAACAGCGCCCTTCAACCTGTTATCATAACGATATCTTTAGTCAGTTTTCATAGCAACGTTTTTAACGGTTTGTCACAATAACTCCTTTTAACCAGTCATCACAAACGCCCCCCCCCTTTAACCAGTTATCACAATGACTCCTTTTAACTAGTTATTACAAAGATTCCCTTTAACCAGTTATCACAAACACTCTCTTTAACCAGTTATCACAATGACTCCTTTTAACCAGTTATCACAAACACCCCCTTTAACCAGTTATCACAAACACCCCCTTTAACCAGTTATCACAAACACTCTCTTTAACCAGTTATCACAAACACTCCCTTTAACCAGTTATCACGAAAACTCCATTTAACCAGTTATAACAAAGATTCCAGTTAACCAGTTATTATAGCATGTTCTTTAATCAGTTATCCTAACGACTCCCTTTGACTAGTTATCTCAATTACTCCTTTTAACCAGTTCTCTCAACGATTGCTTTAAATTAGTTATCAAAACTACGTCACTTAACCATTTATCACAACGGCTCTCATTAACGAGTTATCACAAAGACTCCCTTTAACCAGTTATCACAAAGACTCCCTTTAACCATTTATAGCAAGACTCCATTTAAGCCGTAATAATAACGACTCCCTTTAACCAGTTATCTTAAGACTCTTTTTAATAATTTATCACAACGATTTCCATTAAATAGTTATCACAACGACTCTATTTAACCAATTATAACGGCACCTATTAACCAGTTGCCACAACGACTTCCTTTAACCAGTTATAACGGCACCGTCTAACCAGTTGCCACAACGACTTCCTTTAACCAGTTATAACGGCACCGTTTAACCAGATACTACAACGACTACCTTTAACCAGTTATAACGGCACCGTTTAACCAGTTGCCACAACGACTTCCTTTAACCAGTTATAACGGCACCGTTTAACCAATTACGACAACAACTTCCTTTAACCAATTATAACGGCACCGTTTAACCAGTTACCACAACGACTACCTTTAACCAGTTATAACGGCACCGTTTAACCAGTTACCACAACGACTTTCTTTAACCAGTTATAACGGCACCGTTTAACCAGTTACCACAACGACTACCTTTAACCAGTTATAACGGCACCGTTAACCAGTTACCACAACGACTACCTTTAACCAATTATAACGGCACCGTTTAACCAGTTACCACAACGACTACCTTTAACCAATTATAACGGCACCGTTTAACCAGTTGCCACAACGACTTCCTTTAACCAGTTATAACGGCACCGTTTAACCAATTACGACAACAACTTCCTTTAACCAGTTATAACGGCACCGTTTAACCAATTACGACAACAACTTCCTTTAACCAATTATAACGGCACCGTTTAACCAATTACGACAACAACTTCCTTTAACCAATTATAACGGCACCGTTTAACCAGTTACCACAACGACTTCCTTTAACCAATTATAACGGCACCGTTTAACCAGTTACCACAACGACTACCTTTAACCAGTTATAACGGCACCGTTTAACCAGTTACCACAACGACTTTCTTTAACCAGTTATAACGGCACCGTTTAACCAGTTACCACAACGACTTCCTTTAACCAGTTATAACGGCACCGTTTAACCAGTTACCATAATCACGCCCGTCTTTCGCGCATTACAAGCTGGCCCTAGTTCAAAGACAAGAATAATGTGCTTACAAAATGGTAAGGAAAAGCTCGAGGAAACGAAAGAAGTATGGGCTAGTTGAAGATAACAACAATGAAGATACAAAATACATTTGATATCTGTTGTAATCTACTTCATTCCATTTCTTTCTTTCTTTCGTTTTTTTCCTTCCTTCTTTATTATTTTTATTTCTTTCTTCTTTCGTTTTTTTCCTTTCTTCTTTGTTATTTTCTTTCTTTCTTTTTTTTATTTTCATTCTTCTTTTCCTTTTCATTTTCTTTTTTCATTCTTTCTTTCATTCCTTTTCTTTCATTCCTTTTCTTTCTTTCTTCTCTTCATTCCTTCCATTTTTTCTTTCTTTCTTTTCATCTATTGTTGTTGACGAGGTCAGGTCAGTGTGTTTGTCGCTGCTAGCTCCCCCCACCCCTTTTCCACCCCACTTATTCTCACCTCCTTGTTTCTGTTTCTTCCTATTTAAAAAAAATACTTTTTCTTTTTTCTTTCCATTTATTTGCAATATAATTTATAATTTCTGTCTGCGTTTATTTTTCCATTTTTTTGGTTAATCTCTGTCTTTCTGCATTCTCATATGCCTTCTACTATTCTTATCTGCAGCCTCTCTTATCTTAGTAAAAATAATGAGCTACATGGCACCCTCTATCTACGGACCGCCCATTCGTAAATCGAGGGCGAGATAACTGTCGACACTTCTATCAGCAATCACACAGAACCTAATGGGGCAATTCGTCTTAGATTAATTAGCACGGATAGCTAGCGAGAGCAAGTCCCTTGACTAACCCGTTTATCTACAACATGTGATTAGAAGTATGAAGGAAAATAGGTATCCAGGGATGACGGCTTGAGAACCAGCGCTGAAGATAACGGAGCTGTGAGAGAATATTTGCGTTAAAGATGAGAAAACGTTATGTTTGTCAAAATTAATGTTTTGTATCCTTCTTGCTTGTGAGGACCTGGTAAAGAGGGAAGTAAAGTAAAGTACCCCCATCACGCCAAGTGGCGTATAGGGAAATATGGTGTTAGTGACCATAAATTTTACAGACCTTCGGCACATGATTTTTGGGGTAATGTGGTCGATATGACGCCCGTGCCGCTTTACTTTCCCATTAAAAAAACCGGTACCAATTAAAGGCTGTGTGACCCGGAAGCCGTCGGTTGGGATCGAACCCTACCTATTGTCCTTTGTAGTCCAGTTCACTAACCACTGAGCTATCGCGGCTGGTAAAGAGGGAGTTTACACCAAACTGCTTGTTAAGGTTACATCGGTTTGGTTTCCAGAGAGTTCAATTTCTTATTTTTGATTTTGTTTGTGAGTGGGTTTTATTTTTTAACTAAAAGACGGGAGTTCTAGAAACAAAGTTTAAAACATTCATGCACTGAAATCGGCGGAATGGGGTGGGGGTAGGGGGTAATGAAGAAAATAAACAGATCAAGAACAATCTGAAGGAGGACGGATGAAGAGTTACCTGAAGGAGGACAGATGAAGAACAGCCTAGACTAGGACAAATGCAGAACAACCTGAAGGAGGACAGATGAAGAACAACCTAGACTAGGACAAATGCAGAACAACCTGAAGGAGGACAGATGAAGAGTTACCTGAAGGAGGACAGATGAAGAACAACCTAGACTAGGACAAATGCAGAACAACCTGAAGGAGGACAGATGAAGAACAGCCTAGACTAGGACAAATGCAGAACAACCTGAAGGAGGACAGATGAAGAGTTACCTGAAGGAGGACAGATGAAGAACAGCCTAGACTAGGACAAATGCAGAACAACCTGAAGGAGGACAGATGAAGAACAACCTAGACTAGGACAAATGCAGAACAACCTGAAGGAGGACAGATGAAGAGTTACCTGAAGGAGGACAGATGAAGAACAACCTAGACTAGGACAAATGCAGAACAACCTGAAGGAGGACAGATGAAGAACAGCCTAGACTAGGACAAATGCAGAACAACCTGAAGGAGGACAGATGAAGAGTTACCTGAAGGAGGACAGATGAAGAACAGCCTAGACTAGGACAAATGCAGAACAACCTGAAGGAGGACAGATGAAGAACAGCCTAGACTAGGACAAATGCAGAACAACCTGAAGGAGGACAGATGAAGAGTTACCTGAAGGAGGACAGATGAAGAACAACCTAGACTAGGACAAATGCAGAACAACCTGAAAGAGGACGGATGAAGAGTTACCTGAAGGAGGACAGATGAAGAACAACCTAGACTAGGACAAATGCAGAACAACCTGAAGGAGGACGGATGAAGAGTTACCTGAAGGAGGACAGATGAAGAACAACCTAGACTAGGACAAATGCAGAACAACATGAAGGAGGACAGATGAAGAACAACCTAGACTAGGACAAATGCAGAACAACCTGAAGGAGGACGGATGAAGAGTTACCTGAAGGAGGGCAGATAAAGAACAACCTAGACTAGGACAAATGCAGAACAACCTGAAGGAGGACAGATAAAGAACAGCCTAGACTAGGACAAATGCAGAACAACCTGAAGGAGGACGTATCAAGAGTTACCTGAAGGAGGACAGATGAAGAACAACCTAGACTAGGACAAATGCAGAACAACCTGAAGGAGGACAGATGAAGAACAACCTAGACTAGGACAAATGCAGAACAACCTGAAGGAGGACGGATGAAGAACAACCTAGACTAGGACAAATGCAGAACAACCTGAAGGTGGACGGATGAAGAACAACCTAGACTAAGACAAATGCAGAACAACCTGAAGGAGGACAAATGAAGAACAATCTGAAGGACGACATATGAAGAACAACCTGAAGGAGGACAAATGAAGAACAATCTGAAGACGGACAAATGAAGAACAATCTGAAGAAGTACAAATGAAGAACAATCTGAAGAAGGACAAATGAAGAACAACCTGTGGCGGACAAATGAATAAAAATCTGAAGACGACAAATGAAGAACAAACTGTGGAGGACAAATGAAGAAAAACCTGTGAAGGACAAATGAAGAACAACCTGTGAAGGACAGATGAAAAACAAACTAAACTAGTTCAGATGAAGAACAAATGACTCTGATTAATATATATATATATATATATATATATATATATAGTTTTTAATTGGCAGAAAAAAATGTTTTTAAAATGTGTTTGAGCAGGCAGCGGCATGTACCCTTGGCTTTAACATTGTTATCTGGCAAAAGTTATGGGAAAGTTTCATTTCTCGTGGAATCTACTTGTTATTGAGAACAAAAGAAGACGACTAACGTGTATCATCATCATCATCATCATCATCAATTACCATGCCTAATAATAATAGCAAAAAGACAGAGGTAATGGTAACAACAAAGAGAAAGACATCACCTCAGTGCAAAATAAAGACAAGTGGAACAATATTAAAACAGGTAAATGAATTTAAATATTTGGGAACTTTGTTAACCTCAAAAGGAAGATGTACAAAAGAGGTGAGATGCAGAATGGCCCAGGCAAAAGCAGCTTTCCAAAAAATGAGGAAGATACTATGCAATCCATTTTTGACAATAGAAACAAGAAAAAGAGTTCTTAAATGTTACGTAGAGCCAGTCTTAACATACGGATGCGAGTCATGGACAATAGGACAACAGACAAGAAAATCACTGGAGTCTATAGAAATGTGGTTTTACAGAAGAATGTTGAGAATACCATGGACAGCTAAGAAGAGTAATGAAGATGTTCTGAGAGAGGTCAAAGCAAAAAGAGAGCTAATTTCCAATGTTAGGAAGAGACAATCATCATTTTTTGGCCATGTAATGAGAAGAGAACAACTTGAATATATTGTAACAACTGGACAAATTGAGGGACGAAGAGATAGAGGGAAGCAAAGAGAAAAAATAACAGACAGCTTAAGAGAATGGCTTGGCAGAAGGTCAACAACAGAAATGATAAATAGCTGCCGAGATCGAAAGTTGTGGAGAGACATGATCACCTACGCCACTAGGCCCGGTACTTGATAATGATGATGTGGCTTAGGTAATCATGTCTCTTCACGACTTTCGATTTCGATAGTTTTTTATCATTTCTGTTGTTGACCTTCTGCCAAGCCATTCTCTTAAGCTGTCTGTTATCTTTTCTCTTTGCTTATCTCTACGTCCCTCGATTTTCCCAGTTGTCACATTATATTCCAGCTGTTCCATTCTCATTACATCGCCAAAAAAAGTGTATGATCGCAGGTATAGAGTGATAAATAGCAACACGTATACAATACGATTGTGCAAGCGATTCTATTTCACATGCACGTAAATAGGCTACTGAAATGTAAAAAAAAACAAGGCTGACAAGGTTTCAGGATTCATCCAACCTCTAAAAATGGGTACCACAGATTTTTCTGGGAAGTAAAGGCGGCCTGATGTGATACCGTCCACATGACCCAAAAATGTGCCGTGGTTATAGAAAAATATGGTCACTAACACCATATTCCCCAAATGCCTAGCAAGGCGTGGAGCCAACCTTTACTTTATTATGGTGTAATGTAGAGTGTCTAGGCCACAGTGACTAAGACCACACATCTTCATCTAAAGACTACAGTGACCAAGACCACACATCTTCATCTAAAGGCTACAGTGACCAAGACCACACATCTTCATCTAAAGGCTACAGTGACCAAGACCACACATCTTCATTTAAAGGCTACAGTGAACAAAATCATGCATCTTCATCTAAAGACTACAGTGACCAAGACCACACATCTTCATTTAAAGGCTATAGTGACCAAGACCACACATCTTCATTTAAAGGCTACAGTGAACAAAATCATGCATCTTCATCTAAAGACTACAGTGACCAAGACCACACATCTTCATTTAAAGGCTATAGTGACCAAGACCACACATCTTCATTTAAAGGCTACAGTGAACAAAATCATGCATCTTCATCTAAAGACTACAGTGACCAAGACCACACATCTTCATTTAAAGGCTATAGTGACCAAGACCACACATCTTCATCTAAAGACTACAGTGACCAAGACCACACATCTTCATTTAAAGACTACAGTGACCAAGACCACACATCTTCATCTAAAGGCCACAGTGACCAAGACCACACATCTTCATTTAAAGGCTATAGTGACCAAGACCACACATCTTCATTTAAAGGCTACAGTGACCAAGACCACACATCTTCATTTAAAGGCTATAGTGACCAAGATCACACATCTTCATTTAAAGGCCACAGTGACCAAGACCACACATCTTCATTTAAAGGCTATAGTGACCAAGACCACACATCTTCATTTAAAGGCTACAGTGAACAAAATCATGCATCTTCATCTAAAGACTACAGTGACCAAGACCACACATCTTCATTTAAAGGCTATAGTGACCAAGACCACACATCTTCATTTAAAGGCTACAGTGAACAAAATCATGCATCTTCATCTAAAGACTACAGTGACCAAGACCACACATCTTCATTTAAAGGCTACAGTGACCAAGACCACACATCTTCATTTAAAGGCTATAGTGACCAAGACCACACATCTTCATTTAAAGGCCACAGTGACCAAGACCACACATCTTCATTTAAAGGCTATAGTGACCAAGACCACACATCTTCATTTAAAGGCTACAGTGAACAAAATCATGCATCTTCATCTAAAGACTACAGTGACCAAGACCACACATCTTCATTTAAAGGCTATAGTGACCAAGACCACACATCTTCATTTAAAGGCTACAGTGAACAAAATCATGCATCTTCATCTAAAGACTACAGTGACCAAGACCACACATCTTCATTTAAAGGCTATAGTGACCATGACCACACATCTTCATCTAAAGGATACAGTGACCAAGACCAAACACCTTCATCTAAAGACTGCAGTGAACAAAATCAAGCATCTTCATCTAAAGACTGCAGTAACCAAGACCACACATCTTCATCTAAAGGCTACAGTGACCAAGACCACACATCTTTATCTAAAGGCTACAGTGACCAAGACCACACATCTTCATCTAAAGGCTACAGTGAACAAAATCAAGCATCTTCATCTAAAGGCTACAGTGACCAAGACCACACATCTTCATCTAAAGGCTACAGTGAACAAAATCAAGCATCTTCATCTAAAGGCTACAGTGACCAAGACCACACATCTTCATCTAAAGGCTACAGTGACCAAGACCAAACACCTTCATCTAAAGATTGAACAAAATCAAGCATCTTCAACTAAAGGCTACAGTGACCAAGACCACACATCTTCATCTAAAGGCTACAGTGACCAAGACCAAACACCTTCATCTAAAGATTGAACAAAATCAAGCATCTTCATCTAAAGGCTACAGTGACCAAGACCACACATCTTCATCTAAAGGCTACAGTGACCAAGACCACACATCTTCATCTAAAGGCTACAGTGACCAAGACCCCACATCTTAATCTAAAGGCTACAGTGACCAATAGCACACATCTTCATCTAAAGACTACAGTGACCAAGACCACACATCTTCATCTAAAGGCTACAGTGACCAAGACCACACATCTTCATCTAAAGGCTACAGTGACCAAGACCACACATCTTCATCTAAAGGCTACAGTGACCAAGACCACACATCTTCATCTAAAGGCTACAGTGACCAAGACCACACATCTTCATCTAAAGGCTACAGTGACCAAGACCCCACATCTTCATCTAAAGGCTACAGTGACCAAGACCACACATCTTCATCTAAAGACTACATTGAACAAAATCAAGCATCTTAATCTAAAGGCTACAGTGACCAAGACCACGCATCCTCATCTAAAGGCTACAGTGACCAAGACCACACATCTTCATCTAAAGGCTACAGTGACCAAGACCACACATCTTCATCTAAAGGCCACAGTGACCAAGACCACACATCTTCATCTAAAGGCTACAGTGACCAAGACCACACATCTTTATCTAAAGGCCACAGTGACCAAGACCACACATCTTTATCTAAAGGCCACAGTGACCAAGACCACACATCTTCATCTAAAGGCTACAGTGACCAAGACCACACATCTTTATCTAAAGGCCACAGTGACCAAGACCACACATCTTCATCTAAAGACTACAGTGAACAAAATCAAACATCTTCATCTAAAGGCTACAGTGACCAAGACCACACATCTTCATCTAAAGGCTACAGTGATCAAGACCACACATCTTCATCTAAAGGCTACAGTGATCAAGACCACACATCTTCATCTAAAGGCTACAGTGACCAAGACCACACATCTTCATCTAAAGACTACAGTGACCAAGACCACACATCCATTATCTTTTGGCGTGTGCTGAGACTGCAATGATGGGGTATACAGCTACCTTTTTTTGTTTGGGAGATGAGATAGTAATTCGGATGATTCCACTGGCACGGGCGGTTGAGCAATTATGGATTTTAATTCGTTTGCAGTGTTACCTGGGCCTTCCATAACCAACAATATAACACCAAAGAAAAGTGGCACATAAGTTTCCTTTCACTGAAAGCGTCGAAATGTTCGGAAACGCGAGAGAATTGTAATGCCTTTGTCAGAATCGACATTGTGGCTGTCTAATAAGAGAATGGAGAAAATAAGTATACAAGAATTCACCAGTACAGCAATGTATAACTTATTCCTCGAAAATAACCAGCCCAAAGCAGACATTTTGCGAAGGTATTTCTTTCTCCTCCCACCACTAACTAAGCACATCTTGGTGACTTTGATAAGTAAAAAAAAATTCCTAGAATTCTCTAAAATGTGTATTTTCTTTGAAAGTCGTGGAAATTCTTCTTGATATAAATTCTTTAACATTCTGTGGAGAATAAAAGCACATAAGATAAGCAGTTCTCACAAAGTCTGGTATTTATGCTACTCGGGGAAGTTATTTGAAAATGTTATTTAGGTTGACAATAGTTATTCCCCTTTAATCATTCGGTTGCTGATGTCTTCCTTTGTTCCATCTTCTTCAGTTGCCGAAGTATGAGGCTGTTAATTTTTAGTTTTATTTTTTTATTTATTTGTTTAAACAGCTTGGGGTTTCTTCAGTGGCTCTTTCTATAAGTATTTGGAAGTCGTCATTAATTTGTTTTTGTTCACGCAGAAGAAGCAGGATAGTCCTGAATCACCATCATCTTCTTCTTCAAATCTTCCATCTCAATTTTCTTCAACTGCAATCATGACTTATTTAAACTACAATTCTGGATCTACTTATGAAGTCAGTTGTCTGTTTCTGGGTTTTAGTTTGCAGCATATACATGTTTCTCTTCAGATTTAGTCGACATGGACACGTTTTTCTCTACAACTAACTCTATATATAGGGGGTGGGGGTCGTGGTGTCATGTAGACTATGTTTTGATTTCGGAGTCACCCAAGAGAAGGTCAGCTTGTTACAAACCACAGTAGGGAAGAATTATGACTCTGGTAAGTCTTGATTCATGAAGAGTCCTATCTGGTAAGTTTTGATTCATGAAGAGTTCTGACTCTGGTAAGTCTTGATTCATGAAGAGTTCTGACTCTGGTAGGTCTTGATTCATGAAGAGTTCTGACTCTGGTAAGTCTTGATTCATGAAGAGTTCTGACTGTGGTATGTTTTGACTCATGAAGAGTTCTGACTCTGGTAAGTCTTGATTCATGAAGAGGCGGCTCTAGCAAGAAAAACAGGAAAATGAAGAAAAACTGAAGGTCAGAGAAGCAGTCTTTCTTAAAAAAAAAAAATATATAAATAAAGAATGAGGAATGATGCATTGTAACTAAGGCAAGATGAAAAACTCAGCGTTGTTCAGTCTGTTAATAAGAGGACTTAGATGGACAATAACAGAAACATACGTGGCGGAAAATGGGAATTAATGTTAGAAAATGAACCTTCTCTCTCTCTCTCTCTCTCTCTCTCTCTCTCTCTCTCTCTCTCTCTCTCTCTCTCTCTCCCCTCCCTTTTTCACAAAAAAAAAAAAAAAACGAAAACTAACACCAATTACAAAAACACTTATGTGACGATTTATACGAAATTAGCAACATTCTTGTTTCTTGCAATGTCAGATAAGAATATTAACATCAAATGAATGAGTAGATGGATCATAACAATATAAAGGATTTTGTTAAGAACATAAATGTTTGAAGAAGTGGAAGTGAATACAAGTACTTAGTTACGTCCAGAAATAAAAATGTAATGGCCTTGCGGAAATAACACATCCGGCAGTCACAGAATCCCGGAACAAGCATTAGCAACCAGATGTACCTTTGATAGAAGTTAGCAAAAATACTTGCAAGAGACGAAATATTAAATGTTGCAAAAACAAAATTACATTGATAAGGAGACGGTAGATTTGGGCGCAAGACGTGGATGGTGATCAAAAGATGGGATCTAGACATGAACAGGGATCTGGACATGGACAGTGATCAAAGATTGGTTCATGACACGGACAATGATCAAAAGATGGGATCAAGGCATGGACAGTGATCAAAGATTGGTTCATGACACGGACAATGATCAAAAGATGGGATCTAGACATGGGCAGTGATCAAAGATTGGTTCATGACACGGACAATGATCAAAAGATGGGATCTAGGCATGGACAGTGATCAAAGATTGGTTCAAGACACGGACAATGATCAACAGATGGGATCTAGGCATGGACAGTGATCAAAGATTGGTTCCTGACACGGACAATGATCAACAGATGGGATCTAGGCATGGGTAGTGATCAAAGATTGGTTCAAGACACGGACAATGATCAAAAGATGGGATCTAGGCATGGACAGTGATCAAAGATTGGTTCATGGCACGGACAATGATCAACAGATGGGATCTAGGCATGGACAGTGACCAATGATTGGTTCAAGACACGGACAATGACAAAACATTGGTCTAAGATAGGGACAGTGATCAAAAGATAGGTCCAAGACATGGACGGTGATCAAATGATGGGATCTAGACACATACACTGACCAAAATCTGACTGCAGCCGTTATGATAGATGGGGTAAGCTGATCAAAATCCTTTCACTTTTTGGTGGTAGCCCTAGAAACAGATTACACAGTCTATTCAGGTGCAACCCTAGAAGCAGATTAAACAGTCTGTCCAAGTGAGAAGGGACATCTGGATAAGTCAATCAAAGAGCAGAGACAACAACTTATCCCTCCCTTCAAAACTGAAGCGCAAAAAGACAACCACAAAAAAACCGAAGAGAAGATCTGATCTCTCTCCCTCTCTCTCTCTCTCTCTCTCTCTCTCTCTCTCTCTCTCTCTCTCTCTGCGATCAAGACTCAATCAGAGTAGGATTCCAGACTCTCACATGAAGACAGCTGTCTGTTTAAGTGAATTGATCGACTCCACAGACAGAACATCATAATTAGAGTCGGTTAGATCCACTCTGTCCAAGTGATCTGATCAGTTCAACCTAAATACAGCGTTTAAGAACATGTCATAGTACGCAGTCATTCATACAATAGTTGCGCTTTTCAACACCAGCCATCAAATATGCTACAACGTTTGATTTTCCTCTTGGAACTCGCATCTCGTCAATGGAGTATGGGTAAATTCTGTTGACTGATCGTGACGCAGGTATGAGTCATTACCTGTTTATAGCTCATACAGTAAGCATTTCTAATAATGGGCAGCTACGATTGCAGCAATTAATGCATGTGTCCTTATTCTGATTTTGTTTTCAAATTAACATTAGCCATAGCAACGTGGCCGTACAGCTAAAACCATTGTTTAGCCATAGCAACGTGGCCGTACAGCTAAAACCACTGTTTAGCCATAGCAACGTGGCCGTACAGCTAAAACCACTGTTTAGCCATAGCAACGTGGCCGTACAGCTAAAACCACTGTTTATCCATAGCAACGTGGCCGCACGGCTAAAACCACTGTTTCGCTGTATGAAAAGCGTATGGTGTTCGAATCCCGCGGAAAACGGAGATGATTTTTTTCTATAGGGTGTTATATAAAAATGCCGAGTCTCACACCTCGTGGCGACTGCTTGACCAAGCGGCCTTTATTCCTCTGGTTCTATCGTGTGCCCCCCGACATACACCAGCAATGGTAACATGTGTTGTAAAGATAAGTTTTCTTTAGCAACATTAAGCAATGGTCCGGTACAATGAACATGCAAACAGCAATTAGTGAATTTGACTTTAGATACAAATATGAACAACTTCCACAAGTCGATTCAGCCCGCATGGATTCGTGTGTCACGTGATGCCGATGCAAGTGAAAGAATTAATCAAGTGTGACGATCTCTAGTAAAATAGGCAGATGTAGATCAAGACAAACATGGACGAGTAACATCAAAAGATGGACAAGTCAAACTGCGATAACTTGTACCATCAAAGCAAGAGACAGAGTGGAATGGTGCAAAACGGTAGCCTTCGATGCGGAGACGACAATCAATGAAAATGAAATGATGATCTCTGACATTCTATAAGAAACGGACAGAAAGAATAGAAACCACTTTATTCGTATGAACGTCTATTCGGTAACACGTTGAGTCTATTCGGTATCAGGATTGTTCAGCGAGTTGACAAACTATAACTTAACTGCATTCGCCGTTTCCTTCTTCACAAACCTATAGACGTCTGTACTATAACTTCAATGCAAGAAATGATATAATTGTTATAGTTATTCGAAGGTCACGGTATCACTGCAAACGGATGAAAATTCATAATTGCTCAACCAGTGGAACCATCCGAATTAACATCTCATCGAATATCCAAACGAAGTAAGGCAGCCGAATTGTAACTTGCTAACATTTGATACAGAGATCGTGGTTGTTAACTTGCTAACAGTTGATACAGAGATCGTGGTTGTTAACTTGCTAACAGTTGATACAGAGATCGTGGTTGTTAACTTGCTAACAGTTGATACAGAGATCGTGGTTGTTAACTTGCTAACAGTTGATACAGAGATCGTGGTTGTTAACTCGCTAACATTTAATACAGAGATTGTGGTTGTTAGCTCGCTAACATTTGATACAGAGATTGTGGTTGTTAACTTGCTAACATTTGATACAGAGATCGTGGTTGTTAACTTGCTAACATTTGATACAGAGATCGTGGTTGTTAACTTGCTAACAGTTGATACAGAGATCGTAGTTGTTAATTCGCTAACATTTGATACAGATATAGTGGTTGTTAACTTGCTAACAGTTGATACAGAGATCGTAGTTGTTAATTCGCTAACATTTGATACAGAGATAGTGGTTGTTAACTTGCTAACATTTGATACAGAGATCGTGGTTGTTAACTTGCTAACAGTTGATACAGAGATCGTGGTTGTTAACTTGCTAACAGTTGATACAGAGATCGTGGTTGTTAACTCGCTAACATTTAATACAGAGATTGTGGTTGTTAGCTCGCTAACATTTGATACAGAGATTGTGGTTGTTAACTTGCTAACATTTGATACAGAGATCGTGGTTGTTAACTTGCTAACATTTGATACAGAGATCGTGGTTGTTAACTTGCTAACAGTTGATACAGAGATCGTAGTTGTTAATTCGCTAACATTTGATACAGAGATTGTGGTTGTTAACTTGCTAACAGTTGATACAGAGATCGTAGTTGTTAACTCGCTAACTTTTGATACAGAGATCGTGGTTGTTAACTTGCTAACAGTTGATACAGAGATCGTAGTTGTTAATTCGCTAACATTTGATACAGAGATAGTGGTTGTTAACTTGCTAACTAATGATACAGAGATCGTAGTTGTTAATTCGCTAACTTTTGATACAGAGATAGTGGTTGTTAACTTGCTAACAGTTGATACAGATATCGTAGTTGTTAATTCGCTAACATTTGATACAGAGATAGTGGTTGTTAACTTGCTAACATTTGATACAGAGATCGTGGTTGTTAACTTGCTAACATTTGATACAGAGATCGTGGTTGTTAACTTGCTAACAGTTGATACAGAGATCGTAGTTGTTAATTCGCTAACATTTGATACAGAGATCGTGGTTGTTAACTTGCTAACAGTTGATACAGAGATCGTAGTTGTTAACTCGCTAACTTTTGATACAGAGATAGTGGTTGTTAACTTGCTAACAGTTGATACAGAGATCGTAGTTGTTAATTCGCTAACATTTGATACAGAGATAGTGGTTGTTAACTTGCTAACAGATGATACAGAGATCGTAGTTGTTAATTCGCTAACTTTTGATACAGAGATAGTGGTTGTTAACTTGCTAACACTTGATACAGAGATCGTAGTTGTTAATTCGCTAACATTTGATACAGAGATAGTGGTTGTTAACTTGCTAACAGTTGATACAGAGATCGTAGTTGTTAACTCGCTAACATTTGATACAGATATAGTGGTTGTTAACTTGCTAACAGTTGATACAGAGATCGTAGTTGTTAACTCGCTAACATTTGATACAGAGATAGTGGTTGTTAACTTGCTAACAGTTGATACAGAGATCGTAGTTGTTAACTCGCTAACATTTGATACAGAGATTGTTGATGTTAACTTGCTAACAGTTGATACAGAGATCGTGGTTGTTAACTTGCTAACATTCGAAACATACCATATATGATGCTATCGAGAAGATGCATGACCTCAGTAGTTATAATGTTGCTGGCTTGAATTTTAATTGTTGTGTTACTATTGACAACACGCAGTAGACCATGTTACTATTGACAACACGCAGTAGACCATGTTACTATTGACAACATGTAGTAGACTGTGTTACTATTGATAAAACGCAGTTGACCATGTTACTATTGACAACATGTAGTAGACTGTGTTACTATTGATAAAACGCAGTTGACCGTGTTACTATTGACAACATGTAGTAGACTGTGTTGCTATTGATAACTCGTAGTAGACTGTGTTGCTATTGACAACACGTAGTAGACTGTGTTGCTATTGACAACACGCAGCAGACCATGTTACTATTGACAACATGTAGTAGACTGTGTTGCTATTGACAACACGTAGTAGACTGTGTTACTATTGACAACACGCAGTAGACTGTGTTACTATTGACAACATGTAGTAGACTGTGTTGCTATTGACAACACGTAGTAGACTGTGTTGCTATTGACAACACGTAGTAGACTGTGTTGCTATTGATAACTCGTAGTAGACTGTATTGCTATTGACAACACGTAGTAGACTGTGTTGCTATTGACAACACGTAGTAGACTGTGTTGCTATTGACAACACGTAGTAGACTGTGTTGATATTGACAACACGTAGTAGACTGTGTTACTATTGACAAAACGTAGTAGACTGTGTTGCTATTGACAACACGTAGTAGACTGTGTTGCTATTGATAACACGTAGTAGACTGTGTTACTATTGACAAAACGTAGTAGACTGAGTTACTATTGACAAAACGTAGTAGACTGTGTTACTATTGACAAAATGTAGTAGACTGAGTTACTATTGACAAAACGTAGTAGACTGTGTTACTATTGACAAAATGTAGTAGACTGTGTTACTATTGACAACACTTAGTAGACTGTGTTGCTATTGACAACACTTAGTAGACTGTGTTACTATTGACAACACTTAGTAGACTGTGTTGCTATTGACAACACTTAGTAGACTGTGTTGCTATTGACAACACTTAGTAGACTGTGTTACTATTGACAACACTTAGTAGACTGTGTTACTATTGACAACACTTAGTAGACTGTGTTACTATTGACAAAACGTAGTAGACTGTGTTACTATTGACAAAACGTAGTAGACTGTGTTACTATTGACAAAACGTAGTAGACTGTGTTACTATTGACAACACTTAGTAGACTGTGTTGCTATTGACAACACGTAGTAGAATGAGTTACTATTGACAAAACGTAGTAGACTGTTGCTATTGACAACACGTAGTAGACTGTGTTACTATTGACAAAACGTAGTAGACTGTGTTGCTATTGACAACACGTAGTAGACTGTGTTACTATTGACAAAACGTAGTAGACTGTGTTACTATTGACAACACGCAGTAGACCATGTTACTATTGACAACACGCAGTAGACCATGTTACTATTGACAACACGCAGTAGACCATGTTACTATTGACAACACGTAGTTGACCGTGTTACTATTGACAACACGCAGTTGACCGTGTTACTATTGACAACACGCAGTAGACCGTGTTACTATTGACAAAAAGTAGTAAACTGTGTTACTATTGACAAAACGTAGTAGACTGTGTTGCTATTGACAACACGTAGTAGACTGTGTTGCTATTGATAACTCGTAGTAGACTGTGTTGCTATTGACAACACGTAGTAGACTGTGTTGCTATTGACAACACGTAGTAGACTGTGTTGCTATTGACAACACGTAGTAGACTGTGTTGCTATTGACAACACGTAGTAGACTGTGTTACTATTGACAAAACGTAGTAGACTGTGTTGCTATTGACAACACTTAGTAGACTGTGTTGCTATTGATAACACGTAGTAGACTGTGTTGCTATTGACAAAACGTAGTAGACTGTGTTGCTATTGACAACACGTAGTAGACTGTGTTACTATTGACAAAACGTAGTAGACTGTGTTACTATTGACAAAACTTAGTAGACTGTGTTACTATTGACAAAACGTAGTAGACTGTGTTACTATTGACAAAACTTAGTAGACTGTGTTACTATTGACAAAACTTAGTAGACTGTGTTGCTATTGACAAAACTTAGTAGACTGTGTTACTATTGACAACACTTAGTAGACTGTGTTACTATTGACAAAACGTAGTAGACTGTGTTACTATTGACAAAACGTAGTAGACTGTGTTACTATTGACAAAACGTAGTAGACTGTGTTACTATTGACAACACTTAGTAGACTGTGTTGCTATTGACAACACGTAGTAGAATGAGTTACTATTGACAAAACGTAGTAGACTGTTGCTATTGACAACACGTAGTAGACTGTGTTACTATTGACAAAACGTAGTAGACTGTGTTGCTATTGACAACACGTAGTAGACTGTGTTACTATTGACAAAACTTAGTAGACTGTGTTACTATTGACAACACGCAGTAGACCATGTTACTATTGACAACACGCAGTAGACAATGTTACTATTGACAACACGCAGTAGACCATGTTACTATTGACAACACGCAGTAGACCATGTTACTATTGACAACACGCAGTAGACCATGTTACTATTGACAACACGCAGTAGACCATGTTACTATTGACAACACGCAGTAGACCATGTTACTATTGACAAAACGTAGTAGACTGTGTTACTATTGACAAAACTTAGTAGACTGTGTTACTATTGACAACACTTAGTAGACTGTTGCTATTGATAGCACGTAGTAGACTGTGTTGCTATTGACAACACGTAGTAGACTGTGTTGCTATTGACAACACGTAGTAGACTGTGTTACTATTGACAAAACGTAGTAGACTGTGTTACTATTGACAAAACTTAGTAGACTGTGTTACTATTGACAAAACGTAGTAGACTGTGTTACTATTGACAAAACTTAGTAGACTGTGTTACTATTGACAAAACTTAGTAGACTGTGTTGCTATTGACAAAACTTAGTAGACTGTGTTACTATTGACAACACTTAGTAGACTGTGTTACTATTGACAAAACGTAGTAGACTGTGTTACTATTGACAAAACGTAGTAGACTGTGTTACTATTGACAAAACGTAGTAGACTGTGTTACTATTGACAACACTTAGTAGACTGTGTTGCTATTGACAACACGTAGTAGAATGTGTTACTATTGACAAAACGTAGTAGACTGTTGCTATTGACAACACGTAGTAGACTGTGTTACTATTGACAAAACGTAGTAGACTGTGTTGCTATTGACAACACGTAGTAGACTGTGTTACTATTGACAAAACTTAGTAGACTGTGTTACTATTGACAACACGCAGTAGACCATGTTACTATTGACAACACGCAGTAGACAATGTTACTATTGACAACACGCAGTAGACCATGTTACTATTGACAACACGCAGTAGACCATGTTACTATTGACAACACGCAGTAGACCATGTTACTATTGACAACACGCAGTAGACCATGTTACTATTGACAACACGCAGTAGACCATGTTACTATTGACAAAACGTAGTAGACTGTGTTACTATTGACAAAACTTAGCAGACTGTGTTACTATTGACAACACTTAGTAGACTGTGTTACTATTGATAACACGTAGTAGACTGTGTTACTATTGATAACACGTAGTAGACTGTGTTACTATTGACAAAACGTAGTAGACTGTGTTGCTATTGACAACACGTAGTAGACTGTGTTGCTATTGACAACACGTAGTAGACTGTGTTACTATTGATAACACGTAGTAGACTGTGTTACTATTGATAACACGTAGTAGACTGTGTTACTATTGACAACACGTAGTAGACTGTGTTACTATTGATAACACGTAGTAGACTGTGTTACTATTGACAAAACGTAGTAGACTGTGTTGCTATTGACAACACGTAGTAGACTGTGTTACTATTGACAACACTTAGTAGACTGTGTTACTATTGAGAACACGCAGTAGACCATGTTACTATTGACAACACGCAGTAGACAATGTTACTATTGACAACACGCAGTAGACCATGTTACTATTGACAAAACGTAGTAGACTGTGTTACTATTGACAACACGCAGTAGACCATGTTACTTTTGACAACACACAGTAGATCATGTTACTATTGACAACACGCAGTAGACCGCTTTAAAATGAATCGTTAATTGGCCCACATTTGTAAACGAAAATTGCCACACACACACAAAAAGTTATCGCATTGGCTAAAACATAAACACTCTGTAAATAGTTGTCTATCTACCTTGTTTCTGTGATCAAAACATAAACAAAACCTTATCTCCTTGGCTGAAACATAAATAAAACCTTATCTCATTGGCTGAAACATAAACAAAACCTTATCTCATTGGCTGAAACATAAACAAAACCTTATCTCATTGGCTGAAACTTAAACAAAACCTTATCTCATTGGCTGAAACATAAACAAAACCTTATCTCATTGGCTGAAACATAAACAAAACCTTATCTCATTGGCTGAAACATAAACAAACTCTCTAAATCGTTGTCTATCTACCTTATCTGACTGGCTATTACATAAACAAACTCTAAATATATGTCTATCTATCTTATCTCATTGGCTAACACATAAACAAGCTTTAAATTGTTGTCAATATACCTTATCTCATTGGCTAACACATAAACAAGCTTTAAACTGTTGTCAATATACCTTATCTCATTGGCTAACACATAAACAAGCTTTAAACTGTTGTCAATATAACTTATCTCATTGGCTAACACATAAACAAGCTTTAAACTGGTGTCAATATAACTTATCTCATTGGCTAACACATAAACAAGCTTTAAACTGTTGTCAATATACCTTATCTCATTGGCTAACACATAAACAAGCTTTAAACTGTTGTCAATATACCGTATCTCATTGGCTAACACATAAACAAGCTTTAAACTGTTGTCAATATACCTTATCTCATTGGCTAACACATAAACAAGCTTTAAACTGTTGTCAATATAACTTATCTCATTGGCTAACACATAAACAAGCTTTAAACTGTTGTCAATATACCTTATCTCATTTGCTAACACATAAACAAGCTTTAAACTGTTGTCAATATACCGTATCTCATTGGCTAACACATAAACAAGCTTTAAACTGTTGTCAATATATCTTATCTCATTGGCTAACACATAAACAAGCTTTAAACTGTTGTCAATATACCTTATCTCATTGGCTAACACATAAACAAGCTTTAAACTGTTGTCAATATACCTTATCTCATTGGCTAACACATAAACAAGCTTTAAACTGTTGTCAATATACCTTATCTCATTGGCTAACACATAAACAAGCTTTAAACTGTTGTCAATATACCGTATCTCATTGGCTAACACATAAACAAGCTTTAAACTGTTGTCAATATATCTTATCTCATTGGCTAACACATAAACAAGCTTTAAACTGTTGTCAATATACCTTATCTCATTGGCTAACACATAAACAAGCTTTAAACTGTTGTCAATATACCTTATCTCATTGGCTTATACATAAACAAACTCTAAATAGCTGTCTATCTACCTTATCTCATTGACTAAAAGACTCTAAAGAGCAATGCATATTTTTCTCATTGGCTAACGTAACAATAGCAATAAATAATTGTTATTTTCTCCATTCTCAAAATATCAGCAAATCTGTCTACGTTTCTCTTATAGACGAGATAGATGTATATTTTAATAACTCAGCATTTTTCTTACAAGTTGCAAAACCTGAACAGCTTCGTCATTCGTTCTCTCTCTCCCTTTCTCTATCTCTCCTCCCCTCCATCACTCTCTCTCCCTCTCTCTCTTTCTCATTGGCTTATAAACATACTCAATACCGACTTCTATAATTTCCTCGTTGTATTAACTTCAACCCATACACTTGTGAACTCACCTTCTCTCTCCCTCTCTCTATCTCCATCTCTCTCTCCTTCCCCCCCTCTCTCATTGGCTTATAAACATACTCAATACGCACTTCTATAATTTCCTCGTTGTATTAACTTCAACCCATACACTTGTGAACTCACCTTCTCTACCTCCACTCACAGTGCATGCACATATTGTGAAAACATTCAGGAGCACGATAAATTTGTGCATTGCTTAACTGCCTACATCTTGAAAGCAAAACAAACAGGTAGCCACGACCTTCCGTCATTGAAACGAATAAACAAACACTGTAAGTAAATTGTGCGAAATACATAATGCAACGAATAGCGTTCAAAACTGGGAGAGATCTGGCCGCAGATGGCAGGGCAGATAGACAATGGAGCCGACTTGAAAAAGAGTCGGATTTTTATATTTTAATACATGGGACAGCAGGGGCATCTAAATTTTGTCATCATTATGGAATTGTAAAAATAGTGAACAAAGGCAGTCACATATCAATCAAATCAAATATCAAACGCGGAGTCTCATAAATTATACATAAATAGGGAATGTCTTCCTGGCACGTGTAAAATCAATTAACTCAATCGTCCATCTGATCTTCTATTCTAAAAAAATAAATAGGTAAACAAAATATGGCGTCCGGCGCGTGGAGTTGTCTGTCACGTGATTTTGATTGTAGAGAATGATGTGGTTTTTTTAATGGGGTTTTTTTGTGTATTATGGTGATCACAGCTGAGAAATCGGCCGTGATGGAAGTGGTAGTTCTGTTGGTGTAGAGTGCAGGCCGTAGGGCAGTGTGTGCGGGGAAGATTCTGCACCGAAAGGTTTAGCATTAATGTCTAAAGCTAAAAGTATGTGAGCGTGGGTTTCAATGCATGAGTTGGTGTGTATGCAGAAGGAAAACAAAGCTTGGATATCAGGGGGGGGGGGGAGAGATGACAGGGAGATTTGGAAGACAGAAGCTTGGATATCATGGGAGGGGGGAGATGACAGGGAGATTTGGAAGACAGAAGCTTGGATATCATGAGGGGGGGGAGGAGATGACAGGGAGATTTGGAAGACAGAAGCTTGGATATCATGGGGTGAAGGAGATGACAGGGAGATTTGGAAGACAGAAGCTTGGATATCATGAGGGGGGGGGGAGGAGATGACAGGGAGATTTGGAAGACAGAAGCTTGGATATCATGGGGTGAAGGAGATGACAGGGAGATTTGGAAGACAGAAGCTTGGATATCATGAGGGGGGGGAGGAGATGACAGGGAGATTTGGAAGACAGAAGCTTGGATATCATGAGGGGGGGGGAGGAGATGACAGGGAGATTTGGAAGACAGAAGCTTGAATATCATGAGGGGGGGGGAGGAGATGACAGGGAGATTTGGAAGACAGAAGCTTGGATATCATGGGGTGAAGGAGATGACAGGGAGATTTGGAAGACAGAAGCTTGGATATCATGAGGGGGGGGAGGAGATGACAGGGAGATTTGGAAGACAGAAGCTTGGATATCATGGGAGGGGGGAGATGACAGGGAGATTTGGAAGACAGAAGCTTGGATATCATGGGGTGAAGGAGATGACAGGGAGATTTGGAAGACAGAAGCTTGGATATCATGGGGTGAAGGAGATGACAGGGAGATTTGGAAGACAGAAGCTTGGATATCATGGGGTGAAGGAGATGACAGGGAGATTTGGAAGACAGAAACTTGGATATCATGAGGGGGGGGAGGAGATGACAGGGAGATTTGGAAGACAGAAGCTTGGATATCATGAGGGGGGGGGGAGGAGATGACAGGGAGATTTGGAAGACAGAAGCTTGGATATCATGGTGTGAAGGAGATGACAGGGAGATTTGGAAGACAGAAGCTTGAATATCGGGGTGGGGGTGGGGGGGGGAGAATTGGCAAGGAGATCTGGAAGACAGAAGCTTGAATATCGGGGGTGGGGGGGGGGGGAGAATTGGCAAGGAGATCTGGAAGACAGATAATGACTGGGGATGAAGCTAGAAAGCATCACTGGGAAGGAGAAGTACAATAAGGGAAAGAAAAATAAAGAATAGGACCGTGTTGGGACCGATACTTTGATTACATACATGCAGTGGATATTGCTGCTGTTTCATGGACAGTGAGAAATACTTGTATAGGCTTTGACTGATGCTGTTATATCACTCACGGAATGACTAATACCTTTATTGTATGTTTGATGACTAATACCTTTATTTCATGGTTGACGACTAATACCTTTATTGCATGGTTGATGACTAATACCTTTATTGCATGCTTGATGACTAATACCTTTATTGCATGTTTGATGACTAATACCTTTATTGCATGTTTGATGACTAATACCTTTATTTCATGTTTGATGACTAATACCTTTATTTGATGTTGATGACTAATACCTTTATTTCATGTTTGATGACTAATGCTTTTATTTCATGTTTGATGACTAATAACTTTATTTCATGTTTGATGACTAATGCTTTTATTTCATGTTTGATGACTAATACTTTTATTTGATGTTTGATGACTAATACCTTTATTTCATGTTTGATGACTAATACCTTTATTTCATGTTTGATGACTACTACCTTTATTTCATGTTTGATGACTAATACCTTTATTTCATGTTTGATGACTAATGCTTTTATTTCATGTTTGATGACTAATGCTTTTATTTCATGTTTGATGACTAATAACTTTATTTCTTTGATGACTAATGCTTTTATTTCATGTTTGATGACTAATACCTTTATTTGATGTTTGATGACTAATACCTTTATTTCATGTTTGATGACTAATGATTTTATTTCATGTTTGATGACTAATACTTTTATTTCATGTTTGATGACTAATGCTTTTATTTCATGTTTGATGACTAATACTTTTATTTCATGTTTGATGACTAATACTTTTATTTCATGTTTGATGACTAATACTTTTATTTCATGTTTGATGACTAATACTTTTTTGCATGTTTGATGACTAATACTTTTATTGCATGTTTGATGACTAATACCTTTATTTGATGTTTGATGACTAATACCGACTATAATAGCGACTATATCTCATAGACGGAGCGCCCATATCTCATAGACGGAGCGCCCATATCTCATAGACGGAGCGCCCATATCTCATAGACGGAGCGATTATATTTCATAGACGGAGCGACTATATTTCATAGACGGAGCAGCTAATACTTGTTTAATGGACAGTGTTCCAACCTATATCCTTGTTCATAAACACAGCGTCTAATATCTTCAATCTAGCATCACCTAACCTTTCCTTATAGGATGTCGTTTCCCTTTTAGGATGGAAAGACGGAACTAAAGTTGTACTAGAAATATAACTCACGCACACAAAATATTGTGCCTGAGGAAAAACTGAATTATTATCACGGAAATGATATTCCTTACAACACACGAGCGTTCAACGAGGGCTTGTTTTTTTTCTGCCCTTTCGTAAACACCTTGTGAAGGTGCTGTATAGATTAGTTTGAAGAATTTTATGTAGGACACGGGTCACTCAAAGTGGCTTTAATGTATTTAGCCCATATTGGTGTGTTTGTCGTTTGCGCTCCCAATCTTTTAATCTCTTGCTATGTACGTGATAGCCTTTTCCGGGACAGAATTGTGCATGAATGCCTGTTTTGTTCTCAGAAACACACTCAGAACTTAGATGAGAGTGTTCTCAGTGTCAAAAATGTTCCTCGCCACGCAGGCATATGTCTTCCGACTTCAAATGTACTCATTTTTGTATCCTCTAGTCAAACGTTTTTGAGTAGATTATTTTAAGCAATTTTGACCGAGCAGAGACTGTCTGATTTACTCGTTTCGACTATTATTGCAATGGCTCTTTGTCGTGCGCAGCATGCACACGGGGCCTCCTGATTTTCACCGTAATTAAAGAAGCCTGGATACTGGATCTCACTACCCAGAGACGACTCTGGGGGTAGGGTGGAGATAGTCTTTTCCAAAAAAAAAAAAAAAAAAAAAAAAAAAAAAAAAAAAAACCACCTAAAGTGCCAGACTACACACATAATCATTCATATGGCACACACATGTTCATAACATTCGCATCTAACAAGCGCACACACTGACATATACATACACGCACTACAAACGATAATACTCATGAGGATACCTACATACTTATTCAAAGATACACATTCATATATGAAATGATTACTGATCTGCACACCTCGTGATGACCACAGTGAGCATTCGGCATTTATTATCCAACCTTATACAAAATGTGTGGTACACCCCACAAATGGGATAATAGTCGATGGTTTTTCCTTTATTGGCACACACACATGTGAACACTCGCATACATAATCATATAGATGAACAACACACTCATATATTAACTTATTAACACAATATATGTCTAAATAAGATATACCTTTTAAGGAGGACGTTCACTTCAGGTCATTATGGTGGATAGACGGCAGGAACCATTAAAGGCTGCGTCTGAAAAGTGTTCCTTGTTGCAGTTTCCTCATATTCCAAGTCCGACTTGTTGCAGGAGCTACTGAGTTAAGTGCTCTGTGCACACCGTGAGCTGTGCGTTTCATCTGTTTTGATCATGTTTCGATATTCCAATTGTTTACGATGAGTGATGGTATCGTATGACGGAGAACACGTGGCTGTGTTCACTTTCTGTGCGGTTTCGCCTTATGTCTTTTGGCGTGTGCTGAGACTGCTATGATGGGAACTACAGGTACCTTTCTTTGTTTGGGAGATGAAATAGTAATTCGGATGATTCTACTGGCACGGGCGGTTGAGCAATTATGGATTTTAATCCGTATGCAGTGATACCGGGGCCTTCCATAACCATAACCATAACCATATCTAAATAATATGTGTGTGTGTATGTATATAGTTTTGAGTTGGGTATGGAAGCGAATGGGAAAGACATGAGAGAAGAGGGAGAGACAGAGAAAGATAGAGTGAGGGAGAATCAGACAAAAAGATATAAATGGGAGAGATACCGAGAAATATAAAGGTACAGAGAAAAAAAAGATAAAGGGGAAAACACATACCACACGATTAATCAGAGATGCACAAAGACATACATACACACAAAGAGGGTACACACCTACACCACACAGTTTATCCCCAGAGACATCCACCAGCAATCACACCATTCCTGGCGCGCCCCCACAAAAGTCAAATCCAACAACCTGCACCACACGTTTCGCAAACCGCGCGGTTTCCCACGAGCAAGCCTCGGACAGGTCAAATCACGTGAGAATTCATTTGTTCCGCCGTGCTACTTCCGCACGTGTTCCGTGATTAAATGTGCGCATGTTGGGCGAGGTAACTCTCAGTGGCTAGGTAGAGAGTGATGGAAGGACTTTAAATGAGTGCTTCGGGCTAGGTGGATCCCAGCCCTGTCAGTACAGCAACCAGCAGCAATTCATCGCTACAGCAACCAGCAGCAATTCATCGCTACAGCAACCAGCAGCAATTCATCGCTACAGCTACCAGCAGCAATTCATCGCTACAGCAACCAGCAGCAATTCATCGCTATAGCAACCAGCAGCAATTCATCGCTATAGCAAAAAGCATCAAATCATCGCTACAGCAACCAGCATCAAATCATCGCTACAGCAACCAGCAACAAATCATCGCTACAGCAACCAGCAGCAAATCATCGCTACAGCAACCAGCATCAAATCATCGCTAAAGCAACCAGCAGCAAATCATCGCTACAGCAAACCAGCATCAAATCATCGCTAACGCAACCAGCAACAAATCATCGCTACAGCAACCAGCAGCAAATCATCGCTACAGCAACCAGCATCAAATCATCGCTACAGCAACCAGCAACAAATCATCGCTACAGCAACCAGCAGCAAATCATCGCTACAGCAACCAGCATCAAATCATCGCTACAGCAACCAGCAGCAAATCATCGCTACAGCAACCAGCATCAAATCATCGCTACAGCAACCAGCAACAAATCATCACTACAGCAACCAGCAGCAAATCATCACTACAGCAACCAGCATCAAATCATCGCTAAAGCAACCAGCAACAAATCATCGCTACAGCAACCAGCATCAAATCATCGCTACAGATGCCAGCAACAAATCATCGCTACAGCAACCAGCAGCAAATCATCGCTACAGCAACCAGCATCAAATCATCGCTAAAGCAACCAGCAGCAAATCATCGCTACAGCAACCAGCATCAAATCATCGCTACAGCAACCAGCAACAAATCATCGCTACAGCAACCAGCAGCAAATCATCGCTACAGCAACCAGCATCAAATCATCGCTAAAGCAACCAGCAACAAATCATCGCTACAGCAACCAGCATCAAATCATCGCTACAGATACCAGCAACAAATCATCGCTACAGCAACCAGCAGCAAATCATCGCTACAGCAACCAGCATCAAATCATCGCTACAGCAACCAGCAACAAATCATCGCTACAGCAACCAGCATCAAATCATCGCTACAGCAACCAGCATCAAATCATCGCTACAGCAACCAGCAGCAATTCATCGCTACAGCAACCAGCAGCAAATCATCGCTACAGCAACCAGCAGCAAATCATCGCTACAGCAACCAGCAGCAAATCGTCGCTACAGCAACCAGCAGCAAATCATCGCTACAGCAACCAGCAGCAAATCATCGCTAAAGCAACCAGCAGCAAATCATCGCTACAGCAACCAGCAACAAATCATCGCTACAGAAAGCAGCAGCAAATCATCACTGCAGCAACCAGCAGCAAATCATCGCTATAGTAACCAGCAGCAAATCATCGCTACAGCAACCAGCAGCAAATCATCGCTACAGCGCAAATCATCACTACAGCAACCAGCATCAAATCATCGCTACAGCAACCAGCATCAAATCATCGCTACAGCAACCAGCATCAAATCATCGCTACAGCAACCAGCATCAAATCATCGCTACAGCTACCAGCATCAAATCATCGCTACAGCAACCAGCATCAAATCATCGCTACAGCAACCAGCATCAAATCATTGCTATAGCAACCAGCAGCAAATCATCGCTACAGCAACCAGCAGCAAATCATCGCTACAGCAACCAGCAGCAAATCATCGCTACAGCGCAAATCATCACTACAGCAACCAGCATCAAATCATCGCTACAGCAACCAGCATCAAATCATCGCTACAGCAACCAGCATCAAATCATCGCTACAGCAACCAGCATCAAATCATCGCTACAGCAACCAGCATCAAATCATCGCTACAGATACCAGCAACAAATCATCGCTACAGCAACCAGCAGCAAATCATCGCTACAGCAACCAGCATCAAATCATCGCCACAGCAACCAGCAACAAATCATCGCTACAGCAACCAGCATCAAATCATCGCTACAGCAACCAGCATCAAATCATCGCTACTGCAACCAGCAGCAAATCATCGCTACAGCAACCAGCAGCAAATCATCGCTACAGCAACCAGCATCAAATCATCGCTACAGCAACCAGCAGCAAATCATCGCTACAGCAACCAGCAGCAAATCATCGCTACAGCAACCAGCAGCAAATCATCGCTAAAGCAACCAGCAGCAAATCATCGCTACAGCAACCAGCAACAAATCATCGCTACAGCAACCAGCAGCAAATCATCACTACAGCAACCAGCAGCAAATCATCGCTACAGCAACCAGCAGCAAATCATCGCTACAGCAACCAGCAGCAAATCATCGCTACAGCGCAAATCATCACTACAGCAACCAGCATCAAATCATCGCTACAGCAACCAGCATCAAATCATCGCTACAGCAACCAGCATCAAATCATCGCTACAGCAACCAGCATCAAATCATCGCTACAGCAACCAGCATCAAATCATCGCTACAGCAACCAGCATCAAATCATCGCTACAGCAACCAGCATCAAATCATCGCTACAGCAACCAGCATCAAATCATCACTACAGCAACCAGCATCAAATCATCGCTACAGCAACCAGCATCAAATCATCACTACAGCAACCAGCATCAAATCATCGCTACAGCAACCAGCATCAAATCATCGCTACAGCAACCAGCAGCAAATCATCACTACAGCAACCAGCATCAAATCATCGCTACAGCAACCAGCATCAAATCATCACTACAGCAACCAGCATCAAATCATCGCTACAGCAACCAGCAGCAAATCATCGCTACAGCAACCAGCATCAAATCATCGCTACAGCAACCAGCATCAAATCATCGCTACAGCAACCAGCAGCAAATTATCGCTACAGCAACCAGCATCAAATCATCGCTACAGCAACCAGCAACAAATCATCGCTACAGCAACCAGCAGCAAATCATCGCTACAGATAATCTGATTCGTTCATAATTGCAACACCGAACAAACTAATATGCACAAATAACAAGTGATTTTCTCTCTCTCTCTCTCTCTTTCTGTATGTGTGTGAGTGTGTGTATATATATATATATATATATATATATATATATATATGTGTATGTGTGTGTGTATACATATAGTTTTGAGTTGGGTATGGAAGCGAATGGGAAAGACATGAGAGAAGAGGGAGAGACAGAGAAAGATAGAGTGAGGGAGAATCAGATAAAAAGATATAAATCGGAGAGATACAGAGAAAGATAGGGTTTGCTCTCTTAGGTCATATTTGTGTTCTTAGGATATTTATAGTGCTGCAGTTCTGTAGTGTTGCAGTTCTGTAGTGTTGCAGTTCTGTAGTGCTGCAGTTCTGTAGTGTTGCAGTTCTGTAGTGCTGCAGTTCTGTAGTGTTGCAGTTCTGTAGTGCTGCAGTTCTGTAGTGTTGCAGTTCTGTAGTGTTGCAGTTCTGTAGTGTTGCAGTTCTGTAGTGCTGCAGTTCTGTAGTGCTGCAGTTCTGTAGTGTCGCAGTTCTGTAGTGCTGCAGTTCTGTAGTGTTGCAGTTCTGTAGTGCTGCAGTTCTGTAGTGCTGCAGTTCTGTAGTGCTGCAGTTCTGTAGTGTTGCAGTTCTGTAGTGTTGCAGTTCTGTAATGTTGCAGTTCTGTAGTGCTGCAGTTCTGTAGTGTCGCAGTTCTGTAGTGCTGCAGTTCTGTAGTGTTGCAATTCTGTAGTGCTGCAGTTCTGTAGTGTTGCAGTTCTGTAGTGCTGCAATTCTGTAGTGTCGCAGTTCTGTAGTGTTGCAGTTCTGTAGTGTCGCAGTTCTGTAGTGTCGCAGTTCTGTAGTGCTGCAGTTCTGTAGTGTTGCAGTTCTGTAGTGTCGCAGTTCTGTAGTGTCGCAGTTCTGTAGTGTTGCAGTTCTGTAGTGTTGCAGTTCTGTAGTGTCGCAGCTCTGTAGTGTTGCAGTTCTGTAGTGTTGCAGTTCTGTAGTGTTGCAGTTCTGTAGTGTTGCAGTTCTGTAGTGTTGCAGTTCTGTAGTGTTGCAGTTCTGTAGTGTTGCAGTTCTGTAGTGTCGCAGTTCTGTAGTGTCGCAGTTCTGTAGTGTCGCAGTTCTGTAGTGTTGCAGTTCTGTAGTGTTGCAGTTCTGTAGTGTTGCAGTTCTGTAGTGTTGCAGTTCTGTAGTGTCGCAGTTCTGTAGTGTCGCAGTTCTGTAGTGTTGCAGTTCTGTAGTGTTGCAGTTCTGTAGTGTCGCAGTTCTGTAGTGTTGCAGTTCTGTAGTGTTGCAGTTCTGTAGTGTTGCAGTTCTGTAGTGTTGCAGTTCTGTAGTGCTGCAGTTCTGTAGTGTTGCAGTTCTGTAGTGCTGCAGTTCTGTAGTGCTGCAGTTCTGTAGTGCTGCAGTTCTGTAGTGCTGCAGTTCTGTAGTGTTGCAGTTCTGTAGTGCTGCAGTTCTGTAGTGTTGCAGTTCTGTAGTGCTGCAGTTCTGTAGTGTTGCAGTTCTGTAGTGCTGCAGTTCTGTAGTGCTGCAGTTCTGTAGTGCTGCAGTTCTGTAGTGCTGCAGTTCTGTAGTGTTGCAGTTCTGTAGTGCTGCAGTTCTGTAGTGCATGCTCTGGAGTCTGGATGCTCCTCAATCACAAATTACAAAAGTCGCTGAGTCCGTGACCTTGTGTACGTGACCTATGAGGCCACAGTGACCTGTTATGAGTTTTGACTATTTCGGTCTGCTCATGTCTGCTGAGATTGTCTAAGTTGTCATGTGTTGGCTCATAGTTTCCATATATAAAAGTCTCTCCATTATGTTGCCCTTGTTTATTTCATTTAAAAAAAAAAAAAGTAAAGTGCCCCCGTCACGCCAAGTGGCGTATAGTGAATATAGTGTTAGTGACCATACATTTTACAGACCTTCGGCACATGATTTTTGGGGTAATGTGGTCGGTATTACGCCCGTGCCGCTTTACTTTCCCAGAAAAAAAATCCAGTACCCATTAAAGGTTGGGTGAACCAGGAAACCGTCGGTTGGGATCGAACCCTACCTCTTGTCCTTTGTAGTCCAGTTCACTAACCACTGAGCTATCGCGGCTCCCTCGCTTATTTCAAGATAGTCTTTATTTCTTTGATGCTCTGGGGTTGAGCAATAACCTACAATGTATACTCTAACGGTATGGGAGCTGATTGGTTTCTATGTTTATAATCCAACCACCGAGGGCACTGCATTTAGGTCGTGAAACTTTAGTCAGAACAAATTAGTTTTTTGTGTAATGAGTTTCTTCGAAGAATGAAGTTTCATGCAGCATGTTGTTGTCTTCGAGAGAGAAAACCAGGGCCAATGTGAAGATATGTGGCAGAGAAGTACAGTAATGTCTAACAGGCTGGGACAAGCCAAATGATGACTGGCAAGTGGAAATGGCGGGGGGGGGGGGGTTTGTGATAAGTAAGGGAGGCAGGTCGATTGGATCAAAGTCTGGGTTGAATAAAGTGACAGAGAATAGGGCAGAGCGACAGGATGTGGAAGAGAGAGAGACAACAAGTGAAAGAAAGAGAGAGAAGACAGAAAGAAAGAAAAAGAACAAGACAGAGTGGAAGATAGAGAAAAGAAACAGAAAAAGAAGGCAAGAAAGAGAGAGAGAGAGAGAGAGAGAGAGAGAGAGAGAGAGAGAGCAGATTCATAAAGGTAGAGACTATGACAGATTGGGGGAAACTAACATGTTGGAGTCACAAAGACTCCAAATGAACTATGGATCAGGCTGGAAGCATTCTGGGGGACAGGTAGCAACACAATGTAGTAGGCTTTCATGAAGTGCTGTTTTACGGTTATGCTAAATATGTGTCTTTTCTTCTTTCTTCTTTCTTTCTTTCTTTCTTTCTTTCTTTCTTTCTTTCTTTCTTTCTTTCTTTCTTTCTTACTTTCTTTCTTTCTTTCTTTCTTTCATTCTTTCTTTCTTTCTATCTATCTATCTATCTATCTATCTATCTATCTATCTATCTATCTATCTATCTATCTATCTATCTATCTATCTATCTATCTATCTATCTATCTATCTATCTATCTATCTATCTATCTATCTATCTATCTTTCTTTCTTTCTTTCTTTCTTTCATTCTTTCATTCTTTCTATCTATCTATCTATCTATCTATCTATCTATCTATCTATCTATCTATCTATCTATCTATCTATCTATCTATCTATCTATCTATCTATCTATCTATCTATCTATCTATCTATCTATCTATCTATCTATCTATCTATCTATCTATCTATCTATCTATCTATCTATCTTTCTTTCTTTCTTTCTTTCTTTATTTGTGTATGTTTGTTTGTTCGGTTTTTTTTCGTGAGAAATGTAAATCTCTTTCATTAAACGAAAGTGGGTGACACGAGTTTTATATTCAGTGAATTGAAATAGAGATATTTTTATAAAGACTAGAGAATTGGGGAAAGAATTTTTCGATCTAGAGAATTGGTGAAAGAATTTTGCTTAAATTGATATGGCAAAGGAATTTTGCTTCAATAGATGTGGTGAAGGAATTTTGCTTAAATTGATATGGCAAAGGAATGTTGCTTCAATAGATGTGGTGAAGGAATTTTGCTTAAATTGATATGGCAAAGGAATGTTGCTTCAATAGATGTGGTGAAGGAATTTTGCTTAAATTGACATGGCAAAGGAATTTTGCAGCAATAGATGTGGTGAATAAATTTTGCAGCAATAGATGTGGTAAAATAATTTTGCTTAAATTGATATGGCAAAGGAATTTTGCTTCAATAGATGTGGTGAAGGAATTTTGCTTCAATAGATGTGGTGAAAGAATTTTGCTTACATTGATATGGCAAAGGAATTTTGCTTCAATAGATGTGGTGAAGGAATTTTGCTTCAATAGATGTGGTGAAGGAATTTTGCTTACATTGATATGGCAAAGGAATTTTGCTTCAATAGATGTGGTGAAGGAATTTTGCTTCAATAGATGTGGTGAAAGAATTTTGCTTCAATAGATGTGGTGAAGGAATTTTGCTTCAATAGATGTGGTGAAAGAATTTTGCTTCAATAGATGTGGTGAAGGAATTTTGCTTCAATAGATGTGGTGAAAGAATTTTGCTTCAATAGATGTGGTGAAAGAATTTTGCTTCAATAGATGTGGTGAAAGAATTTTGCTTCAATAGATGTGGTGAAGGAATGTTGCTTCCGTAGAAGAAAATTAAATATTTTTGCTCTCTCAAATGGAAAATATAATTGTGCTTCTGAGAATAGATACAATCATTTTACTTCCAGAAAACACAAAAGAAAAGATTATCTTTCTTTGAGATAACAAATAAAAAAGATCAATCTACTCTGAAGGAATAGAAGAGGAAATGTTGTTTCCAAAGAAATAAAGAAAAACATCATTTTCCTTCGCGAGAATTGGAAAAATATTGTTTTTTTTTTTTTTTAAGAAAATGTTTGAACGAATTTTGCTTCCAGATAATTGAAGAGAAATTGGCTCTTTCAAAGAATAAAAAAAGGATATATTTTAAACTAAGGAACAAAAGAAAAAAATGCAATTTTCCTTCAAGTGAAGAGAAGAGATAATTTGCTTCCACAGATTAGAAGTTTCTTCACGGGAGTATTAAAAAAAAATAGATAAATTTGGTTGGAGAGACTATGTTTGAAAACTTGCTGCAGTGCGTCAATTCACGGACTTTTATTGCTGGTTACATTGATTTGATTTCATCGTCCACAGCTGTCTTTTTTTCCAAATAAAAGAAGTACTTTAGTTCTAATCTTGGAGACTCTGTCACATTTGTGGATGAAGATGTTCTGAGTCTTGTGCATTTCACTCATTCTTCAAATTTATTTTTGGAATAGAAATTTCAATTTGTGACATCAGACATATAAAACGTACAATTTTTGGAATAGGAATTTCAATTTGTGACATCAGACATATAAAACGTACAATTTTTGGAATGGGAATGTCATTTTGTGACATCAGACATATAAAACGTACAATTTTTGGAATGGGAATGTCAATTTGTGACATCAGACATATAAAACGTACAATTTTTGGAATGGAAATGTCAATTTGTGACATCAGACATATAAAACGTACAATTTTTGGAATGGAAATGTCAATTTGTGACATCAGACATATAAAACGTACAATTTTTGGAATGGAAATGTCAATTTGTGACATCAGACATATAAAACGTACAATTTTTGGAATGGAAATGTCAATTTGTGACGTCAGACATATAAAACGTACAATTTTTGGAATGGAAATGTCAATTTGTGACATCAGACATATAAAACGTACAATTCGTTTCATCATTATCATTCAATACTGTCACAGCATCGACGGCTGGCTACCGTGGAGCACCATTCCACTCTGTCTCTTGTTTTGATGGTGCAGGTTGTCATAGGCTGACGTGTCCATCTTTTGATGTTACTCGTCCATGTTAGTGTGGGTCTGCCTCTGCTTTTTTTACCTTGTATTTTCCTTCCAAGAATACATTTTATTAGGCTGTTGTGTCTTTTAACATGTCCCAAAAATCTCATTTGTTTTGTTTGAATTGTGTTTAGCAGTTCTCTTTTCATTTTTAGTTGTTTTAAGACTTCATCTTAGGTTATTGATTATCTTTCCATTGATGTGTTTAAAGATTTGCTCAGTGTTTAGATTGAATAGACTTGATGATAGGATGCACAATTCTTTCAACGAAAGTCAATATTTATGTGAGTGCTATTTTAGTAGTTAATGTTCGTAAATATGAAGACCAAACATGAGTAAATTTGACAGTATCAGTGAAAAATGAAATATTTTTTAAACTACATAATATCGATAATTCTAAGATACAGCATCTACTGATCGCTTTGAATGTTGACTAGAAGAAACATGTGTATTTCATCTTCTTGGAAAGACACAAATGAACAAGTGGACTAAAGTATCAACGACAAACTACTGTGAGTCATCCCCAGCGTATTTACATTGATTGTATTCATTATTGCGGTAAAGTAAAGTGTCCCCGTCACCCCAAGTGGCGTATAGGGAATATGGTGTTAGTGACCATAAATTTTACAGACCTTAGGCACAAGATTTTTGGATAATGTGGTCGGTATTACGCCCGTTCCGCTTTACTTTACCATAAAAAAAATCCGGTACCCATTAAAGGCTTGGATGAACCCGGAAGCCGTCGGTTGGGATCGAACCCTACCGCTTGTCCTTTGCACTCCTCATTATTGCGGTAACAAGTCTATATTAACTATTAGCAAGAATAAACAACACAATTCATATAGTCTATATTGTCATTAGTCGACTCTGACAGTCTCTTCCATGTTTGTCACATTTGACATTGTGGAAATGTATAACTCAATAGATCATATTACTATCATTCTTCTTCTGCATTTCTTCTTTTCAATATTCGGTGGAGTAAAGGTTTTAAACAAATACTTCACAAGAGTTCTGTTTGGTGCCATTCTCTTAGATCGGTCCATGCCTTTCTCGTCTTGTTCATCTGTTCTTTTATCTGTCTTGTTCAAGTTTATGTTGGCCTACCCCTTTCTTACTCTTAAGTTAAGTTCCATGCATTGAAATCTAACTAGTAACGGATCCGAGAAGTGATAAGGATCCTAACATAGTTTAACATAACATTTCTATGTCTTATGATTTATTTTATGAAGTAATGACAACTCTTTAATACTATTGATCTCTTTAATAGTATTGACCTCTTTAATAGTATTGATCTCTTTAATAGTATTGATCTCTTTAATAGTATTGATAATTTTTTGTAGACTTAATTTAGTCTGTTTTCTAGAGGCACGAACAGAGAGCAACAAGGGGTTAAGGTCTTAATCAGTTCTAATTCACTGATAATGACACACGCAGTCAGCTATGAGTCGCTGACCGCTTTCACCCCATGGATTATATCCTTTCTCTGTTTAACTGGGAGATTTATTATTTGTGGTGGCCTAAAAGTAAAGACGCCTCTTTATACAATAAATAAAAAATAAATGCGGTAATGTTTATGTCATATTTACATTTGTCATTACAATATATATTTGAATTGTAATCTTTGACATTTTCATTAAACCAACCTTCGTGATGTAATTGTATGTCTGTATGCAGCAAGAACAAAACAAAGAAATGAAACATTTATGGCAAGACACCAACTGACTTATTAAATTGAAGTTACTCAGGGGTTGTAACTCTCAATTCCAGGAGTGAGATTTTATATTTAACTTGAGCAGCTAAAAACGAAATATCATTTAAGATAATGAGAATCCGGTGACGTTGTGCTTAGTGCACCAACGTACCGACCTGAAGGTTTGGGTTTTAAAGCTGATTGAAGCAAAATTTTTTTCAACCTGAAAGGTCAATCGTCAGTCAAGACCTGAAAGTTCCTTCTTTAGTCATTCTTTGGGACTCTACGTAATCGAGACCTGTTCTTTAATATTATATTATCGATTTCTCGGCAAGCACGCATATTTAGCAAAAAGTTGAGGACATTGAATTACAATATGTAGCTACTATGCATAAGCATTTAACTGAATTATCGAGTTATGTGTGTGTTATTATGATCGCACTCCGAACATGTCCATAGGTGCTCAGGTCCCCTCCTCAGCATGTTCCGCAACGTCCAGCAACTGACGACTCTAGTTCTGTGTTGGTTGATATGTCTTGTTACGCGCCAACTAAGCCTCTCTCACGGGAAATGTCTTTCGTGCATGTCAAAATAATGCAAATTGCATTATTTTGTACTTTCTCCAGCCTGTCGATCTGCGTTGTACCGACAATGAGAATTGCTAGGACATACTCAATTGGTACGAGAACCAGTCTCAGGAATAGAATATATAAGTAGCCTGTGCTAACTTTTGGCAGCTGCCATGACTTCCATGGCGCTAATCCTTTGGGGGCTTTTATTATCACTTGGTCAACATGGTCCTTAAAACACAGACTGCAATTAAACGTAACTCCTAGGTATATCATTAACCTGTCCCTGGTCACATCGCTAGCCCCCATTCGTACCATCGTTTCCATGTTAACGATATGATTGTTAAGAGAGAACCACGCCACTGATGCTTTAATAGGATTAACCTAGGCATCTGATAGTCCAGATCTGGAGGCGCGATCGAGTTCGTTTTGCAATGTAGAGATGATTACCTTCTTCCCTCTGTACAGACCAGAATGTCATCAGCAAAAGTTATAGTTCTCTACCCCTTTCACTGAGCTGTTCCGCGATTGTTATTGTGTACACGTTAAATAAGACTGGTGACAATGGTGAACTTTGAGACAACCCTGGACAAATTGATGTGGGGACGGGCTACTAACTTCCATATCTGTGTGAACTCTCCACTGAAACAGTGCTGGAGCTATCCATCTGAGTAGGATGAAACTGCCAGTTTGAGAAGCATATGCATGAGTTTCTCAAATGGTACTCTCTTGTATGAATCTTCCAGATATATCGCAGCTACACATGTGATCTATCGCAGCTACAGGTGTCTCCTCTCGTCTGTGAAATGCCTCGAAGATATCGTCGCATTGAGCCGTCTCTTTGTTAAATCTATACCCTCCATGTTAGCACGTTACTCCAATGTATCATTGAAAACAGTAACATACAACAGAACCGTGTGGCAGATGAATTCAAATACTCTCTGTCGTGTATTTTGGACAATGACCATTGCACTATGGCAATCTCCCTTTGTTTTCCATTTTTTCCCCTGGTATTATATTTTAGTGCATATTCGCTTTAATATTTGTAAGGCTAAAATAACACATTTTATTGCATTAAAATGTTATGGCATGTATGCTTTGATGTATCACGTGACTCATTCGTAGCCACGTGCAGTGTGCCCTATTCATGTCACATTAAAATCTTTATTTGTAAATGTAGTTATTTCTTTTGTATTGTTCTTCCTTTTGAGGAGGCCGTACAAACAGAAATACCCATCTAAGCTACGGCAGAAAGGAAAACAGTACAACTAAATGGTGATATCATATAGACAACAGTACTATAGTTCGTTCACAAATTCGTGTCCACAGAGTTTATTATTATCTCGGAAACTAGTTGATGAATTTCTGTAATTCTTTTTCGTGAAATCTTATTTGTTCACCGACCTTCAGTCTGATTTTTTGCCCTACCGCCATGCATTTATGAAATATTTTTTTCTTATTTGAGGTATATAAAAATATGATTTTCTTGCTTGTCCTAAATTTTAGGATTTTACAATACCCACATTTGTTGTAATCAACTCACCAAGTTAAAAAGACAAATTTCACGTGCACACTACACAATCTTAGCACCGTTCCGCATTCATAAATTGTAAGACGAAAGCCACTCCGAGGTTTTTATTTCGTAATTTCGTTTCCGATTTCTTGTTAAATTGGTCCAGAGGCGTATTTTGACAAAATATTTTCTATTAATGAATATTCCCGTATGTGTGATCATTTGTAAGCTGTTGTGAAGTGACTACTTGATTTTTAAAACCATGAAGAATTTAAAGTGTAAATTCTACACTATGCAAAAGGTAACTGTTATTGACATGCACTTTTGCAAGGAATCTAAAAGGGATCGGTTATATTACGATATCAAAAAAACTATAAAACAGAATACGGGCAGCACTAAATATAGACAGAAAGTCTTTCAATCGATGGATAGGACAGGAACTTTGACTCTACGGAGGCGACGGTCAAGCAAGGAAGTTTAGCTATCTCTATGACGAAGATATAAAATCAAATGAAAAATGTTGCCCTATTCAATGTAATACGGATACGCCTTTGGCTTGCATTGTTAGAATTTTAAAAAAAGCATAATTTACAGTAAAATCTAATGTTTAGAGCACGCGGTTTGATATTTTCCTAAAATTATAATACAAAAAACGATTTGTGCAAAATCAGACTACCTTTGTACAAAAATGTTATAAAATCTGAAGGCCTGTGAAAAATAAGAAATTCATCAAACAGTTTCCGAGATAATTGATCAACTCTGAGGAACCGAATTTGTGAACGAACTATAACAGTATTAACATATAAGAAATCAAGGAATTCCTTTGACTTACTAAACATCGAAACTTCATAAGCTTTTTGTGCATATTTCTTTTAGCTATATTTCAACAATCCTTGTGGCTGCTTCGAGTTATTGCCCCATCACAGAAAAACAAAGGCACTCAGCATGAAATACTTAGTAGCTTTCAATTCTGGAAGGATGTGGTTAATGTTGGTTAAACCTGTAGTTAATGTCGGTTAAACCTGTAGTTAATGTTGGGTAAACCTGTGGTTAATGTTGGTTAAACTTGGGTGAACCTGTAGTTAATGTTGGTTAAACCTGTAGTTAATGTTTGGTAAACCTGTAGTTAATGTTGGTTGAACCCGTAGTTAATGTTTAATTTTCCAAACCAAAGCATCAGTTTTTATTGGTTAAGTTTTTGTGATCAATGTTAATTAATGTTGGTTAATGTTGTAGTTAATGTTGGTTAAACCTGTAGTTAATTATGGTTTAAGTTGTAGTTAATGGTGGTTAAAGTTGTAGTTAATGGTGGTTAAATTTGTAGATAATGTTGGTTAAAGCTGTTGTTAATGCTAGTTAAAGTTGTAATGTTGGTTAAAGTTGTAGTTAATGTTGGTTTAGGTTGTAGTTAATGGTGAATAAAGTTGTAGTTAATGTTGGTTAAAGCTGTGTCAATGTTGGTTAATAGCTGCTGTTATTGTTGGTTAAAGCTGTGGTTATCTTTGGTTAAAACTGTAACAAATGTTGATTAAAGATGTAGCTGATGGTGATTAAAGTTGTAGTTAAATATTGGTTAAAGCTGTTGTTAACTGTTGTTAAATTAGTTAAATTATTTTTTTTTCTAAACGATGTTAGGAGTTACATTAAGCTCATTTTGGCTCTAATGCTCATTAGTCTTTCTGATGCTGAATTATCAATTGAAAAGTCAGCCTATGACAATCTGCACCATCAAGGCAAGACATAGAGTGGAATGACGCTCCATGGTAGCCAACCTTCGATGCGGAGACGGCACTCAATGATGATGATGATGATGATGCTGAATTTGTACAAGGACATGAGATCTTTTATCCGTCTTTTAAAGGAATGGCTATTCTACCTCCTATAGTCTTAGATCAGAGATCTTGAACGTGACTGTAGCACAGGCAGAATGACTGCTACAATCATAACCGATATATGTTGAACAGACATTTCTCTTGTGGCCATCGCTGGTACCAAACCAGGATAAGCTGATTGCTGATGTCACCAGAACGATTTCTTCGAATTTATTAATATTGACGTCTAGAAGTGCATGCAGAAGAAAAGACAAGTGGAGCATGATGATTTTAAATATTAACTAAATTGTTGCACGTGGGTTCAAACTATACGAGGTAAGGCGCCTCACAGGAACAGAACTGGAAACTGTCACGACCCAAGGCTGATGGCTTGCATCAGGATCTGTGAATCAGAACCATTCAGACCCTACTCTACCTCTTCGCGGTGCCTCTAGAAACAGACCAATCTGTTTAGTCTGGCATAGAAAGTAGGGATCGAAGAGTGAAGACAACCCGGTACTCAAAAATAGCATCATGACGTCGGATGTGTTGGGCCGAAATGTGCATATATTACAGTTTTACCGCAAACCACAACATAACATATACACGCCACTTAACGTCCTTTTAAGGGCAGATGACGAAGAGATGTATCCCTTTCGTCATCGGGCGAACGCAAGCAAGCAAGCAACTACCTCTTAAGGGCGGATGACGAAGAGATATATTCCTTGTCATCGGGTAAATGCAGGCAAGCAAACCTGACACTTATTAGCTATGGACTAGCACTTCAACCCCAGCGCCAGAAGGGACCAACTCAATTGGAATTCGATGTTTCAGTGAACGCTTTAACTTGGAAAGAGCTCAGTGGTTAGTGAAATGGACTATTAAGGACAAGAGGCCAGTTCGATGCTGATCGACAGCTTCAGGTTCACCCACAGCCAACTATAGACTTGCTTAGGCCTGAGGGCTGTGATGAAATTCCCGGAAAGCCACCAACTAGCCTGACGTTGTCAGCTTTGTGAGCAGGGGTGTTGTGGGTAGAGTGAAGACACCCGTCTTTAGCTTGTATAGTTTTATAACGTCACTCTAGGTGGTCGGGTTTTTAGATTTCATTTTCTGCCAGCGGGCCTTTATTAAATATGTAGTTCGCTGTGGTTCACCCAACTTTAAATGTGTTTATGTTGTTTCCTTTCGGGGGTGGGGGTGGATAAAGATGGTCCTGGTGTATTACCGACCACATTACCCTAAAATAATGTGCCACAAGTCTATTAAAAAAATGTGGGCACTAACACCATATTCCCTATACTCCACCAGTTGGCGTAGAAAATGCTCTTTCTTCTTTTTTTTATGTTAATATTTACAAATTATTATTGAAATTACCAAACACGAAGGAAGTAAAGAAACATGCTATGTTTACAAATTGTGGTTAACAATGTTGTCTATGTCTCGCTGTAAATGTATTAATGATGTGTTCATAAGCGGTTCATAATTTCCAATCTCCATACATGATTAACAAGAATAACGGAGCACATTGAAGGTATTTGCCGAGTTGTTTTTATAAGCATAACAAACGTCACACTCTGTTATACAAATTTGCATGTCGCTATTAGAGACTGCCAAGTTAACAATTTCACTTTAAACAAATTACCGGCTGTGACAAATTACCGCTTACACTCTGGATAAATTAAATGTTGTACTCCCATCAATTTTCGCACATTCATCAATAAATTCATGTTTATAAAATGCTCATTACAATTAGAATTTATTATCAGTTACATTCTAAATAAAATATTCGTTAAACTCTGAATTTACTACCGATCTGAATTTAGATCAATTAATCTCTAAACTAAAATTAAAGAAATTAATTGCAAATTAATTGTTACAGATACAACAGCATAGACAAATATTTAATTATGTCCTAATACAATTAATGAGGAAATTAGAGAGATCGCCAATCAACCACTAATATCTTCAGTAATAAAGAAAAGACGATGGTCATATGTTGCACATGTGATGAGAAGAGATAATAACTGAATAGCAAAGCAAGCCCTCATGTGGGAAACAACAAGTAAGAGGAAAAGAGGAAGACCCAGAGAGACACTGAGAAGAACATTGATGAGTGGGACAAAAGCAGCAGGAGTTGGCTCCCTCAATGAAATAGAGCTGCTTGCACAGAACAGAGACAAATGGGGAGATTTGATAAAATATCTTTAAAAGAATTGAAAACTGCTAGAACAAAAAAATTAGATAAGAGAAGGAGTATCTTGGTCGACGCCGTATGGAACAACTACGGCTCGAAAGATCAATAGATAGAAAGATAAATAATACAATTATATTTAAATACTTTACATAAATATTTCGGTTATATTTTATAAATAATGTTTCAGATTATATTATTGTTCAATTTCAGGTTTTCATTGTAAACAGGTGGCCCAATGATTCCCTTAGCAAATGTTTTTACAAATAGAAGAGACATACAATTACGAAAGATATGTAAATATTTTGTCCGTTCATTCTATAGACCAGTAATGGCCAAATGGCGCCCCACGGGCCAAATCCAGCCCGCCTTTCTATTTTTCTTGGCCCGGAAGAGTCCACGGAAACTGCTATATTAAATATCTTTAAATAAAAACCAAAGTTCGAATCGGTAAAAAAATATAATGTTAAGTTCATTTTGAAATAAATAAATAATTGTCTTATTCATCATCATCATCAAGTACCGGGCCTGCTGGCGTAGGTGATCATGTCTCTCCACAACTTTCGATCTCGGCAGCTATTTATCATTTCTGTTGTTGACCTTCTGCCAAGCCATTCTTTTAAGCTGTCTGGTATTTTTTTCTCTTTGCTTCCCTCTATCTCTTCGTCCCTTAATTTTTCCAGTTGCTACAATATATTCCAGTTGTTCTCTTCTCATTACATGGCCAAAAAATGATGATTGTTTCTTCCTAATATTGGAAATTAGCTCTCTTTTTGCTTTGACCTCTCTCAGAACATCTTCATTACTCTTCTTAGCTGTCCATGGTATTTTCAACATTCTTCTGTAAAACCACATTTCTACAGACTCCAGTGATTTTCTTGTCTATTGTCCTATTGTCCATGATTCACATCCATATGTTAAGACTGGCTCTGCATACCATTTAAGAACTTGTTTTCTTGTTTCTATTGTCAAAAATGGATTGCATAGTATCTTCCTCATTTTTTTGAAAACTGCTTTAGCCTCAGCCATTCTGCATCTCGCCTCTTTTGTACATCTTGCGTCTGAGGTTAACACACTCACATTACATACTATAATATATGTTGTCAAAGTGCAAAAATGTATGTATATATGCCTAAATCACATAATGCAATGTTTGATGATACTGTTAAGTTTGGCCCCCTGGTGCTGGCCTTGATCAACTTTAGGTTGGCCACAACTTCTTCTCCTTTCCTTCCTCATCTGCCTTTCAGCGTCAAGGGGAGATACAATTTGCAGTCTTTTGCTCTTCTATTCGCCCCTTCTGCTGTTATGTTTCCTAGTGCTTCTAATATTCCATCGATTCATCTTTTTCCTGGTCGACCCTTGGGTCTGGTATTCTCGCAACGTTTATTGAGAGCTCGTTGTGTTGTGTTTTGATCTGTCTGCCGTGTCACGTGGCTAAACAATTTTATCTGTTGTTTCTTCATATATTCTATAGCGGGGGCTATTCCTAGCTTTTTTCTCAGTTCTTGATTTCTGATCTTATCTCTCAGACTGTTTCCTGTCATTCGTCTGACACATTTAATCTCAGTAGAGGTTATTTTTTCTTATTGTTCTTTCAACCAGGGTCCAGGTCTGGCATTGGTAAATTAACCAATTTTATTATCGACACGTAACAGAAAGCTGCGACTGACTACGGGCATTACCTGCAAATTTTGTGGAGACCAGAGTCAATTTATTATGTACTTAACACATAATGCAGGTTATAATTTAGACCAGAGTCAATCTATTATATACTTAACACATAATGCAGGTTATAATTTTTAACTAGTATTAATTATATACTTAACAATAAGGAGCTTTTAGGCTCAAACGCAGCAGGAGGCTGTTTTGACTGGGAGTCAAAACCAATAGCGGACCTATCCTCTTAGAGTGTTAAGAAGGTTAAGGATTGCATCACCTGCCTGACGGTGGAGCCACTTCTGATAATCAGACTGACTCCTCTTCCGAAGCTCTTTTATAAAGAGTTTCCTATCGTTGCCGATTACTTCTTACAGATAGCTTGACCGTTACACAGGAGACAAATCACAGATTGCACAAAAGAAGAACGTGTCTAACACATTGACATAAATTATCAAGCAATGCACCAGAAAGAAGACACATTGTCCGGCACACTCAAATAAATCGTACGGCAAACTCTAAACAAACTACTCAGTACATTAAACAAAAAATTAAACGCCATGACGTGTACCAGAGCATGAGAGAGAGAGTCTGTGATAGAAGGATTGGTTAAGGCATAACAATGTTTTAAATGAATCAAGTCGCTACTTAATTGTAATATTTGAACAAATATTTGTTTATGTATTGTCTATTCTTCCAGAAGGACTACTGAGCCGCAACTCCGATTTAAAAAAAAATAATAATTGTGTGACCTTCACCTAAGAAAGGCTGTGCCGTGTTTATCTATATATATACACATATAAATATATAATATGTCAGCTGTAGCTAGAGGACATTCTCAAAGAGGCCAACACAAAAAGGGAACTCCTAAAAAACATCAGAAAGAAACAATCAACATTTTTTCGGGCACATCATGAGAAGAGGAAAGAGATCGTGGGCGACAAAGAGAGAAAATACTGGATAGCTTGGTGTCAGGGCATGGAAAACAGTCAACAACAGAACTGATACGATGCACTGTAGATAGGAGAATGTGAAAGGACATGATCGCCTACTCCAACCGGTATGACACATGATGATGATGATGATTATGTAGCTAGATAGCCATGCGTTATTTCATTGGCCCATTCATCACTTGATGTCCATATTTGGTAGTGACCATCAACAAACTGATATGTGATGTGGTCAGACTGCCGTCGGAACGACCTATTTCCTTGCAGGATAAACTTTTCGTTTAGTTTCCATTTTTCGAGGGCTGGTGAAAGAAGAGATCGTGTCGGTAAAAGCAAACATAAACAAATTAAAAAAAAAAAACAAACATACAAACTCTCAACTTCAGGCAGTTCACTGTAAACCATCAAAGCAGCAAATGTTTGCACTAGTCATTTTTGTCATCACGCGTCATGTTTGAAAACACATTAAAAAAATTTGTGGAAAACATAAATTATTGTAAAATTTGCAGTACTACAGTAAACCAAATGGTAGCAATATATTAAGCTTTAAATACAAATGCTCTTTGGTTGTTGTTGTTGTAGGCGGTATTAATCCCAAGTTATAACCAGCTGTTTTTTTTTTTTTTTTTTTTTTTTTTTTGGGGGGGGGGAAGGTTATATACGCACACATATATTGGTCCAATTATATTTTCTACAGCTTATCTGAGTCACGTGACGTTTACCCATATAAACGGGAACGCAGTAGACATGTTCTTTTTATGCCGTTCGATTATTTTGTTCTTTTTCAAATCCATTATAAAAAAAAATGTAAGACCTCTCCTAACAGGGCAGGGTGGATGCAACAGGTGTAACTGTTGCTTGTGCTAAAGAATGTCCCGTGTGCTCAATAACAAGGTAAGCCAAGCGGACAAGAGTCTATCCACGTGGAGGGGCTCCCCAGAAAACAAACCCTTGATGCCTAGCAGTTACCTTCAGCCTTCGGGAGAAGGAAAGGCTATGGGAGAACATTCAGACAGTAACCACGAGCATCTTCTTCTTCCTTTCATCTCCCTGTGGAGCATAGGTCTTCAACAAAACACTTTCCAAGTCGTTCTGTTTCTTGCTATTCTTTTAAGATCATTCCATGTCTTCCCCATCATCTTCATCTCTGTTTCCACCTGGCTTTTCCAAGAATATTTTGGTCTTCCACTTTGTCTTTTTCCCTGGGGATTCCAAAAAAGGGCATGTTGTGTAAATGCTCTCATTTGGCTTCCGCAGTGTGTGTCCTATCTAGCACCATCGTCTTCGCTGTATCTCTTTATTCACTGGTATTTGACTGGTACATTTCCATAATTCTATATTAGTGATTTTGTCCTGCCATTTCCATCACTTTATTCTGCGTAAGCATCCATTAATGAAAGTCTGTATCTTCATGATTTGTCAGTTTTGTTGTTCTCCATGTTTCACAGTCATATAATAGGACTGACTTAACATTGGAGTCGAAAATGTTAATTTTTGTATTTAACCTAATTTCTTTGGACTTCCATATTTTTCCCAGTGCAACAAAAGCTCATCTTGCTTTTGATATCCTTATTTTGGTATCATTTTCTGTTCCTCCCGCTTCATCTATATTACTACTCAGATATATGTAAGATTATACGTCTAGTAGAGGTATTTCTCCTAATTTTATTTGGTTATTGCCAACTATATTAATTCTCATAATGTTGGTCTTATCTCTATTAATTTTCAGTCCTAGCTGTTGTGATCTTTCATCAAGTATGCTCATTTTATTCTGCATCTGTTGATGCTGTGTGATAGGAGAGCTATGTTATCAGCAAAGTCTAAATCATCAAGTTGCTTGGTCACTGACCACTGGATTCCATTTCTCTTGTTTTGAGTTATTTTCATAATCAAGTCGGTGGCCAGTAGAAAGAGATATGGAGACAGAAGGCATCCCTGCCTTGCTCCTGTTCCATATTTGTAAAGTTTTTTCGGCTCATTTCTTTACAGTATGGGATAACCAGTCCCATGACCAACCCTCCTTTCTCGCCTCTTACGAACATGCCTGGTAGGGTACAGCGCCACTATTCTTTACTCACCTTTCGGGCCCCGGCAGCGCACGGGCGAACCACGAGCATAGTGGGCCAAAAGCCCTGGCTGGCATCCACCCTACTAGAAGGAAAACTCATACATCAAACCCAGATCCAGCCTTCCGCAGGCGGAATGTGTCAGCTGCAGCGCAGATTTATTAGAACAATCAAAACACACACTCACATACGAGTGCCGACCACGCGAACAACTCATCTTAAAGTTACCCTATTCAGTTTGCTGTGATATAGCTCAAGTAATTCAAGTCGTTGCTAATAGATAAGTTTCAATGTCTATGTAGAACAAACCTACTACAACATTACAACATCTAACGACATTGTTTTGCGTATGAAAATTAGGGATGCTGCTCTAGAAATCAACTCCCCGTACTTATGGCAACGTCGAGTCGACCAATCAGAAGACTCGCTATCATAACGTACAGTAATTTTATGACAGAAGGGAGTAAAAACAAAAAGAAGTTCCCTCCTGTATGTCACTGCGCTGCGTGTTTATATTTTATATGTTCTTTTTCTAACGTACAAAGCAAATACCTAAGATATTATGATATAATTGTAGTGCTTTGGAGCAATAACTGAAGGAGCTATTTTAAAAAGCGTAAATTGCCTTAGCCTTTAAATGCAAATTATCAGGTTAAATGATAATATCTAGTATCTTGGATACATACAATAAAAAAGAGAGATGAATCCAGACTATTAAATTGCCGTTTTATTATTGGAATGCCCTTGTTCATAACGAAATAACGTGGAGAAAATTTTCTTGCAGTAAGATAGATCTACTCCAAAATTGCCACTACTTGAAACTGAATGAGGTAGGAGCAGAATATTTACTGAAATTTACGTCGTACTATCAGCAAATTGAAAAATCACATGGCTATCTAGTAAGAAAACCACAACTTTACGTTCTCAGTGGACTACTAAACCACAGCTTTACGTTCTCAGTGAACTAGTAAACTACACCTTTACGTTATCTGTGTACTAGTAAGTAAACCACAACTTTACGTTCTCTGTGGACTAGTAAACCACAACTTTACGTTCTCTGTGGACTAGTAAACCACAACTTTACGTTCTCTGTGGACTAGTAAACACAACTTTACGTTCACTGTGGACTAGTAAGTAAACCACAACTTTACGTTCTCTGTCGAATAGTAAGTAAACCACAACTTTACGTTCTCTGTGGACTAGTAAACCACAACTTTACGTTCTCTGTGGACTAGTAAGTAAACCACAACTTTACGTTCACTGTGGACTAGTAAGTAAACCACATCTTTACGTTCTCTGTGGACTAGTAAACCACAACCTTACGTTCTCAGTGAACTAGTAAACCACAACTTTACGTTCTCTGTGGACTAGTAAACCACAACTTTACGTTCTCTGTGGACTAGTAAGTAAACCACAACTTTACGTTCTCAGTGAAGTGGTAAGTAAACCACAACTTTTCGTTCTCAGTGGACTAGTAAACCACAACTTTTCGTTCTCAGTGAACTAGTAAACCACAACTTTACGTTCTCTGTGGACTAGTAAATCACAACTTTACGTTCTCTGTGGACTAGTAAACCACAACCTTACGTTCTCAGTGATCTAGTAAACCACAACTTTACGTTCTCAGTGATCTAGTAAACCACAACTTTACGTTCTCTGTGGACTAGTAAACCACAACTTTACGTTCTCAGTGAAGTGGTAAGTAAACCACAACTTTTCGTTCTCAGTGGACTAGTAAACCACAACTTTTCGTTCTCAGTGAACTAGTAAACCACAACTTTACGTTCTCTGTGGACTAGTAAACCACAACTCTACGTTCTCTGTGGACTAGTAAACCACAACTTTACGTTCTCAGTGAACTAGTAAACCACAACTTTACGTTCTCTGTGGACTAGTAAACCACAACTTTACGTTCTCTGTGGACTAGTAAACCACAACTTTACGTTCACTGTGGACTAGTAAGTAAACCACAACTTTACTTTCTCTGTGGACTAGTAAACCACAACTTTACGTTCTCTGTGGACTAGTAAACCACAACTTTACGTTCACTGTGGACTAGTAAGTAAACCACAACTTTACTTTCTCTGTGGACTAGTAAGTAAACCACAACTTTACGTTCTTAGTGGACTAATAAATCACAACTTTACGTTCTCAGTGGACTGTTAACCACAACCTTACGTTCTCAGTGATCTAGTGAGCCCAACTTTACGTTCTCTGTGGACTAGTAAACCACAACTTTACGTTCTCTGTGGACTAGTAAACCACAACTTTACGTTCTCAGTGAAGTGGTAAGTAAACCACAACTTTTCGTTCTCAGTGTACTAGTCAACCACAACTTTACGTTCACTGTGGACGAGTAAGTAAACCACAACTTTACGTTCTCTGTGGACTAGTAAGTAAACTACAACTTTACGTTCTCTGTGGACTAGTAAGTAAACCACAACTTTACGTTAACTGTGGACTAGTAAGTAAACCGCAACTATACGTTCTCAGTGGACTAGTAAGTAAACCACAACTTTACGTTAACTGTGGACTAGTAAGTAAACCGCAACTATACGTTCTCAGTGGACTAGTAAGTAAACCGCAACTTTACGTTCTCTGTGGACTAGTAAGTAAACCACAACTTTACGTTAACTGTGGACTAGTAAGTAAACCGCAACTATACGTTCTCAGTGGACTAGTAAGTAAACCACAACTTTACGTTCTCTGTGGACTTGTAAACCACAACTTTACTTTCTTAGTGAAATGGTAAGTAAACCACAACTTTTCGTTCTTAGTGGACTAGTAAACCACAACTTTAATGCTCTCAGTGGACTAGTAAACCACAACTTTACGTTCTCTGTGGACTAGTAAGTAAACCACAACTTTACGTTCTCTGTTGACTAGTAAGTAAACCACAACTTTACGTTCTCTGTGGACTAGTAAGTAAAGCACAACTTTACGTTCTCTGTGGACTAGTAAGTAAACCACAACTTTACGTTCTTAGTGGACTAGTAAACCACAACTTTACGTTCTTAGTGGACTAGTAAACCACAACTTTTCGTTCTCAGTGAACTAGTAAACCACAACTTTACGTTATCTGTGTACTAGTAAGTAAACCACAACTTTACGTTCCTTGTGGACTAGTAAACCACAACTTTACGTTCCTTGTGGACTAGTAAACCACAACTTTAATGTTCTCTGTGACTAGTAAACCACAACTTTACGTTCTTTGTGACTAGTAAACCACAACTTTAATGTTCTCTGTGGACTAGTAAACCACAACTTTACGTTCTCTGTTGACTAGTAAACCACAACTTAATGTTCTCAGTGGACTAGTAAGTAAACCACAACTTCTCGTTCTCAGTGGACTAGTGAACCACAACTTTAATGTTCTCAGTGGACTAGTAAGTAAACAGAACTTTACGTTCCTTGTGAACTAGTAAACCACAATTTAAATATTCTCAGTGGACTAGTAATTAAACCACAACTTGACGTTCTCAGTGGACTAGTAATTAAACCACAACTTTACGTTCCTTGTAGACTAGTAAGTAAACCACAACTTTAATGTTCTCAGTGGACTAGTAAACCACAACTTTAATGTTCTCAGTGGATTAGTAAGTAAACCACAACTTTATGTTCTCTGTTGACTAGTAAACCACAACTTTAATGTTCTCAGTGGACTAGTAAGTAAACCACAACTTTTCGTTCTCTGTGGACTAGTAATTAAACCACAACTTTATGTTCTTTGTTGACTAGTAAACCACAACTTTAATGTTCTCAGTGGACTAGTAAGTAAACCACAACTTTTCGTTCTCTGTGGACTAGTAAACCACAACTTTAATGTTCTCTGTTGACTAGTAAGTAAACCACAACTTTACGTTCTCAGTGGATTAGTAAACCACAACTTTAAGTTCTCAGTGGACTAGTAAACCACAACTTTACGTTCTCTGTGGACTAGTAAACCACAACTTTACGTTCTATGTGGACTAATAAACCACAACTTTACGTTTTCTGTGGACTTGTAAACCACAACTTTACTGTTTGCTTCTCATTGCAAGACAAATAACTCAGACTGAGCAGAGAGAAATGCCCCTTAATCGGCTTTGAAGAACTCTGTTTTGTGTCCCTAAAAATGTTGTAATAGTTGGTTAGATGTTTTGCTCTGTCATTTACATAAATTGCCATGTGAAGTTTACAGATACATGGTTTACACTGATAATGATCCTTTTAAATTCACAAGAAAATTACTATTTTTTTCTCAATAAAGTTTATCTAGCGCTTTACCCTGAATCATACTTTACCTAGCTCTTTCCCATTTAATTTTTATCTTAAGTTTTACCCACACCACATTTTTCTTAATTGTTTCTCAAAAAGTTTTATCTTTACCCAACCATGTCATTCATAGTTCTTTCCCAGTAATTTTTATCTTATTTTCTTACCAAAACCCTATTTTTCTTAACTGTCTCCTAATAAAGTTTATTTTAATTTTTACCCAAAACAGATTTTTCTTAACTTTTTCACAATAATTTTTAAAACAAAAATTAATCTGTCTGAATAATGTCTTGTGAATTCATCATCAAGTACCGGGCCTGCTGGCGTAGGTGATCATGTCTCACCACAACTTTCGATTTCGGCAGCTATTTATCATCTCTGTTGTTGACCTTCTGCCAAGCCATTCTCTTAAGCCGCATGTTATTTTCTCTCTTTGCTTCCCTCTATCTCTTCGTCCCTCAATTTTTCCAGTTGTTACAATATATTCAAGTTGTTCTCTTCTCATTACATTGCCAACAAATGATAATTGTTTCTTCCTAATATTGGAAATTAACTCTCTTTTTGCTTTGACCTCTCTCAGAACATCTTCATTTCTCTTCTTAGCTGTCCATGGTACTATCAACATTCTTCTGTAAAACCACATTTCTACAGACTCCAGTGATTTTCTTGTCTGTTGTCTTATTGTCCATGATTCGCATCCGTATGTTAAGACTGTCTCTACGTAACATTTAAGAACTCTTTTTCTTGTTTCTATTGTCAAAAATGGATTCCATAGTATCTTCTTCATTTTTTTGGAAAACTGCTTTTGCCAGAGCCATTCTGCATCTCACCTCTTTTGTACATCTTCCATCTGAGGTTAATAAAGTTCCCAAATATTTAAATTCATTTACCTGTTTTAATATTGTTCCACTTGTCTTTATTTTGCACTGAGGTGATGTCTTTTTCTTTGTTGTTACCATTACCTCTGTCTTTTTGCTTTTAAGGCTGAGTCTTTTATTTTTGCTTTCTTTCACTATAATGTCGAACATTTCTTGTAACTCGTTTTCACTCTTAGCGATTAAGACTGTATCATCAGCATACCTTAGATTATTTATATTGTGACCTCCAATTGTTATTCCAGGCATGCCCCTTATGGATCTTAACATAATCTCACTATAAATATTAAACAAATCTGGTGACAGTACTTGTGAATTAATTTAACAAATAAGAATTTAAATATAGAAACCCTAAAAAAATTAATCTCGAATAAGTCCTTTGTATTTAAAAATATCATTGCTCGTGAATCATCAGTCGCGTATGCAATGGGTAGAGTCATTGCAAATGTCAATAATACGTAAGGTCACCTTTGTCTACGTCCCAGTAGGAAGAAATGAAAGAGCGGACAGGTTGGCTAGCTGTACTGTCGTTGAGCAATAATAGCAATATGAAGAAGAGAAGAAGAAGAAAAACTCCGGTGTCCTGTTTTTGTTGGTTTTGTTCATGAGCAACCAATGACACAGAAAAGCAGAGAGAAGAGATACAGTAGGGTCAAGGCAAAGAAATGCATTCAAATTCGAAACTGTAGTAAAGCTAATTGTATGGGAAAATAAAAAATATATAAATAAATAGAGAATCGATATGGTTACATTTTTAACGTAATAAGTGGACAACACAAACTAGAACAACATTTCGACTCGATAAGCCTTCAGCAGGAACAAACATACAACACACACACACAGATATGTATATAACATTTTAAAAAATAATAAATAATGATTAAAAAATAATAATTTCGAACTACAATGTGAAATAAAAATAAAAATAGGAATAAAATAACTTCCCTGTAAACTTCGCTTTGGAAAAAGAGAAGAAGAGATACAGGACCGTTTAAGGGGGTATGTTGGGAAGAGGTCAACATATGTACATATAAAAACATATGTAGATATAGAAACATATGAAGATATAGAAACATATGTAGATATAGAAACATATGTAGATATAGAAACGTATGTAGATATAGAAACATATGTAGTTATAGAAACATATGTAGATATAGAAATATATGTAGATATAGAAACATATGTAGATATAGAAACATATGTAGATATAGAAACATATGTAGATATAGAAAGATATGTAGATATAGAAACATATGTAGATATAGAAACATATGTAGATATAGAAACATATGTAGATATAGAAAACTTTTGGAGAGACATGACTACGAACGCTGTCAAGCACAGTACTTGGTGTTCTTGATAAAATCATAATTATAAAAACATTACATTTGTCTGGTGTATTTTGTGTATGCTTCTCTTTATAATATATGCATGTATAATACAATTACAATAGTAGTAGTATATTATAATACAAAAACAGGGATTAGCAAGGTTGTGTGCTGTCACCAGATTTATTTAATATGTTTAGTGAGATTATTTTAAGATATACAAGGGACATGCCTTGAATAACAATCGGAGGTCATAATATAAATAATCTAAGGTATGCTGATGATGCAGTTTTAATCGCTGAGAGTGAAAATGAGTTACAAGAAATGTTAAACATTTTAGTGAAGGAAAACAAAAATAAAGGACTCAGCCTTAATACTGTTGATACTAAAAAGACAGAAGTAATGGTAGCAACAAAGAAAAATACTTCACCGCAATGCATAATAAAGACAAGTGGGACAATATTAAAACAGGTAAATGAATCTAAATATCTGGGAACATTGTTAACATCAGATGGTAGATGTACAACAGAGGTGAGATGCAGAATGGCTCTGGCAAAAGCAGCGTTCCAAAAAAAATGAGGAAGATACTGTGCAATCCATTTTTGACAATCGAAACAAGAAAAAAAAGTTATGTAGAGCCAGTCTTAACATATGGATGTGAATCATGGACAATAGGACAACAGACAAAAAGATCACCGGAGTCTGTAGAAATGTGGATTTACAGAAGAATATTAAAAATACCATGGACAGCTAAGAAGAGAAACGAAAACGTTCTGAAAGAGGCCAAAGCAAAAAGAGAGCTAATTTCCAATATTATGAAGAAATACTCATCATTTTTTGGCCATGTAATGAGAAGGGAACAGCTGGAATATATTGTTACAACTGTCAAAATTGAGAGACGAGGAGCTAGAGGGAAGCAAAGAGAAAAGATACCAGACAGCATAAGAGAATGGCTTGGCGGAAGGTCAACAACAGAAATGATAAATAACTTATAAAGATCGAAAGTTGTGGAGAGACATAATCACCTACGCCAGCAGGCACGGTACATGATGATAATGATGATGATAATACAAATTCAACAAACTGTTTCCACAATCTAATTGTAACGTTTTGTATTCTAAAAACATATTTTTAAAATTAGAAAATTGTTTTTGGAATTGTCTTTTTTATGAAAGAAAAAGAAATATAACTATCAGAGCTTGCAATATATAGCTAATATAGTGTAATAAAACTTCCGAATTTTTTTTTACAATTCGTATTTTTCACCTGAAATTTTACTTAAATCTTATATTCAAAGTGTATTCATATCATCATTAAAATAATATTAATTAACTTCCAGAATTTAAATATAAAATTCTCGCTGGTGATTAAGATTTCTAAGGAGCATTATGGAAGGATTCCGATGTGTTTTTGCGGTGTGGTTTTCGTTAATACACATATATGGACATAAATACATGATATAATTTAGAATAATTAATCATGCTGAAGTTAATGTGTTGGACCTAGCAAATGTTACAGCTCTACTGCGAACCACAACAGAAAGTATACACGCCCACTTAATGCCTTGTTAAGGCGGATGACGAAGAGGAGTGTTCCTTTAGTCGTCGGGAGATCACAAGCAAAAATAATAAATGTTTTGAATTTATATATTGTTATGTATTCAGCTGCTGTGGCCTATACAGTAATGACACGACGTTAAGTGACAGTAATGGCACGACGACGGTAAGTGACAGTAATGATACGACGACGGTAAGTGACAAACTGACCAATATAGACAGCCAGTTCTGCGGGATCAAGTCTTCGAGTTTGTACAGAAATTGAATACCACAGTTCAATGTATGAGATCGAATCAAAACTCTGACACGAATAGTGCGTGGCGACTGCATTGGGCATATATTATTATCTCTCACCCTGGCAGACCACTGAAAAAGCATAAATACACTATTAACACTTATTTAAATTATGTTATGTTATACTACTTTATGTTACGCTACACTATGTTATGTTATGTTAAATTATTTATGTGGTGTTAGAACCATCATCGCTATACTCCACGCACATCCAGTGACGCTCCGATCTTCATGATATACAAAGAACATCCGAAGAGAACATAATTGATGCAATGATAACATAACCTACCTAACCTAAGAACCCCGTCACGCCAAGTAGCGTATAGGGTATATGGTGTTAGTGATCATAAATTTCACTGACCTTCAGAACATGATTTTCGGGGTAATGTGGTGGGTATTACGCCCGCACCGCTTTACTTTCCCAGAAAAATCAGGTACCATTTAAGGCTGGGTGAACCCGGAAGCCGTCGGTTGGGATCGAACCCTACTCCTAGTCCTTTGTAGTCCAGTTCACTAACCACTGAGCTATCGCGGCTCCCATGCAATGATAAGACCGTAGCCTATTAGTACTCAACTAATCTCCTCTAGAATCTTTCTATTAAATTCTATAGACCCAACATGCTTAACATTAAAAATCCACAGTTGTTTGTTTTCTTTAAAAAAAAATGGTGTTTCAGTTCTCATCTTGGAAATTTTTGCATTTTTTTTTAGAGATGAATAAGTTTTAAGTATAGTATGTTCCCCTTATTTTTAAAATTGATACCTTATCGCAGTGGTTTCAATTTGTGACACTATACACAAAACTTGGCATTTTGTTTCAGCTAAAGTATTGACAAATATTCCATTTCTAACCACATTTTTTTATTACAAAAAGAAACATCTTCTTCTAATCCCGTTGACTGTTTACTAGAAGATGATTGTTTACTAGAAGATGACTGTTTACTAGAAGATGATTGTTTACTAGAAGATGATTGTTTACTAGAAGATGATTGTTTACTAGAAGTGATTGTTTACTAGAAGATGATTGTTTACTAGAAGGTGATTGTTTACTAGAAGATGATTGTTTACTAGAAGATGATTGTTTACTAGAAGGTGATTGTTTACTAGAAGATGGTTGTTTACTAGAAGATGATTGTTTACTAGAAGATGATTGTTTACTAGAAGGTGATTGTTTACTAGAAGATGATTGTTTACTAGAAGATGATTGTTTACTAGAAGATGATTGTTTATTTTAACTTCCTGGAAAAACATAAATGATGAAATCAACTAAAGTATCATTGACAAACAACTGTGTTAACCAAGTTCAACCGTCAGAATAAATTGTTGATCCTCATCAAAGATGTGAGCTGAAACTACAGAGAATAGTTAAAGAATGTTGCACAACATGGATATTTTCTTTATGAGTCATAATGTTACTTGATGACATGTTGCAGAGATCAGGATCGCTGATCGATAGTTGAACTTCGATACCCGGAGAATGGGAGAGCGGTTATATAAGATTAATTGACTTCAGCTAAAACACGTTGTTGTTGTTTATTTTAGATAAATATATAAATAAATATAAATATTTGGATTAAGAAACATACTTTGAAATGTGGATTTATAGAAGAATAGGAACAATTGGATGGAAAGAAAAGAAAACAAACGATGAAGTTTTAAAACAACTGAAAATGAAAAGAGAACTACTAAACACAATTAGAACAAGACAAATGAACTTTTGGGTCATGTTAAAAGATACAACAGCCTAATAAAAGTAATATTGGAAGGGAAAATGCAACGTGAAAGAGGCAGAGGCAGACCAAGACTAATATGGACGAGTAACATCAAAAGATGGACAAGTCAACCTATGACAATCCACACCATCAAAGCAAGAGACAGAGTGGAGTGGCGCTCCATGGTAGCCAACCTTCGAAGCGGAGACGGCACTCAATGATGATGAAGAAACATAGAAAAGTATTCATCCCAAGGAAGAAAATAAAATACAAATGTTTAACCAAACAATGCCATCCATATTCGTTGTTGGCCAAGGCAAAGAAAGGCACATAAATGCATACAATTGCAAAGCTGCAGTGAAGCTAATTGTTTGTACGGAGAAATGAAACAAAACAAAAATGTAAAAAAAAAAAGAATCGATGTGGTTAAAGCTTCACGTAACAAGTGCACAACACAAACCAGAACGGCGTTTCGGCTAAATAGGCCTTCAGCAAGAACAAATATACACAGTCAAATATGTATTTAAAATTTAAAAAAACTATAATAATTTCGAACAAGAAGGAGAAATAAAAGGAAAATGAAAATAGAACTCGTACCCCGTGAGCACTAACGTTCTTTTTCCTTCTTGACACCTCAGAGTATACAGGGAAGACTTATTAATTTTATTGTCCTTTTATTTCATCTTCTAGTTCGAAATTATATTTTTTTATTGTTTTTTTTTAATGTTAAATACATATTTGTATGTGTGGTATATGTTTGTTCCTTCTGTCTATTTAGGCCTATTTAGCCTATTCAAACGTCGTTCTGGTTGGTGTTGTCTACTTGTTACGTGAAGTTTTAACCATTCAGTTTTATTTCTTTCGTTTTTTTTATATATCTATTTTTATTTTCATTTCTCCACATTCGTTGATTTGTACGCAGTTCAAATATTTACATTTTAAATTGAAGAACGGACTGTTATCCCCGAGTTAAATATAGTTCTATTTATGTGTGGCAATAATTATAAAGGAATTCTTGGAGAAGACAGATTGAAACAGAGATGAAGATGATGTGGAAGACATGGAATGATCTTAAAAGAATGGCAAGAAACAGAACGACTTGGAAACTGCTTGTCGAAGAGCTATGCTCAACAGGGAGCTGAAATGAAGAGATGAAGAAAAAAATTATAGCGCCCTATTCTTGAAAATCGAGGTAAAGGCATCAAGATGCACCAAGATGCGAAGCTGCTGTAAAGCTGATGATAATGGCGATACTAAAAAAAAAAGAAGAAGAAAAGTGGTATGGTGACAGCTTTACGTGGTAATGGACGAAACAAAAGTCGACGTTTCGGCCAAGTAGGCCTTCATCTGGACGAACAACAAACACAAAAATTATATATAACGATATATAAACAAATCTAACTACATGGCGATAATATGCTAGATACTAAAGAGAGGAAAAATAGGAGGAAATCGAACTTGAAAATCGAACATTTTGTTCTTGTCTTGAACGATCATGTTATAAAGAAATAAAAGTAATATCTTTTAGTTAATAAGAAAAATACCTTATTACTCTTTGTGCGAAGAAACAAAAATTGTTGAAAACCTCACCAGTGAAAATCCTGCACACATGGATGGACACGATTTTTTTACAAAATAATTTATTTCATTTCCATTTTTATTAAGCTTTAATGCACCTGTTTACATATTTTTATACAGAGATTTACATATATTTACGCTGCGGGTAACGTTTCTTTATCAAACGATTTACATTAATTTCACGCACCTATTTACACATTTCTATCCGCCGATAAACATGTGCTTAAAGCGACTGTTGACTTGTCATTAATGCATTTGTTTACATGATGAACGCAGATTTACAAATATATATCCACCGGTACTTTCGTATATCGATATAAATGTTTTCGTGTAATTATTTATGTTTTAATGAACAGATTTACAAACAATAATTAACTTGTTTTAAGAAAATAAATTAAAGTTTTCCTCTAAGACTCAAGATCAAATACGGTATTAGTGATCACTCTATTCCAAGACTAAGGCTAATATTTGGCTGATTTGGATATTAAGCCAGGCCGCCTTTGCTTCTAAGAAAAATCTCTGATATCAATTTTTAAAGGCTGGGTGAATCACGTAGTTTTGTCGATCTGAAAAATAAAAATCGACACTTCTGGGAATTAATTTTGCGATGTCAAATTTTAGAAATACATCATTTCATCCTATACATCTATTTTAACAAATGTACATCTTGTTGAAATCTAAGATGTTCAATCAAATCTATTTTACGTTGCTGAAGTTGTGTTCATAGTTTAATGTTTTTATCAAACGTAGTCAGCCCCAAGCTCAACAATATTGAATTGCTTCCCTTAAGAAATAGGTAGTATATTAAAGGGAAACAATTTTTGTTCTCTTTTAAATTGAACCTTGTAACATCCGGGCGACACACATGTATGTTTATACGTGTTTGTTTATAACATGTGTATGTATTATACGATTAAATGTAATTTCTGCAATAATTTAATTTATGGTGTTTCAACAAAAAATTTCTTTATTTAATATTATGAAAATGGTTACGATTTTTTTCCCCAAGTTTTTCTCTTCTAAAAAAAAAAAAAACAAGAAGTTATGTCCCTTGTTTCGACGACCAGAGCTTACCGCTCATGTTAATCCATGACCATCGGCATATTATTGAGTCGTGTGGTCAGTAACACTCAGGCCGCCTTTACTGTCCCCACAGATCATCCCGGATACCTATTTTAAGAGACCGTGTTGGTCAGAAAAATATGTTTCGCTAAATTTGTGGACACGAATCCAAGACACACGTGAAGAGTAGACAAGGGCGCGACGCTTTTTTGTAATCTTATTTAACGGTTAGTAAATAATAAACAACAACAATAACAACAACAATAATAATAATAATAACAATAATAATAACAACACTAATAATAACAATACTAATAATAACAAAACTAATAATAACAACACTAATAATAACAACACTAACATTAACAGCAGTATTAATGATAGCGACGACAACAATAACAATAACAATAATGATAACAATAGTAATTATAAAAAACAACAATAGGAACTATAATAAAAAAATAACTATAACAATAATAGAAATAACCAAATCAACAACAATAGAAACGACAACAACAATCATGATAAGAATAATAATAGGTACATCAGCAACGATTATAATAATAACAGCAATAACAACAATGATGATCTTAACAGTAACAACTATAACAACATTGATGATAATATAACAACAATAACAACAACAATGATAATAATTTTAACAACTGTAATAACAATGATGATAATAATAACAACAATAACAACAATGACAATAATAATAAAAACTATAACAATAATGATGATAATAATAACAACTATAACAACAATGATGATAATAATAATAACAGCTATAACAATAATGATGATAATAATAACAGCTATAATAACAATGGTGATAATAATAGCAGCTATAACAATAATGATGATAATAATAACAACTATAACAACAATGATGATAATAATAACAGCTATAACAATAATGATGATAATAATAACAGCTATAACAATAATGAAGATAATAATAACAGCTATAACAACAACAATGATAATAATATTAACAGTTATAACAATATTGATGATAATAATAACACCAATAACAGCAACATTGATGATAATAATAATAACAGCTATAACAACATTGATGATAATAATAATAACAGCTATAATAACAATGATGATATTAATAATAACAGCTATAACAACAATGATACTAATAATAATAACAGCTATAACAACAATGATAATTATAATAATAACACCTATAATAACAATGATAATTATAATAATAACAGCTATAACAACAATGATACTAAAATAATAACAGCTATAACAACAATGATACTTATAATAATAACAGCTATAACAACAATGATAATTATAATAATAACAGCTATACAACAATGATGATTATAATAATAAGAGCTATAACAACAATGATGATAATAATAACAGCTATAACAACAATGATAATTATAATAATAACAGCTATAACAACAATGATGATAATAATAATAACAGCTTTAGCAACAATGATAATAATAATAATAACAGCTATAACAACAATGATGATTATACTAATAACAGCTATAACAACAATGATGATAATAATAACAGCTATAACAACAATGATAATTATAATAATAACAGCTATACCAACAATGATAATAATAATAATAACAGCTTTAGCAACAATTCCGACAGAGCGAAATCGGGGCTACATGGTAGCCAGCCTTCGATATGGAGACGGCACTCAATGGTGATGATGATAACAACAATAATTTTTAAAAAACCACAACAACAACAATAATGAAAAACAATAATAACTACAAAAATAACAGCAATGATAAAAAAATATCAATAACAATAACAATAATAATAACATTAATAATAACAATAATAATAACATTAAAAATATATAAACAACGACAAAAATAAAAAAAATTAAAAAAAACAATAATGATAATAAAAACAGTAACAACAAAAAACAATGACGATAACAATAATAACACTAATAATAATCACTGTCTAAAATTAAAACAATTTACCGGAACTCTATCATCCGATTCCATAAAATGAAAAAATCATAACATACCAGGCACTTGAAACTCGAACATTTGTACTAGCGTTATCAGTGATCATAGCATAAGATTGTAAACTGACGGTCTTTTGAGTTCTCAGTTACGTTTTTAAATACGTGTTCAGGATCGCTGGAGTTCTAAAAGTTGAACTGAACGCGTTCCGGTGTCGGATATGTTCCGGGCTGAATATGGGTAAAAATAACAATAATAATCATCATCATCGAGTGCCGTCTCCGCATCGAAGGTTGGCTACTATGGAGCGCCATTCTGCTCTGTCTCTTGCTTTGATGGTGCAAGTTGTCATAGGCTGTCTTATCCATCTTTTGATGTTACTCGTTCATGTTAGTCTTGGTCTGCCTCTGCCTTTATTACCCTGTATTAGTGTTGGTTTTGTTGTTTGATGTGTGACGGGGATAATTCGACGACTAACTATGTGTTTATATGTTCGGTTCGAGTCAAGGAAGATGTCCTAACATCATTAAGCGCTATACATTTTTTGTTCTCAATATGACGATCGTCATTTTTGGGAGGACGTGAACTTCCATGGTATATGGTGGATAGGCGGTAGGAACCATTGAAGGTTATGTCTGAAAATTGTTCCTTGTTGCAGTTTCCTCATATTCCAAGTCCGGCTTGTTGCAGGAGCTACTGAGTTAAGTGCTCTGTGCACACCGTGAGCTGTGTGTCTCATCTGTTTTGATCGTGTTTCGATATTCCAATTGTTTACGATGAATGATGAGATCGTATGACAGGGAACAGTTGGCTGTGTTCACTTTCTGCGCGGTTTCGCCTTATGTCTTTTGGCGTGTGCTGAGACTGCTACGATGGGGACTACAGTTACCTTTCTTTGTTTGGGAGATGAGTTAGTAATTCGGATGATTCCACTGGCATGGGCGGTTGAGCAATTATGAATTTTAATTCGTTTGCAGTGATGCCGAGGCCTTCCATAACCAATAACCAATACCCTGTATTTTCCCGTCCAAAATTACTTTTATTAGGCTGTTGTGTCTTGCAACATGCCCCAAAAATTTCATTTTCTTGTTTGAATTGTGTTTAGTAGTTCTCTTTTCATTTTTAGTAGTTTTAAAACGTCATCATGTGTTCTCTTTTTCTTTCCATCCAATTCTTCTTATTCTACTATAAATCCACATTTCAAAGGCTTCAATTTTCTGTTTTGTTTTCTTGTCTAATGTCCATGATTCTGCACCATACAGGAATATCGAGAAAATATAACATTTTGCTATTCTTAGTTTTAGCCCTGGTGTTATTTAATAATAATTATAGTGAATAATATTAATAGTAAGTCACTTTTGTGAGAGAAATCAGCCAAAACATAGGACCAGAAGAGGCCTGACTACAGTGAAGAAGATGAAAGCATCAGGGGCTAACAGTCAAATGAGGGCGTAAGAGTTTATAAGCAATAGCTGATTAAGACCCTACTTCGACTATTCGGGAAACCGAGTGGTTAGTTCACGAGAACGAAGGCTTCGCAATAAAATAGATCGCTGTTCATCTGAAGTCAGGAAACCATATATTTCTTTTTGTTTTATTTTTGAGTAGTATTCGTTTATCGTGTTGATCTTTCTATATTTTTTTTTTGGTACCCGATGAAAGCTTTTGCCGAAACGCCGTAGTTTGTCTCGTCGCTCTGTTAGTTTAGCTGCTTAATGCCACTTTGTGTTTATTTTACAATCTTTCGGAAATATTTGAGCATGGTCAGAATCTGCTATACACAGGAGATAGAAAAACGATCCCGAAAAGCTATCATAGTGGCAACTCACATGCAGTGGGTGAACTAGTGGATCAGGGACATGCGTTTGCAATCAGATGCGTCGGGTCGGAAAAAAGTGCAAATACATATATAGTATCAGCAGTAGTAATAGTAATAGTAATAGTAGTAGTAAAAGTAGTAGCTGTAGCAGTAGTAGTAGTAGTAGTAGTAGTAATAGTAGTAGTGGTAGTAGTGGTAGTAGTAGCAGTAGTAGTAGTAGTAGTAGTAGTAGTAGCAGCAGCAGTAGTAGTAGCAGTAGTAGTAGTAGTGGTAGTAGTAGTAGTAGTAGTAGTAGTAGCAGCATCAGTAGTAGTAGTAGTAGTAGTAGTAGTAGTAGTAGTAGTAGTAGTAGTAGCAGTAGCAGTAGTAGTAGTAGTAGTAGTAGTAGTAGTAGTAGTAGTAGTAGTAGCAGCATCAGTAGTAGTAGTAGTAGTAGTAGTAGTAGTAGTAGTAGTAGTAGCATCAGTAGTAGTAGTAGTAGTAGTAGCATCAGTAGTAGTAGTAGTAGTAGTAGTAGTAGTAGTAGCATCAGTAGTAGTAGTAGTAGTAGTAGTAGTAGTAGTAGCATCAGTAGTAGTAGTAGTAGTAGTAGTAGTAGTAGCATCAGTAGTAGTAGTAGTAGCATCAGTAGTAGTAGTAGTAGTAGTAGTAGTAGCATCAGTAGTAGTAGTAGTAGTAGTAGCATCAGTAGTAGTAGTAGTAGCATCAGTAGTAGTAGTAGTAGTAGTAGTAACAGTAGTAGTAGTAGTAGTAGTAGTAGTAGCATCAGTAGTAGTAGTAGTAGTAGTAGTAGTAACAGTAGTAGTAGTAGTAGTAGTAGTAGTAGCATCAGTAGTAGTAGTAGTAGTAGTAGTAGTAGTAGCATCAGTAGTAGTAGTAGCAGCATCAGTAGTAGTAGTAGTAGTAGTAGTAGTAGTAGTAGTAGTAGTAGTAGCATCAGTAGTAGTAGTAGTAGTAGTAGTAGTAGTAGTAGTAGCATCAGTAGTAGTAGTAGTAGCATCAGTAGTAGTAGTAGTAGTAGTAGTAGTAGCATCAGTAGTAGTAGTAGTAGTAGTAGCATCAGTAGTAGTAGTAGCATCAGTAGTAGTAGTAGTAGTAGTAGTAGTAACAGTAGTAGTAGTAGTAGTAGTAGTAGTAGCATCAGTAGTAGTAGTAGTAGTAGTAGTAGTAACAGTAGTAGTAGTAGTAGTAGTAGTAGTAGTAGCATCAGTAGTAGTAGTAGTAGCATCAGTAGTAGTAGTAGCATCAGTAGTAGTAGTAGCAGCATCAGTAGTAGTAGTAGTAGTAGTAACAGTGTCACTGAAGAAGGTGCGTTCGAAATAATATAAAGACTAATAGTACATTTTTTGCAGTCTAAATAACATGATGAGAATCTTTTATTTCCCCATAGACAGGGTGTCTACCATAACCAAGTTCTGTTTTTCTTTCTTTTCTCTCTCTTTAGACATGCATGTATGTTGACAAGACATCGTGTCAATGGTGAGAGCACGAAATAATTAATCCTGTTTAATATATATAGTCTCTATTAGATGTACAATCTTACATATATCTGGGCAGTAATATAGATAAAGAGGGAGGAACAGAAAATGTTACCAAAATAAGGATATCAAAAGCAAGAGGAGCTTTCATTGCACTGGGAAACATGGAAATCCAAAGAAATTAGGTTAAATACAAAAATAAAAATTTTCAATTCAAATTTTAAGGCGGTCCTATTATATGGCTGTGAAACATGGAGAACAACAAAATTAACAATCATGAATATACAGACTTTCATTAATGGATGCTTACGCAGGATAAAAGGATGGAAATGGCAGGACAAAATCACTAACATAGAATTATGGAAATTTACCAGTCAAACACCAGTGGATAAAGAGATACAGCGAAGACGATGGCGCTGGATAGGACACACACTACGGAAGCCAACTGAGAGTATTACACAACAGGCCCTTTTTTGGAATCCCCAGGGGAAAAGACAAAGAGGAAGACCACGGAATTCTTGGAGAAGACAGATAGAAGCAGAGACGAAGATAATGGGGAAGACATGGAATGATCTTAAAAGAATGGCAAAAAATAGAACGACTCGGAATATGTTTGTTGAAGACCTATGCTCCACTGGGAGCTAAAAAGGTAGAAGAGGAAGAAGCATATCAATAGTGAGATTATATTAAGATCCATAAAGGACAATCCTGGAATATCAGTTGGTGGTTATAATATAAACAAGATGAGGTAAGCTTATGTCACTATCTTAATATCTAAGAGTGAAAATGAATTACAGAAAATAGTGCTACTATAGTGATGTGATTCGCAATTAAAGGCTTTAGCCTCAACAGCAAAACAAAATAAACAACAACAGAAGTGATGCTTGCAAGAAATAAAAGGACATATCGTAAATGTACTTATTTTTCTCTCCCTTATTTGCCTTTCAGCTTTCGAGGGGAGATACTTAACTTTACTGTCTTTTGCTTTTCTGTTGGCCTCTTCTGTTGATATGTTTCCCAGTGTTTCTAATGTTCCATCAGTCCATCTTTTATATGTTCAACCCTCGAGTCTAGTATTCTCGCAACGTTTGTTATAGCTCAAATTATTCTGTTTTGGTCTTTCTGTCTTATCACGTGCCAAAACAATTTTATTTGTTGTTTCTTTAATGATTCTATGGAGGGAATTATTCCTGGCTTTTTTCTCAGTTTTTAATTTCTGATCTCATCTCTCTTGCTTCTTGTTATTCCTCTAACACACTTCAAATTCACAATATTTAGTTATACTGAATGAGGCAATATTAAAGCAAGTCAATAAAATATCTAGGAACTTCTTCAGCGTACACCCCAAGGTTTACAAATTAATAAGTTCAAAGAAAGCGTTCGTCATTTCAAGGCTGGTGACGTCCTTATAAAGCCTGTCCAAATTTTTGGGAAGGATGTTAACTTGGAATGGTAGATGTACAATAGATGTGATGTACAGAATATGATAAATGTACAAAATATATGTATAAAATATATGTATAAAGTATATATATAAAATACAGATGTTATATGTACAATAGAAGTGAGGTGCAGAATAGCTTAGATGGTACATGTACAACAGAAGTGAGGTGCAGAAAAGCTCAGATGGTAGATGTACAATAGAAGTGAGGTGCAGAATAGCTCAGATGGTAGATGTACAATAGAAGTGAGGTGCAGAATAGCTCAGATGGTAGATGTACAATAGAAGTGAGGTGCAGAATAGCTCAGATGGTAGATGCACAATAGAAGTGAGGTGCAGAATAGCTCAGATGGTAGATGTACAATAGAAGTGAGGTGCAGAATAGCTCAGATGGTAGATGTACAATAGAAGTGAGGTGCAGAATAGCTCAGATGGTAGATGCACAATAGAAGTGAGGTGCAGAATAGCTCAGTTGGTAGATGTACAATAGAAGTGAGGTGCAGAATAGCTCAGATGGGAGATGTACAATAGAAGTGAGGTGCAGAATAGCTCAGATGGGAGATGCACAATAGAAGTGAGGTGCAGAATAGCTCAGATGGGAGATGCACAATAGAAGTGAGGTGCAGAATAGCTCAGATGGTAGATGTACAATAGAAGTGAGATGCAGAATAACACAGGCAGAAGACAGCATTCTAAAGAATGAAAGATATATTGTTCAATCCATTTTTGTCAATGAAACAAGAAAATAGTTCTTTTGTGAGCCGTGGAGCCAGTCTTAACGTATGAACGTGGTCCTGTAAGAACAGGACCACAGAAAAGAAAATCGCTGGAGGCCACACAAATGTGGTTTTACAGAGGAATGTTGAGAATATCATGGACAACTAAAAAAATGTAATGATGAACTTCTAAAAGAGGGCAAAACAACAAGAAAACTAATCTCCAACATCAGAATGAAGCAATGGTAATTGTATGGCCACGTAAGGAGAAGGGGACAACTAGAGTATATTGTTGCACCATTGAACCATTGAAGGCTATGTCTGAAAAGTGTTTCTTGTTGCAGTTTCCTCATATTCCAAGTCAGGTTTGTTGCAGGAGCTACTGACTTAAGTGCTCTGTGAACACCGTGAGCTGTGTGTCTCATCCGTTTTGATCATGTTTCGACATTCTAATTATTTACAATGAATGATGACAAGGAACAGTTGGCTTTTGTTTACTTTCTGTGCGGTTAGGCCTTATGTCTTTTGGCGTGTGCTGGGACTGCTGTGATGGGGACTACAGTTACCTTTCTTTGTTTGGGAGATGAGTTAGCAATTCGGATGATTCCACTGGCACGGGCGGTTGAGCAATTATGGATTTTAATTCGTTTGTAGTGATACCGGGGTCTTTCATAACCATTACCATTTTGTTGCAACTGGAAAAGTTCAAAATAATTGACTGCATATGTAAGTCACCAATCTGAGACAGAACAATAGTGAAATCCTCCACGACTACGATCAAGCAATAAATGGGGACATAGAAGACCGAGAAGAACGTTTAAATAGACTTGACATCACAGGTACCCAATACAACATACAAATCAACACCAACAAGACAGAAGTCATGAATATCGCAAAAGAAATACAGAACATCAACATAGTGATAGCCGGCAGACAATTAAAACAGGTGGAGAAATATAAATGCCTAGGAAGTTTAGTGACAAACAACAATTCAGAAGCAGCAGAAATAGACTCAAGATGCAACAAAGCTTGTCAAATCATTGGATAACCGTCGCAACTACTGTCAAATAAAGAAATAATACTCGAGGCAAAACGGGCACTCCTCAATACAATCTCCATTCTAACGTTGTGCTACAAATTTCAGACATAGATTCTAGATTCAAGAATAATAAGAAAAATAATCACTACCGAAACAAAATGTGTTAGACGCATGGCAGGAAACAGCATGAGAGATAAGATCAGAAGTGAAGAAATGAGGGGAAAAAAGCTAGGAATAATTTCCGCCAAAGTATATACATAAAGAAACAACAGAATGGCACGGCCACATGATAAGACAGAAAGATCAAACAGTTACTCAACGAGTCTTCAATAACCGCAGCGAGAACACCAGACAAAAGGGTCGGCCTAGACAAAGATGGATGAGATAGAATGTTAGAAACAACAGGAAGCATAGCAGGAGAGGCCGATAGAGGAGTAAAAGACTGCAACCTATATCGCCCTCCGACACTGAATGGCAAATGAGGGGGGAAAGAAGGAGAAGAAGAGAAAAATTGAGGGCAAAAGAGATAGAGGAAAAATAGAAAAGATTCAAAACAGTTTGAGGGAGTGATTTTTCATTTTCCTTCGCAAGCTTTCACCTCTGACGAAGTCCCTAGAGACTAGGAACTGAATTTTGCGTGTTAACCCATTTTTCCCTGGCAGTCGTGTGCACAGGGGTCCCTCGCCGCACAGGCAGATAACTCCGACTTCGGAGGTACTCATATTTTTTTCCCGTCGATGAGTAATTGACGTTACAAGCCGGGCCTCGCTGCTGAGACCAGGGGTGGTTGCCGCAGAGAGAAATTATGAATAAAAATCCCAACTAACCGGGATTTGAAACCACAAACTCTCTGTCTAGAGGCCGGCGTCTTGCCTCAAGACCAACTAGTCCCCCAAAGGAGTGATTTTATATGAAATCAACAAACAAAAATTGATAAACAACTGTGAAGTTACAAGATCGGCAGGTATGGTATTTGATGTTGATGATGATGATTAATTCAGGCTGCACAGAATGTTGATATATCGTCTAGTTTCTCCTTGAACACAAACTCAACTGTTTCGACTTATTCATTTTTTACTTATACTTCTATAGACTTCCATCTACCACCTGTTTCTTTGTGATCTAAGAACTACAGTTTTCTTGTTTAAATATATTGTTTAGCCGTAAATATAAACTATTTGTGTTCTCTTCATTAACTTTCTTCTTTTTCTTCAAATTTCTTTTCTAATTCTTCTTCTTCTACTTCTTATTCTTTCTCATCTTCGTTCCATAACAATGAAGGTAATTGTGACTCTACTGACAGACTTCGACAATCTGTGTCGACAATTTTCTGTCATTCTTTTGGGAATCTTCTAACACGAGGACTCTTCATTCTTTAATGTTATCTTCTCATGTCTTTCTATGTCTACCTCCTCAATATGCCATATATTTATTTTACTTCATTAATAATGCAATATATGAGATCTTTTAAATAAATTAATATATTTATGCTTCGCTTAGTCTTAATTTTATAACACTCATAGTTATGCTTCATATATAATTAAATACTGACTGTATAAACATAATATTTACATTATCTAAAGTAAAAAAAAAAAAAAGTAAAGTACCCCCCTCACGCCAAGTGGCGTATAGGGAATATGGTGTTAGTGACCATATATTTTACAGACCTTCGGTACATGATTTTTGGGGTAATGTGATCGGTATTACGCCCGTGCTGCTTCACTTTCCCTGAAAAAAATCAGGTACCCATTAAAGGCTGGGTGAACCCGGAAGCCGTCGATTGGGATCGAACCCTACCTCTTGTCCTTTGTAGTCCAGTTCACTAACCACTGAGCTATCGCGGCTCTATTATCTAAAGTAGTACATGTTATATTTCAATTCTTTATAAATGTTTATTTCACACAAACAGCAATTGAAACATGATGTCGTGATGAAAAGGAATGAAAGTATACAAGCATAGATGTAATCACACTACTCTAACTAAGATTAAGGATCGAACTTAAACAAAACAATAATAATAATAATGATGCCTTTCATGTTTTGAATAGATGGGAACAAATCATTATACACCTCAAAACAGGACACAATCGACTCCACAGTCACATGTATATAAAATTCAAGATCGGCACCTCAACTACATGTACATGTGGACAGGCGCCCCAGACTGCTGTACATATACTTCAAAACTGTACTGAATATAGTAGACTGAGGAAAATCCATTGGCCCATGCCATAGATACAATACTACAGACAAAACTATATGGGCCACTGCAAGAATTACAAAAGACAGTAAAATGTATACAGGAAACGGCATTGTGGATGGATGGATGGATGGATGGATGGATGGATGGATGGATGGATGGATGGATGGGATGGATGGATGGATGGATGGATGGATGGGGATGGATGGATGGATGGATGGGTTGGTTGGATGGATGGATGGTTGGTTGGATGGATGGATGGATGGATGGATGGATAATGGATGGATGGATGGATGGATGGATGGATGGATGGATGGATGGATGGATGGATGGATGGATGGATGGATGGATGGATGGATGATAGATAGATAGATAGATAGATAGATAGATAGATAGATAGATAGATAGATAGATAGATAGATATAGATAGATAGATAGATAGATAGATAGATAGATAGATAGATAGATAGATAGATAGATAGATAGATAGATAGATAGATAGATAGATAGATAGATAGATAGATAGATAGATAGATAGATAGATAGATAGATAGATAGATAGATAGATAGATAGATAGATAGATAGATAGATAGATAGATAGATAGATAGATAGATAGATAGATAGATAGATAGATAGATAGATAGATAGATAGATAGATAATGATAAAGAGCGATACTAACAGTATACGACACACTGGAGGCGTGGCAGTGTATTACATTCTTCATAAAAAGTAAAGTAAAGTAAAGTACCCCCGTCACGTCAAGTGGCGTATAGGGAAATATGGTGTTAGTGACCCTATATTTTACAGATCTTCAGCACATGATTTTTGGGGTAATGTGGTCGGTATTACGCCCGTGCTGCTTTACTTTCCCAGAACAAAATTCGGTACCCATTTAAGGCTGGGTGAACCCGGAGGCCGTCGGTTGGGATCGAACCCTACCTCTTGTCCTTTGTAGTCCAGTTCACTAACCACTGAGCTATCGCGGCTCCCACGTTCTTCATAGTGAAGAACAAAACAAAAAGGTGAACGTGTCTGCTGGCATAGACTAAAGTCAACCACATCGTGTTGACTCCAGAGAGGAAAGTGAACCCAGTGTATATCTTTTCACCATCACGGATTGCATGTGATTTCTTCGTTGTGGCCTAAGGCATTCATTTAACATTCAGTAATACATTAAGTAGAGAAATGTCGGTCCATATTTTTGTAAATGAATGAAGACATTGACTGTTTACATAAATCCATGTTTTAAATCCAAATGAAAAGTCAAATCGTAAATATCCAAATACACGTCAATAAGATGCGGTTTTTTTTTTTTTTTTTGTGGAGCAAATATTCCAGCATCGAGCTAACGATATCAAACATGCGCCTGATTCTAAACCAATTAATAAGATAAGCTGCATTGAAATGAAATCAAAATGTGCCAGTTCAGACGTCAGCTTGGGAGACACAGAAATAAGGATATTTATGTCCAGTAAATATAGTGTATTTAGACATTTTATGTCCAGTAAATATAGTGTATTTAGACATTTTATGTCCAGTAAATATAGTGTATTTAGACATTTTATGTCTAGTAAATATAGTGTATTTAAACATTTTATGTCCAGTAAAAATAGTGTATTTATATATTTTATGTCCAGTAAATATAGTGTATTTAGACATTTTATGTCCAGTAAATATAGTGTATTTATATATTTTATGTCCAGTAAAAATAGTGTATTTATACATTTTATGTCCAGTAAATATAGTGTATTTAGACATTTTATGTCCAGTAAATATAGTGTATTTAGACATTTTATGTCCAGTAAATATAGTGTATTTATATATTTTATGTCCAGTAAAAATAGTGTATTTATACATTTTATGTCCAGTAAATATAGTGTATTTAGACATTTTATGTCCAGTAAAAATAGTGTATTTATACATGTTATGTCCAGTAAATATAGTGTATTTAGACATTTTATGTCCAGTAAATATAGTGTATTTAGACATTTTATGTCCAGTAAATATAGTGTATTTATATATTTTATGTCCAGTAAAAATAGTGTATTTAGACATTTTATGTCCAGTAAATATAGTGTATTTAGACATTTTATTTGCAGCAAAAAATAGCGTATTTATACATTTTATGTCCAGAAAAAATAGTGTATTTATACATTTTATGTCCAGCAAAAATAATGTATTTAGACATTTTATGTTCAGGAAAATAATGTATTTAGACATTTTATGTCCAGGAAAATAATGTATTTAGACATTTTATTTATGTGCAAAATACATAGTGTATTAAAACATTTCATTTCTTGTAGAAAAAAGTTTATTTTGATATTTTACGTAGGAAATTCTCATTTTAACATTTTAAAAAGAGAAAGTACATTTTAATATGTATTTAACGACCTAACTGGTAATCGCCGACCAGTGTTATGTTTGCATTGATATAACGAGATCGTGTTATTCTGCAGAGGTCAATGCACTCAACTTTCATGTATTGCCACTCAAATCTCATCTCTCCGGAAACCTCGACACAGAGCACAAACTCAGTAGCCCAACAAAGGATGATAAAATAACGTAAGAAATGTGGCTAATAGTTAAAATAATTTGAATTATTCTTGCCCAGACATCGGCATACAGCCTGCTGCTTTCGATTTTAAATGTTCATATATTTTTAAAAAATGTAAAATGATAACTACTTTTTTATAAATTGTCCGATAGGACTAGGCGCTCACTATGATCTATCCTAGGAAAAAAAAGCATCTACCCAGTCATTTTTGACAGGATTAGAAACTGGTTATAATTGTCAGCAGGGTGCTAAGAGTTAACGTTACGACGACCCCTTATTAATATGGAGATATATGAGATGTGTATTGATATATCGATAGTTAAAGAATGGAAAAAAAAAGTCTAGAGAGGTGATGCTAAAGACTAGATTAGAAAATAAAATAAAAATATGTCACAAATGAGAAATGACTGAAATGTGACAACTTACGGTAGCGAATTAAAACAAGAAGATTGTATATAACAAAAAAATTAATATAATAAATTACGAAGTAGAACTTATAACTATTATCTTATCTTCGGCATAAAGAAGAAATTATACAATTACAACAGCTAAATAAAATATTACGGTTAGTTTTATCGTTTGAAGAGTATGGTAAATGAGTGATATAGAAGAGTGATGTTAGGGGCATGTTACAAACAATACATCTGACAACAGGACAAGTGAAATAGAAAGCAGATTTCTTGCGCAGGTGACAAACGATCAAATGTGACAATATTTCATCAAAATGAATTAAAGCACACAGCTATTGTGTCATCTTGTGCATGTCAAAATGACTTGAGCATGTCACAAACAATAAGTGCAATGATTATTTACCACAGCGCAGTAAAATACAAATCTGTTAAATTAGTAACAATAAATCGGATAACATCTTACTTCGACTGAGTAAAACAGCTGTTATTTTACAGCTATGAAATGTCATTGTAATCTACGACAATGAATGAAAAAAATGATATAGCTGTTATCTTACAAATAATAAATATGATAACTGCCTACCTTTCTTGGAAATTTAAGTCCAACACGATATCAGTGTTTAGTAAACTGTTAGTCCAGTAGTCCAGGCAGATGTAATCCACACGTGAAGATTGGTTGTGATATTTACAACAATATTGTGGTCATTGATATGTGGGTACGTGACGACAAGATGCAGCTATGTATTAGGATTGGATTACCTACATGGGAATGTCGTTTTGTAGACACGACCAACGATATGGAATGTCGTGATGTGTGCTTCTTTCCGGTCAGTATTTTTGTAAAAGTGAATCTAATAATGGAACGACAACTGAGACTACTTGCAAGAAATCACTACCAGAAGGTGTTTGGCTAGTTTAGGATGACTGTTAGTTAGTCTCAGTGTTGAGGTGAATGAGGCAGAACTCAGTGTCCACCTGTGAATCTAGTAGCCTGTGAGATGTGATAAAGGACGCTGAAGCTACTAACTACAACTGTCATAGTTTGAGTAACTCCGGGTACAGTGCAATGCCTGGCCGACACAGCAGGAGTATGGATTGCCCGTGGTGAAAGCGGGAGCTGCAGGAGAGCTAACGGACCGCTACTGGCAACAGCCGCTTCGTGAGGACCCACTCCCTGGTAGCTCGGCGACGACTGACATTAGATCGATTGTACAGAATTGGCTTCCTGCCTATCAAATGCAGGCTTAGAGGGCGGGGCCTCGTTACTCGCTAAATTGAAGGGGTGGGCGGAGACAAGGGTTGGTCGATACGGTTTGCGTGATGAATGTAAGGAAAATGGAGATAACTCAGGATGGTATGTGTAAAAAACTAGACCGCTGTTGTTTAACTACGAGGAATTCAGTCGGGCAATAAATAGAATCCAATATGAAAGACAAAAGCAGATCTGCAAGCTGACGGACACGTCCAGACAGATGCTAGTCTCTCATGTTAATACGTTGATGTGTGCTCCAAATATAAGACATTGGAAACGGTTATCAAGGTATGGGCGTAGGTATCATTCCGATTTGACTGACGGTAAGGACATGAGAAGGGTGAGGCATTTCATTTATCGTCTACCATTTTTGTTTGTTTTAGTTTCGTTTTTTTTTTAACAGACCATCAGTGGAAGGCCATTATCGGTCCTTGCTAGTGGCTGAGGGCTCAAGACGCCAAACAGCACATGTGCTCATAGATATCAGCAACTCATAGTTGACTGCAAGTGTCAGGAAGAGTGGATCTGAAATAAATTATTCTGGTCAAGATTTTACACCTTCCCCGCGATTGGTCTGGTAACGGGGTAATGGAACTAAGCGAATAATGATTGCTTCGTAGAGGGCAACTCGGCAGCTTACTATAATAGACAACCTAACACATATACGCCAAATTAACGTCCATGAGTGGACGATGTAGAAGAAATTCTTTCCGGTCGGTTTAGCGTAGCAAAAAGGGAGATAAGTTGTAGTTACTACGTTAGAGCTTCTTTCATAGCAGGTACAACTGATTTTGAAATGTCAAGCCCTATATCAGAACAAACAAGACAAATTGCTATCGTAAAGTTACTTCATTTCTCTTCTCTTACAGACTTAATTTTCTAACTTTTCTTTCTTTCTTTTCTTCTTTCTTTCTTGCATTCATTCTTACTTACTATTTTTCTTTCTTTCTTACTTTCTTTATTTCATTCTTTCTTTCTTTCTTAGGTTCGTCCAATGATTACTAACGGACCTCTACGTCACCCGTCATTACAAGCACTTTAAGTGGGTGTAAATGCTTCCTATTGTGATTTATTGTCCGCCTCTTGACGCGATACGTCGGGCTTCAGATAAACGTTTTTCTAGCACCAGGTTGCATTCCCTCTTCGATCCCTATCCGCTTAGCCAGACAAGACCGATTAATCTGTTACTAGAGACACCGCGAAGAGGTGCAGTAGGGCCTGGATGGTTTTGGTTCACCGATCCCAGCATATGCCATTAGCTATGAGTCGCTGTCAGCCTGCAACTTTGTTGCTGTCAGGCGTCGTGCCTCTTAACTTTTGTTTCATCTCTTTTACACTATTTTGACGACTACACAGACCTGCTAGGTGTGTCATATAGTCCGCATGCCAAACAACCAATTGCCACGCTTATATTTAAGGTGACGAGAGACCTGCTAGGTGGGTCATATAGTCCGCACGCCAAACAACCAATTGCCACGCTTATATTTAAGGTGACGAGAGACCTGCTAGGTGGGTCATATAGTCCGCATGTCAAACAACCAACTGCCACGCTTATATTTAAGGTGACGAGAGACCTGCTGGGTGGGTCATATAGTCCGCACGCCAAACAACCAACTGCCACGCTTATATTTAAGGTGACGAGAGACCTGCTGGGTGGGTCATGTAGTCCGCATGCCAAACAACCAATTGCCACGCTTATATTTAAGGTGACGAGAGACCTGCTGGGTGGGTCATGTAGTCCGCATGCCAAACAACCGACTGCCACAAATATATTTAAGGTGACGAGAGACCTGCTGGGTGGGTCATGTAGTCCGCATGCCAAACAACCGACTGCCACAAATATATTTAAGGTGACGAGAGACCTGCTAGGTGGGTCATATAGTCCGCACGCCAAACAACCAACTGCCTCGCTTATATTTAAGGTGACGAGAGACCTGCTGGGTGGGTCATGTAGTCCGCATGCCAAACAACCGACTGCCACAAATATATTTAAGGTGACGAGAGACCTGCTGGGTGGGTCATGTAGTTCGCATGCCAAACAACCGACTGCCACAAATATATTATAAGGTGACGAGAGACCTGCTAGGTGGGTCATATAGTCCGCATACCAAACAACCGACTGCCACAAATATATTATAAGGTGACGAGAGACCTGCTAGGTGGGTCATATAGTCCGCATGCCAAACAACCGACTGCCACAAATATATTATAAGGTGACGAGAGACCTGCTAGGTGGGTCATATAGTCCGCATGCCAAACAACCGACTGCCACAAATATATTATAACGTGACAAGCAGCAGTAAAGAGTAAACGCCGACAAGGTGGATAAAATAATAGCTTTAAAATATGCACAAGACCACAAATAATCCTTCAATATTCACATTGACATATGGGATAACGTGGCAGAGAGATGAAACTATGTCTCGCATAATTCTTGACGTGAAGCTCCAATTTGTAAGATAAACAAAATAATAGCAGCCCAACCACACAACACAGACATGTTAGAACAGCTCCCAACACGAATCTCCTCTACAACCAGCAACATGTTCACAGTGACCCAAATTATTTCGGGTCCCCATCGGGCTTAATGGAGAAAAACAAATCCTGAGTCTCACACGTCGTGGCGGATACTTTGACCAAGCGGCCTTTATCTCTCTGGTCCTGTCGTGAGGGCCCCCCCCCCCACCCCACCCCGACATACACTAGCAATGGTACAATGTGTCGTAAATATAGATCGGACAACAATCATATTAGCACAGAGAGACTACTCTAACAGTGGAATCAAAGTAGTGGTCTTCACCATCAGTGATGGACCAACAACAATTCATCTCTTCAGTAACCTGTGGAGGTGCGCGTGGCCGTGCGGCTAAAATAACTATTCCGCTGGCTGAAAAACCGACGTACTGTGTTCGAATCCCGGAGTAGATAGAAACGATTTTTTCTATCCGGGGTGAAATAAAAATCCCGAGTCTCACACGTCGTGGCGACTGCTTTGACCAAGCGGCCTTTATCCCTCTGGTTCTATCGTGTGCCCCCCGACATACACCAGCAATGGTACTATGTGTCGTAAAGATAACTTCTTTTTTTTTTCAATACCATACATAAATTCATCTTGCAGGTGAAAGTACAAAGTAAACGAGGTAAAGGCAGTAAAAAGTGGAGTAACAACATTAAGAGATGGATCACCTATGAGAGCATATACCGTCAAGACAAGAGACTGACTGAAATGACACTCCATAACACACTCTCTTCTCTTCTCTTCTCTTCTCTTCTCCTCTCCTCCCCTATCCTCCCTCCCCTTCCTTTCCTTTCCCTTCTCTTCCCTTCCCTTCTCTTCCCTTCCCTTCTCCTCTCCTCTCCTCTCTTTTCTTCACTTCCCTTCCCTTCTCATCCCTTCCCTTCTCCTTCCCTTCCCTTCTTCCCTTCCCTTCCCTTCCCTTCCCTTCTCTTCTCTTCTCTTCTCTCTCTTCTCTTCTCTTCTCTTCTCCTCTCTTCTCTTCCCTTCTCTTCTCTTCCCTTCTCTTCTCTTCTCTTCTCCTCTTCTCTTCCCTTCTTTTCTCTTCCCTTCCCTTCTCTTCTGTTCTCTTCTCTTTCATAAGCTCCCTATACAATATTTGCTGGGATTGCTGTTGCTAGTTATGCTACTCATCAGCTACCCCAGCTCTCAGCTTGTGAGCACATCATTTGACTGCTCAATGAAACGTGAATGAGTTCTATGTTATTATTTTTGTTAGCGTCATTTTGACGTTAATTGTTGCATGTTAGTGGTAAATTCACTCTTCAAAACTCATGGGTTTGTTTTGATTCGTGAAAGACACACCCAGGTCGATGCAAGTTAAAAAAAAAAAAAAAAAAAAAACATCGCTTTGTAGGGAAAGGATGGGGTGGCAACACTTTTGAAAAAAAAAGACGAGTTTTGCCATAAGCTCTTGATGCAACATAAACCCACAAGGGAAGAATAAGCCAGGAAAGTTCAGGAATACATGGAGGCGAGAAGTCATGGAAACCCGAACATTGGCCTACACAAGTGGTCCCCAAAATGTGCACTACGGCTTCCAGTGGCGTCGCCAAACTTAGGCAAGAGCACCGCGCCGAGAATATTGTTGTGAGCCAACTCAGTAGTTAGAAATCATAAAATGACATCAACATAGGTTTATTTTATTTATTTTTTTTATAGCGACATAATGCAGTCTTAATCGCAAAGAGTGAAAATGAGTTACAAGATATGTTAGACATAGTGAAGTAAAGCAACAATAAAGGACTCAGCCTTAATAGCAAAAAGACAGAAATAATGGTAGCAACAAAGAAAAATACACCACCGCAATGTACAATAAGGAGAAGTTGACAACTATGAAAACAGGTAAATGAATAGAAATATATGGGAACAACATCAGATGGTAGATGTACAACAGAGCTGAGATGCAGAATAGCTCAGGCAAAAGCAGCTTTCCAAAAAAATTAGGAAGACACTATGCAATCTATTTTTGACAATAGAAAGAAGAAAAAGAGTTCTTACATGTTATGTAGAGCTAGTCTTAACATATGGACGTGAATCTTGGACAATGGGACAACAGGAACAACACTGGAGTCTGTATAAATGTGATTCTACAGAAGCAAATTGATATTACAGTGGACAGCTAAGAATAGTAATGAAAACGTTCTGAAAAAGACCAAAGCAAAGAGAGAGCTAATATCCAATATTAGTGAAGAAACAATCATCATCTTTGGCCTTGTAATGAGATGGGAACAGCTGGAATATATTGTGACAACTGAGAAAGTCGAGGGACGAAGAGATAAGAGGGAAGCAATGAGAAAATATATCACACAGCTTCAGAGCTTAGCAGAATAGGGAAGGGAAGAGAAACGGTATCACACAGCTTAAGAGCTATGCTCCATTAAAGGGTCTAAAAGCCTGTGATTTATTTGTGTTGATATTACTTAGTATATAAAGATGTTCACACCCCCTCTAGATGTTACTTAGTATATAGAAATGTTCACACAGTCTCTAGATGTTACTTAGTATATAGAAATGTTCACACAGTCTCTAGATGTTACTTAGTATATAGAAATGTTCACACAGTCTCTAGATGTTACTTAGTATATAGAAATGTTCACACAGTCTCTAGATGTTACTTAGTATATAGAAATGTTCACACAGTCTCTAGATGTTACTTAGTATATAGAAATGTTCACACAGTCTCTAGATGTTACTTAGTATATAGAGATGTTCACACCACCTCTAGATGTTACTTAGTATATAGAAATGTTCACACCGCCTCTAAATGTTACTTAGTATATAGAGATGTTCACACCGCCTCTAGATGTTACTTATTATATAGAGATGTTCACACCACCTCTAGATGTTACTTAGTATATAGAGATGTTCACACCGCCTCTAGATGTTACTTAGTATATAGAGATGTTCACACCACCTCTAGATGTTACTTAGTATATAAAGATGTTCACACCACCTCTAAATGTTACTTAGTATATAGAGATGTTCACACCGCCTCTAAATGTTACTTAGTATATAGAGATGTTCACACCACCTCTAGATGTTACTTAGTATATAGAGATGTTCACACCACCTCTAGATGTTACTTAGTATATAAAGATGTTCACACCACCTCTAAATGTTACTTAGTATATAGAGATGTTCACACCGCCTCTAAATGTTACTTAGTATATAGAGATGTTCACACCGCCTCTAGATGTTACTTAGTATATGAAGATGTTCACACCACCTCTAGATGCTACTTAGTATATGAAGATGTTCACACCGCCTCTAGATGCTACTTAGTATATAGAGATGTTCACACCGCCTCTAAATGTTACTTAGTATATAGAGAGGTTCACACCACCTCTAGATGCTACTTAGTATATGAAGATGTTCACACCACCTCTAGATGCTACTTAGTATATAGAAATGTTCACACCGCCTCTAGATGCTACTTAGTATATGAAGATGTTCACACCGCCTCTAGATGCTACTTAGTATATAGAGATGTTCACACCGCCTCTAAATGTTACTTAGTATATAGAGATGTTCACACCGCCTCTAAATGTTACTTAGTATATAGAGATGTTCACACCGCCTCTAGATGTTACTTAGTACAGTATATGAAGATGTTCACACCACCTCTAGATGCTACTTAGTATATGAAGATGTTCACACCGCCTCTAGATGCTACTTAGTATATAGAGATGTTCACACCGCCTCTAAATGTTACTTAGTATATAGAGATGTTCACACCACCTCTAGATGCTACTTAGTATATGAAGATGTTCACACCGCGTCTAGATGCTACTTAGTATATAGAGATGTTCACACCGCCTCTAAATGTTACTTAGTATATAGAGATGTTCACACCACCTCTAAATGTTACTTAGTATATAGAGATGTTCACACCACCTCTAGATGCTACTTAGTATATAGAGATGTTCACACCACCTCTAGATGCTACTTAGTATATAGAGATGTTCACACCGCCTCTAGATGTTACTTAGTATATAGAGATGTTCACACCACCTCTAAATGTTACTTAGTATATAGAGATGTTCACACCATCTCTAAATGTTACTTAGTATATAGAGATGTTCACACCACCTCTAAATGTTACTTAGTATATAGAGATGTTCACACCACCTCTAAATGTTACTTAGTATATAGAGATGTTCACACCGCCTGTAAATGATACTTAGTATATAGAGATGTTCACACCGCCTCTAAATGTTACTTTGTTTATGAAGATGTTCACACCACCTCTAGATGTTACTTAGTATAAGAAAATGTTCACACCGCCTCTAGATGTTACTTAGTATAAGAAAATGTTCACACCGCCTCTAGATGTTACTTAGTATAAGAAAATGTTCACACCACTTCTAGATGTTACGAAGTATATGAAAATGTTCACACCGCCTCTAAATGTTGCTTATTGTATAAAAATGTTCACACCACCTCTAGATGTTACTTAGTATAAGAAAATGTTCACACCACTTCTAGATGTTACCAAGTGTATGAAAATGTTCACACCACCTCTAGATGTTCCTCAGTATATGAAAATGCTCATACCACCTCTAGATTTTCCTCAGTATATGAAAATGCTCACACCGCCTCTAGATGTTCCTCAGTATATGAAAATGCTCACACCACCTCTAGATGTTCCTCAGTATATGAAAATGCTCACACCACCTCTAGATGTTCCTCAGTATATGAACATGCTCACACTAGGTTTTACCTCTTTTAAAAAAACCTCTTTTATTACTAGAGGCACCGCTAACAAGTCTAGTCTGTCCAAGCAAGTAGGGATCGAAGATGGAAGGCAACCTGGTATTCAAAAAAATGTGCTGATCTCAGATGTGTTGGGCCGAAAGGCGCAAATATCACAGTTGTATTGCAAACCTCAACTCAACGCATCTATGCCTTTTTAGCGTCGTTTGAAAGTCGGATGACAATAAGGACAATCAATTCTTGTAACAATCATCGTGTGTACGCAAGAAAGATCATTACAGAAATTCATCTTCTGCTTTCAGATGAACGTGAGTTTTAATTACAGTATGGTCACTAAAATAAAATATTAGAGTTAAAAACTCTGAGCCGAACATCTAGTGACGACTGCACTGACCATATTGCCTTTACTCTCAAGCATATAGTAAATGTCCCACACGTTCAAAAGAATGGGATAACACTACTTATAAAGTTATATGTTTTTTTGTAAAAATATTATTTCTTATGATTTATAGATTAAAATGTACTAAAGGGAGGTCAAAAAGTAATGCACACCAATTTTTTTCTCGGCTAATAATAAAGATAGGAATATGAAATTTTGCAAACTTGGAATATGACATGTTCCAATTATGTGCACCAAATTGCACAGCATTCGGATAGATATTACGCAATCTATGAACCGTTAAAATGGAGCTTGTCAACAATGTCCGTTACAAACAGCGAATTGTCATAGAATTTCTGGTTGCGGAAAAAGAAATTGTGGCAAACATTCATAAACGACTGTGTGCAGTGTACAAATGTTCTGCAGTCGATAGGAGCACAGTTAGTCGCTGGGTTCAGAGAATTAAAGCTGCAGAAAGTGTACGAGTGGAGCTGCATGATTTACCGCGTTCTGGACGAGTTGCCTCGGATACCAGCACAGACATGTTAAACCGGGCTGATGCCATTATTCGTAAGGATAGGCGTATCACTAGTCAGCAATTGGCATTGCAGCTTACAGTCAGCAAGGGAAGTGCAATCGCAATTTTTAAAACTCTCGGATATTCAATGATTTACGCTCGATGGGTTCCTCGGTGCCTAACAAATGATCACAGAGTTCAAAGGAAAACATTCTGTTCTGAATTGTTGGAGCGTTTCGGTGTTGAAGGAGAAATGTTTTTGTCAAAAATTGTTACCGGTGACGAAATGTGGGCACATTATTATGAGCCTGAAACAAAAATGCAGTCAATGGAATGGCATCATCAGCAGTCACCAAAAAGAAAAAAATTCAAAACATCTCCATCAGCCGGAAAGGTGATGATCACTGTCTTCTGGGACATTGATGGTGTGATTCTTGTTGATGTAATGACAAGAGGTGAGACAATCAACTCGACAGCTTACATCAATACACTGACAAAACTCAAAAATCGGTTCCACAGAGTTCGGCCTAATAAGCCATCTGCAGATTTGTTGCTTCAACATGACAATGCACGCCCTCACACAAGTCTGGTAACACGGGAAGCAATCAACAAATTTGGTTGGACTGTACTGCCCCATCCTCCTTACAGCCCTGATCTGGCTCCCTCAGATTTCCATCTGTTTGGACCACTCAAAAAATTCCTGCGTGGGACACACTTTGACAATGATGAGGATGTGATCCGTGCAGTTAAAAAATGACTACGCGAGCAGGACAAAACTTGGTACAAACGAGGCATTCATGACCTAGTTTCGCGTAGGCGTAAGGCAATACGCTTGGACGGAGATTATGTTGAAAAATAGGTAGTGTAAAGGGGATGTTCAGCTACAATCTGTGAAAATTTCACACATTTTGCCCGAATAGTTTCCGAGAAAAAAATTGGTGTGCATTACTTTTTGACCTCCCAAAATAGCGTTTGATTTAAATCTGTTGTGAACTACCGCACTTTTATGACACATATATAAATTAGTAGTTATGTGATGTATAATTTATGCTACTTGCATATTCCTGGCTTAATATTTACATTCATCATCACCAAGCACCGGGCCTGCTGGCGTAGGTGATCATGTCTCTACACAACTTTCTATCTCGACAGTTATTTATCATTTCTGTTGTTGACCTTCTGCCAAGCCATTCTCTTAAGCTGTCTGGTATCATTTCTCCTTGCCTCCGTCTATCTTTTCGTCTCTCAATTTTCCCAGTTGTTACAATATATTCCAGCTGTTCTCTTCTCATTACATGGCAAAAAAATGATGATTATTTCTTCCTAATATTGGAAATTAGCTCTCTTTTTGCTTTGACCTCTCGCAGAACATCTTCATTACTCTTCTTAGCTGTCCATGGTACTCTCAACATTCTTCTGTAAAACAACATTTCTACAGACTCCAGTGATTTTTGTGTCTGTTGTCCTATTGTCCATGATTTACATCCATATGTTAAGACTGGTTCTGCGTAACATTTAAGAACTGTTTTTTTCTTCTTTTTTTTTCTATTGTCAAAAATAGATTGCATAGTAACTTTCTCATTTTTTTGGAAAGCTGCTTTTGCCTGAGCCATTCTGCATCTCACCTCTGCTGTACATCTTCCATCTGAGGTTAACAAAGTTCCCAAATATTTAAATTCATTTACCTGTTTTAATATTGTTCCACTTGTCTTTATTTTGCACTGAGGTGATGCCTTTTTCTTTGTTTTTACTATAACATCTGCCTTTTTGCTATTAAGGCTGAGTCCTTTATTTCTGCTTTCATTTACTATAAATGTCTAACATTTATTGTAACTCATTTTCACTCTTAGCGATTAAGACTGTATCATCAGCATACCTTAGATTATTTATAGTATGATCTCCGATTGTTATTCCAGGCATGTCCCTTATGGATCTTAAAATAATTTCACTATATATATTAAACAAATCTGGTGACAGCAGATATCCTTGTCTAAGACACTGTTCTATTTGTTGAAACATTCCCAATTGAATTCCAGCTCTTATGGCCGTTGTTTGTTGCCAGTACGTGTTCTTTATTATTCTTAGATCTTTGCTGTCTACGTTTGTGCCTTCTAAAATTGTGATTATTTCTTCGTGCTTTGCTTTGTCAAATGCCTTGGTGTAATCTATGGAACATAAGTATAAATATGTTTTCACCTCTATGGCTCTTTTTACTAAAGATCTTATTATGTATATGGCTTTGCCTCTAACAAAACCACACTGTTTATCGCTAATTTCTGGACTGATTTTGTTTAGCACTCTTCGCATGATGATTCTTAGTAATATCTTAGTCATGTTGCTCATAAGGCTTATTGTGCGATGATCTTCACATTCAATCGCACCCGATTTCTTTGGTAGGGCTATGAATATTGATTTGAGCAGATCGTCTGGTATATATCCGGTATTGTAGATATCATTCAATATTTTTTAAAATTATTTCTATTCCAAAATCACCCATGGCTTCAATCACTTCTTTAGTTATATTATCTGGTCCAGGAGATTTTCCTGCTTTCATATTGCGCAACGCGTCTTCCACTTCTTCTTTGAGCATTTCTGGCCCCTCTCCATTATCCTTAATATTTACTTCTGATCGTTCATCATTATAAAGATCTTTAATGTATTCTGTCCATCGTTTCCTTATGCTTTCTTGTTCAATCAATAGTTCTGCCTTTTATCTTAAATATCAAGTTTTTGTTTGCGTTTTTCGTCCTGTTAATTCTTCAATTTGTTTGTATATGGCTTAGGCATCTCCTTATAATAATATTTACATTGCTTGTCAATTATTCAAATGTTACGTCAATCTATGAGGAGGGAACAACGAATAAATAAAACCATGGTGACTTCAAGCATCATCATGCTGCTCGACAGATCAAAACTGAACTCATGCGTTGTCATTATTGAAGCAGCCACTTCTGGGTTAGTATAGACGTCACCATCCAATTCCAAACCCACTTGAAATGAAAGATTCAGACAAAATATTAGAAATGAAGAACTAAGAAGAAGCAAAGGGGCCATCTTCGCAGTAAAATATATCAAGAAGCAACACACTATTTGGTTTGGCCACGTAAGAAGGCAGAAACAACTCAACACAATCTACACCCTATGGTATAGTAGCCTCCGTCAGTCATAGTTGACTATGGATTTTTCAGCGCCCCTAGAAATGTTATTTTTTCCTTTCTTTTCTTTCGTCGTGTATTCTCTTTCTCTATGAATCTGTCTGCTTCTTCTTTGAGGCGAGCCTTCAGAGTGTGTTTCCACTTATCTACACCCACTTATCGATAAAAACAGCAGACCAAGAAGGCGTCCTCAGAAAATATTTAAAAAAAAAAACATTCGAAGCTGTACCAACAGAAGAGACAAATCAAACATCAAAAGAGCATGTATATTTGTCCACGTCAACGCTTTAAAGGCAAGTGGGGAAGGAAAGAATAAGAATAATAATAAGAAGATAGTGTAGTCTTCATAAAAGCCGATACAGGGACAATTTTTACGATTCATGAATGATTCATCTCAGTGTCAACTTAACCTAGAAAAGAGCCTCATATATCTTCCCCCCCCACCCCCCGCCTCCCTCGACCAAATCCGCAAAGAAAACAACATGTCAAACGTACAACAACGCTATACAAATCATACTTCATAGGCAGCCTTTAGAAGTTGAGCAACACGCAGTTCAAGGATCTAGGCTCCATCATCAATAACGAGAATTCAGGAATCAAAAGAGCTGCCAGAATAGCACTGCCGACACCGTAATTAGCAACCAGGAAAGAAATTTGAGAGAACAAAACAACCACCATAAAACACAAGATTAGACTACTGCTGGCACTATCAGTCTCCTTATATGTCATACAACATGGATCTTAAATGTGGAAATTGGAACTTATGAAAATCTGATTGGAACAAGAACAACATAAGGACCAAGTGACGCTCAATGGCAAATGGGAAATGTCGTGTTAGTGTCCATTATTTGTGTAAACCATGGACGTATTGTTGTGTAACGTGAGCAGTGATGCGTCAGTGTCGTGTTTCTTACCCGAAACCTTCTTGTCTTATGGCTTGCTGAACATACGCTGACATACGCTGACATACGCTGACATACGCTGAACATACGCTGACATACGCTGACATACGCTGACATACGCTGACATACGCTGACATACGCTGAACATACGCTGAACATACGCTGACATACGCTGACATACGCTGAACATACGCTGACATACGCTGACATACGCTGACATACGCTGAACATACGCTGAACATACGCTGACATACGCTGAACATACGCTGACATACGCTGACATACGCTGAACATACGCTGAACATACGCTGAACATACGCTGACATACGCTGACATACGCTGAACATACGCTGAACATACGCTGACATACGCTGAACATACGCTGACATACGCTGAACATACGCTGACATACGCTGACATACGCTGACATACGCTGACATACGCTGAACATACGCTGACATACGCTGACATACGCTGACATACGCTGACATACGCTGACATACGCTGAACATACGCTGACATACGCTGACATACGCTGAACATACGCTGACATACGCTGACATACGCTGAACATACGCTGAACATACGCTGACATACGCTGACATACGCTGACATACGCTGAACATACGCTGACATACGCTGAACATACGCTGAACATACGCTGACATACGCTGAACATACGCTGACATACGCTGACATACGCTGAACATACGCTGACATACGCTGACATACGCTGACATACGCTGACATACGCTGACATACGCTGACATACGCTGAACATACGCTGACATACGCTGACATACGCTGAACATACGCTGACATACGCTGAACATACGCTGACATACGCTGACATACGCTGAACATACGCTGAACATACGCTGACATACGCTGACATACGCTGACATACGCTGAACATACGCTGACATACGCTGACATACGCTGACATACGCTGACATACGCTGACATACGCTGAACATACGCTGAACATACGCTGACATACGCTGACATACGCTGAACATACGCTGAACATACGCTGACATACGCTGAACATACGCTGACATACGCTGACATACGCTGACATACGCTGACATACGCTGAACATACGCTGACATACGCTGACATACGCTGACATACGCTGACATACGCTGAACATACGCTGACATACGCTGAACATACGCTGACATACGCTGAACATACGCTGAACATACGCTGACATACGCTGACATACGCTGACATACGCTGAACATACGCTGACATACGCTGAACATACGCTGACATACGCTGACATACGCTGACATACGCTGAACATACGCTGAACATACGCTGAACATACGCTGAACATACGCTGACATACGCTGACATACGCTGACATACGCTGACATACGCTGACATACGCTGAACATACGCTGAACATACGCTGAACATACGCTGAACATACGCTGACATACGCTGAACATACGCTGACATACGCTGACATACGCTGATACGCTGACATACGCTGACATACGCTGAACATACGCTGACATACGCTGACATACGCTGAACATACGCTGACATACGCTGACATACGCTGAACATACGCTGACATACGCTGACATACGCTGAACATACGCTGAACATACGCTGAACATACGCTGACATACGCTGAACATACGCTGAACATACGCTGACATACGCTGACATACGCTGACATACGCTGAACATACGCTGAACATACGCTGAACATACGCTGACATACGCTGACATACGCTGAACATACGCTGACATACGCTGACATACGCTGACATACGCTGAGATACGCTGAACATACGCTGACATACGCTGAACATACGCTGACATACGCTGAACATACGCTGAACATACGCTGACATACGCTGACATACGCTGACATACGCTGAACATACGCTGACATACGCTGACATACGCTGACATACGCTGACATACGCTGAACATACGCTGACATACGCTGAACATACGCTGACATACGCTGAACATACGCTGACATACGCTGAACATACGCTGAACATACGCTGAACATACGCTGACATACGCTGAACATACGCTGACATACGCTGACATACGCTGACATACGCTGACATACGCTGACATACGCTGAACATACGCTGACATACGCTGACATACGCTGACATACGCTGACATACGCTGAACATACGCTGACATACGCTGAACATACGCTGACATACGCTGAACATACGCTGACATACGCTGAACATACGCTGAACATACGCTGAACATACGCTGAACATACGCTGACATACGCTGACATACGCTGACATACGCTGACATACGCTGAACATACGCTGACATACGCTGACATACGCTGACATACGCTGACATACGCTGACATACGCTGACATACGTCTATCGGATCGAACCAGATCTGTTATCCCTAGTAGCTCAGTTCTCTAACCTTTGCTGTCCCGGAGACTCGATCGAAATGAAACGTTGCCGTCGAAGGTTACCGTCGAACTCACGAAATCTCATTTTTCGGAGAATAAAAAAAATTCACAAAAGATTTCACTGAATTATGAACAGAGATTCACATGAAGAGCCACTTATAGATTCACAAGAAGAACAACTTGTCTTGACGTGGAGACAATATAAATATCTCGTAGGATCAAAGTCAATAACAATGAACACACGAATATATACTACTAGACGACAACAAAAAAGCGAGAGAAAGACAAAAACATTGCATAGAGAGATATGTATATTTACATCACTCGGACACAAATTCTCAACAACAACAAAAAAAAAAGAAAAAAAAAGCAGAAAACACAAAGAAACTGAGAAATTCCAATTCAGGATCAGATGGACTCTCCTCGACACAGCGCCTTGCAACACCAGACCCGCGATTCGACACACTGCCAGCTCTCTAGCTTTTACAAGGAACTATTGCTGACATGCTTCATGCATGTTTGTCACGTGACTTGGAGTTACGACAATAATTAAGCAATTAATTGATAGACCCAGTTAGGATCTGAGTTTTCAATTATCAAGTATATGCCACACAAACGTATAGGCTGACATGTTTGTGTAAGAATCCGAAAAAATTTCAACACGTATGAGAGTTAACTCTTTCTGTATGTCTCAACGCACTGTACGCATTGTCGATTTCCCTTGCCTACGTTTAGCTGCAGAGTGCGTCACTCCTAATTTGATTAGCGCAAACCCTCATCAACATCATCATCATGTGCCATACCGGTTGGCGTAGGTGATCATGTCCCTCTACAATCTTCTATCTACAGTGCATCGTATCAGTTCTGTTGTTTACTGTTTTCCATGCCATGACACCAAGCTATCCAGTATTTTCTCTCTTTGTCGCCCGCGATCTCTCTTTCCTTTTATTCTGCCAGTTGTAACCAAGTATTCCAACTTTCCTCTTCTCTTATGTGCCCGAAAAATGTTGATTTCTTCTTTCTGATGTTTTTTAAGAGCTCCCTTTTTGTGTTCGCCTCTTTGAGAACTTCCTCATTAGTCTTTTTAGCTGTCCAGGGAACTTTCAACATTCTTCTGAGAAATCCCATCTCTGTGGCCTCTAATCGTCTTTTCATTTGTTTGTCTACTGTCCATGATTCTTTTCCATAGGTCAGAATTGGTTCTATATAGCACCGATGAACTCTCTTTCTCACTTCCATTGTAATAGATCTGTTGCATAAGATATTTTTCATTTTTTGAAAAACTATTTTGGCATGAGCTATTCTGCTTTTTATTTCTGTGGTGCATCTTCCATCTGATGTTATTATTGTGCCCAGGTATTTGAAACGTTGCACTTATCAACATACTAACATCAAAACAAATAACACCAGGACTAAAACTAAGAATAGCAAAATGTTATGTCTTCTCAACATTCCTATATGGTGCAGAAGCACGGACATTAGACAAGAAAATAAAACAGAGAATTAAAGACTTCGAAATGTGGATATATAGAAGAATAAGTAGAAATGGATGGAAGGAAAAGAAAACAAACGATAATGTCTTAAAGCACCTAAAAATGAAAAAAAGAGAACTACTAAACACAATTCAAACAAGACAAATGCGATTTTAGGGCCATGTTAAAAGACACAACAGCCTACTAAAAGTAATCTTAAAGGGGAAAGTACAAGGTAAAAGAGACAGAGGCAGACCAAGACTAACATGGGCGAGTAACATCAAAAGATGGACAAACCAGCCTATGACAACCTGCACCATCAAAGCAAGGGGTAGAGCAGAACAGCGCTCCATGGTAGACAACCTTCGATGCGGAGATGGCACTCAATGATGATGAAACCATCATCAAACCATATTCTCTTTTCATGTCTTGTATCATCTTAGTATTGGTGAAATGGAAGACCTTATTCAATTATCTAAAAAAATTCTTATAAAATATGTCATGAATTAGATAAATATAAACATGTAGATTGATATCTAAAAAATAATTAAAAGAACAATTTTGTTGCTGAAATCTTTTTTGTTACATTGATCAAAAGCTTCCGTTCGGAAAGAGTTAACATGAAACTCGCATTGATCAATACAAAAGCGCACTTCACCATCAACATTTAAATGTGCTATGATTTAGTGTACATGTGCGCTGTATCTATTGTTTAACATTTAAATGTGCTATGATTTAGTGTACATTTGCGCTGTATCTATTGTTTAACATTTATATGTGCTATGATTTATTGTACATGTGTGCTGTATCTATCGTTTAACATTTAAATGTGCTATGATTTATTGTACATGTTTGCTGTATCTATCGTTTAACATTTAAATGTGCTATGATTTATTGTACAACATTTAAATGTGCTATGATTTATTGTACATGTGCGGTGTATCTATTGTTTAACATTTAAATGTGCTATGATTTAGTGTACATTTGCGCTGTATCTATTGTTTAACATTTAAATGTGCTATGATTTATTGTACATGTGCGCTGTATTTATTGTTTACAATTTAATTGTAAAGTAGTAGTAAAGTACCCCCGTCACGCCAAGTGGCGTATAGGGAAATATGGTGTTAGTGACCCTATATTTTACAGACCTTCAGCACATGATTTTTGGGTTAATGTGGTCGGTATTACGCCCGTGCTGCTTTACTTTCCCAGAAAAAAATACGGTACCCATTTAAGGCTGGGTGAACCCGGAAGCCGTCGGTTGGGATCGAACCTTACCTCTTGTCCTTTGTAGTCCAGTTCACTAACCACTGAGGTATCGCGGCTCCCTAACTTTTAAATGTGCTATGATTTTTTGTACACGTGCGCTGTATCTATCGTTTAACATTTAAATGCGCTATGATTTATTGTACACGTGCGCTGTATCTATTGTTTAACATTTAAATGTGCTATGATTTATTTCACCTATTCATTGTATCTATTGTTTAACATTTAAATGTGCTATGATTTATTTCATATATTATAGGACAACAGACAAGAAAATCACTGGAGTCTGTAGAAAAGTGGTTTTACAGAAGAATATGGAGAGTACCTTGGACAGCTAAGTAGAGTAATGAAGATATTCTGAGAGAGGTCAAAGCAAAAAGAGAGCTAATTTCCAATATTAGGAAGAAACAATCATCATTTTTTGGCCATGTAATGAGAAGAGAACAACTGGAATATATTGTAACCACTGGAAAAATTGAGGGACGAACAGATAGATGGAAGCAAAGAGAAAAAATAACAGACAGCTTAGAGAATGGCTTGGCAGAAGGTCAACAACAGAAATGATAAATAGCTGCCGAGATCGAAAGTTGTGGAGAGACATTATCACCTACGCCACTAGTCCCGGTACTTGATGATGATGATGATTTATTTCATTGTGCGCTGTATCTATTGTTTAACATTTAATTGTGCTATGATTTATTTCACCTGTCCGCTGTATCTATTGTCTAACATTTCTATGTGCTATGATTTATTTCATCTGTCCGTTGTATCTATTGTCTAACATTTCTATGTGCTATGATTTATTTCACCTGTCCGTTGTATCTATTGTCTAACATTTCTATGTGCTATGATTTATTTCACCTGTCCGTTGTATCTATTGTCTAACATTTCTATGTGCTATGATTTATTTAACCTGTCCGCTGTATCTATTGTCTAACATTTCTATGTGCTATGATTTATTTAACCTGTCCGCTGTATCTATTGTCTAACATTTCTATGTGCTATGATTTATTTCACCTGTCCGTTGTATCTATTGTCTAACATTTCTATGTGCTATGATTTATTCCACCAACCAAGTTTTCCACTACTCCTTGCTACGATTGGCTAGGTAGGCGTTTGGGGAATATGGTATTTGTGACTGGATTTATCCATGACCAACTGCACATTATTGTTAGTAACGTGGATGGTGTAGCGACAAGTCGCCTTTATTTTCCCTAGCAATTTCTGGCACTCGCTTTTAAAACTTGGGTATATGATAGTTGTGTACTTTCAGTTTTGTTTTGTTTCCATTGGAAAAAAAAAATGAATCTATCTGCTTGAGACAACTAGAATAATGAAACGTTAATAGTGTCATGATTTCATTGACAAAGTTGCCCTTCCCATGAGTTGTGCTGCTTATAGCAGAGTTGAGCTCCATTAGGACAGCGATTAATAATTGATGTTGCCTTGACGGACATTTGTTTGGCGAGATGATACAGATATGTTGTTCGGTGAATCTGCAACCCTGGTGCGAATCCATGACCTCCATGTTAGTCAAAAGAGGGACGTTGGCAAAATTCAGGAGAGTTAACAGGAGAGCTACAAGAAGAGCTATCAGGAAAGCTACAAGAAGAGCTACCAGTAGAGCTACCAGTAGAGCTACCAGAAGAGCTACCAGTGGAGCTACCAGTAAAGCTACCAGTGAAGCTACCAGGAGAGCTACCAGTAAAGCTACCAGAAGAGCTACAAGAATAGCTATCAGGAAAGCTACAAGAAGATCTACCAGTAGAGCTACCAGAAGAGCTACCAGTGGAGCTACCAGTAAAGCTACCAGTATAGCTACCAGGAGAGCTGCCAGTAAAGCTACCAGAAAAGCTACCAGTAGAGCTACCAGAGGAGCTACCAGTAAAGCTACCAAAAGAGCTATCAGTAGAGCTACCAGTAAAGCTACCAGTAGAGCTACCAGTAAAGCTACCAGGAGAGCTACCAGGAGAGCTACCAGGAGAGCTACCAGTAAATCTACCAGTAGAGCTACTAGTAAATCCACCAGTAGAGCAACCAGAAGACCTACCAGTAGAGCTACTAGTAAAGCTACCAGTAGATCTACAAGTAGGGCTACCAGGAGAGCTACCAGTAAAGCTACCAGTAGAGCTATCAGAAGACCTACCAGTAGAGCTACCAGAAGACCTACTAGTAGAGCTACTAGTAAAACTACCAGTAGAGCGACCAGAAGACCCACCAGTAGAGCTACCAGAAGACCTACTAGTAGAGCTACCAGTAAAGCTACCAGTAGAGCTACCAGTAGAGCTACCATGAGAGCTACCAGTAGAGCTACCAGAAAAACTACCAGTAGAGCTACTATGAGAGCTACCAGTAGAGCTACCAGAGAGCTACCAGTAGAACTACCAGGAGAGCTACCAGTAAAGCTACCAGTAGAGCTATCAGAAGACCTACCAGTAGAGCTACCAGTAGAGCTACCAGAAGACCTATTAGTAGAGCTACCAGTAAAGCTACCAGTAGAGCTAACAGAAGACCTACCAGTAGAGCTACCAGAAGACATACTAGTAGAGCTACCAGTAGAGCTACCAGTAGAGCTACCAGTAGAGCTACCATGAGAGCTACCAGCAAAGCTACCAGTAGCGCTACCAGAAGAGCTACCAGTAGAGCTACCAGTAGAGCTATCAGAAGACCTACCAGTAAAAGTAAAAAGTAAATTACCCCCGTCACGCCAAGTAGTGTATAGGAAATATGGTGTTAGTGATCATAAATTTGTCAGACCTTCGGCACATGATTTTTTGGGGTAATGTGGTCGGTATTACGCCCGTGCTGCTTTACTTTCCCAGAAAAAAATCCGGTACTCATTAAAGGCTGGGTGAACCTAGCTACCAGTAAAGCTACCAGAAGAGCTAACAGGAAAGCTACAAGTAAAGCTACCAGTAGAGGGAGTGACCGAATCGATAACTTGTCGGGCTCAAAACCAGGACAACGCGGATTCGAATCCCAGTAGGGGTACAAGTTGTTTCTATCGTGTGTGAAATCTCTCTCTCTCTCTCTCTCTCTCTCTCTCTCTCTGCGATCAGGACTCAATCAGAGTAGGATTCCAGACTCTCACATGAAGTCAGCTGTCAGGTTAAGTGTATTGATCGCCCCCACAGACAGAACATCACAATTAGAGTCTACCAGATCCACTCTGATTGAACACCCGTTAAAACATTGCACTGTGTTCTGCGCCAGTGGCCCAGTGTATCCGATTTCAGCCAGCATTTTATTCAGGTTTGCTTTCCTTAGTCTCTCATTGTCCCCAATCTTCCTGCAAGGCAGCAGATTGTCTTTTCTGTAGGGGAATTCTGCCCTTAGATGGTCGGCCCTCCCAGGTTTACGAGCACCACCTGCCCGAGTCACTAGAGGTGGCTAACACAGACTTGCACACACAAAGATATGAGAGGTGACTAACACAGACATGCACACAACGATACGAGGCATGACTAACACTGACACACATCAAGATATGAGATATGACTAACACAGACATACACGCAAAGATATGACACATGACTAACATAGACATGCACACACAGATATGAGATATTACTAACATAGATATGCACACAGAAAGATATGACACATGCCTAACACAGACATGCACACAAAGATATGAGATATGACTGACATAGACATGCACACACAAAGATATGACGCATGCCTAACATAGACATGCACACAAAGATTTGAGATATGACTAACATAGACATGCACACACAAAGATATGAGATGTGACTAACATAGCCATGCACACACAAGGATATGAGATATGACAAACATAAACATGCACACAAAGATATGAGATATCACTAACCAAGACATGCACACACAAAGATATGACACATGACTAACACAGATACACACTAGGATATGAGATATGACTAAACAAAGACACACATAAAGATATGAGACATGATTAACACGTACACACCAAGATATGTGATATGACTAACATGACACACGCCAAGATATGAGCCATGACTAGGACACACACACACAAGCTAAGATATGAGCCATGGCTAGCACAGAAACACACTAAGATATGAGCCATGGCTAGCACAGAAACACATTAAGATATGAGCCATGATTTCACGGAAACACACCAAGATATGAACCATGTCTAGCACAGAAACACATTAAGATATGAGCCATGACTAGCACGAAAATACACTAAGATATGAGCCATGGCCAGAACATACACCCACTAAGATATCAGCCATGGCTATCGCAGACACCCACTAAGATATGAGCTACGACTAGCACGGATATATACTGAGAACTGAGCCATGGCTCAATTCAAGAGAAGCAGAAGAGGAGGTAGAAGAGCAGCGATCGCGAAAGCTATCCATACGCTTGGGTTTGTTGTAGTCGGCAGACTCTTCTTAACGGTGTGTGAAATAAAAACTCAGACTCGAAAACCTTGCGGCGCCTGCACTAAATAAGCGGCCTTTATTCTCCTGTCCTATAGTCCCCACGTCAGACCCAGTAATGGGAAATATGCCATAAATATAGATTTTTTTTTTTTTTTTTTTTTTTTTTTTTTTTTTTTTGAATGAGGACGGGGCATGTGTGGGCCAGTTGCAAACTGAGGGATTTTCTGAGGAGGAGACATGCACATTTATTGACAGTTAACTAACCAACTAACATATATTGTAGTCTGCTGTTCTGCCCATAGTTTTTGATTGTTTGTTTGTTTTTCGTTCGCCAGATTTTACCTCTGACGAAGTCCCTAGAGACTAGGAACTGAATTTTGCGCGTTAATCCATTTTTCCCGGGCAGCCGTGTGCACAGGAGTCCCTCGCTGCACAGGCAGATAACTCCGACTTCGGAGGTACTCATATTTTTTTTCCGCCGATGAGTAACTGACGCTTCAAGCCGAGACTCGCTGCTGAGTCCAGGGGGTGGTTGCCGCAGGGAGAAATCATAAATAAGAATCCAGGATTTGAACCCACAACCTCCCTGTCTCGAGGCCGGCGTCTTGCCTCGAGACCAACAAAGTCCCCGTTCTATCCATACAAATACAAGTTTGAGTTTCCTGTCTTGAACTTTGTGAGCATATACTTTCGGATTATAATATGTCAGCATACTCGCATTCGTCCTTCACCACCCTGCTCACACATTTCCCAACGCACATTTAATACATGTAATTACCAAACACCCGAGTTGAAGCTACACTATGCTGAAGTAGGAGCTATCTCCTGTAGAGCGCGCCAGGTCACATTTAAACATAAACTTGTGATAACAAATCTGCTCACGCCCGAGAGACAACAACGAGAATAAAAATGGAGGCGGGAAAAAAACAACTTGAGTAAATATAGAGGAAATAAACATAAGTGTTTAGAATATCAGTTTATGTTTCCTAAACAAACATCTGCCCAGCTCTCCTGGTTTCCTACGATGACCGAATCTACAGCTGAAGACGTTTTATTTTTGTTCTGTTACTCTCCTGTACTTACAGCGTCGATGAGGGAAAAAAGGGTTTGGAACCCGGGAGTCAGACAGAGTTTGAGCTGAAAACGTTCAGCGACTCTCAGGTGACTGCGTCAGGAACAGCGATCAAGAGCTGCATAAAGGTCTGATCTGACTCCACCTCCTCGTGGTGATGCTGGAAGAAAAGACAAAAAAACCTGGCCAGGCGAGTGGAGATCAAGAGGGATGGAAAGCCATCGTCATTAGATGCCATGTCCTCTGAAGAACGTTGCATTCACCAAGTCCATATGAAAGATTCTATCTCTAGCCATATCTCCCACAGAACGTTGCATTCACCAAGTCCATATGAAAGATTCTATCTCTAGCCATATCTCCCACAGAACGTTGCATTCACCAAGTCCATATGAAAGATTCTATCTCTAGCCATATCTCCCACAGAACGTTGCATTCACCAAGTCCATATGAAAGATTCTATCTCTAGCCATATCTCCCACAGAACGTTGCATTCACCAAGTCCATATGAAAGATTCTATCTCTAGCCATATCTCCCACAGAACGTTGCATTCACCAAGTCCATATGAAAGATTCTATCTCTAGCCATATCTCCCACAGAACGTTGCATTCACCAAGTCCATATGAAAGATTCTATCTCTAGCCATATCTCCCACAGAACGTTGCATTCACCAAGTCCATATGAAAGATTCTATCTCTAGCCATATCTCCCACAGAACGTTGCATTCACCAAGTCCATATGAAAGATTCTATCTCTAGCCATATCTCCCACAGAACGTTGCATTCACCAAGTCCATATGAAAGATTCTATCTCTAGCCATATCTCCCACAGAACGTTGCATTCACCAAGTCCATATGAAAGATTCTATCTCTAGCCATATCTCCCACAGAACGTTGCATTCACCAAGTCCATATGAAAGATTCTATCTCTAGCCATATCTCCCACAGAACGTTGCATTCACCAAGTCCATATGAAAGATTCTATCTCTAGCCATATCTCCCACAGAACGTTGCATTCACCAAGTCCATATGAAAGATTCTATCTCTAGCCATATCTCCCACAGAACGTTGCATTCACCAAGTCCATATGAAAGATTCTATCTCTAGCCATATCTCCCACAGAACGTTGCATTCACCAAGTCCATATGAAAGATTCTATCTCTAGCCATATCTCCCACAGAACGTTGCATTCACCAAGTCCATATGAAAGATTCTATCTCTAGCCATATCTCCCACAGAACGTTGCATTCACCAAGTCCATATGAAAGATTCTATCTCTAGCCATATCTCCCACAGAACGTTGCATTCACCAAGTCCATATGAAAGATTCTATCTCTAGCCATATCTCCCACAGAACGTTGCATTCACCAAGTCCATATGAAAGATTCTATCTCTAGCCATATCTCCCACAGAACGTTGCATTCACCAAGTCCATATGAAAGATTCTATCTCTAGCCATATCTCCCACAGAACGTTGCATTCACCAAGTCCATATGAAAGATTCTATCTCTAGCCATATCTCCCACAGAACGTTGCATTCACCAAGTCCATATGAAAGATTCTATCTCTAGCCATATCTCCCACAGAACGTTGCATTCACCAAGTCCATATGAAAGATTCTATCTCTAGCCATATCTCCCACAGAACGTTGCATTCACCAAGTCCATATGAAAGATTCTATCTCTAGCCATATCTCCCACAGAACGTTGCATTCACCAAGTCCATATGAAAGATTCTATCTCTAGCCATATCTCCCACAGAACGTTGCATTCACCAAGTCCATATGAAAGATTCTATCTCTAGCCATATCTCCCACAGAACGTTGCATTCACCAAGTCCATATGAAAGATTCTATCTCTAGCCATATCTCCCACAGAACGTTGCATTCACCAAGTCCATATGAAAGATTCTATCTCTAGCCATATCTCCCACAGAACGTTGCATTCACCAAGTCCATATGAAAGATTCTATCTCTAGCCATATCTCCCACAGAACGTTGCATTCACCAAGTCCATATGAAAGATTCTATCTCTAGCCATATCTCCCACAGAACGTTGCATTCACCAAGTCCATATGAAAGATTCTATCTCTAGCCATATCTCCCACAGAACGTTGCATTCACCAAGTCCATATGAAAGATTCTATCTCTAGCCATATCTCCCACAGAACGTTGCATTCACCAAGTCCATATGAAAGATTCTATCTCTAGCCATATCTCCCACAGAACGTTGCATTCACCAAGTCCATATGAAAGATTCTATCTCTAGCCATATCTCCCACAGAACGTTGCATTCACCAAGTCCATATGAAAGATTCTATCTCTAGCCATATCTCCCACAGAACGTTGCATTCACCAAGTCCATATGAAAGATTCTATCTCTAGCCATATCTCCCACAGAACGTTGCATTCACCAAGTCCATATGAAAGATTCTATCTCTAGCCATATCTCCCACAGAACGTTGCATTCACCAAGTCCATATGAAAGATTCTATCTCTAGCCATATCTCCCACAGAACGTTGCATTCACCAAGTCCATATGAAAGATTCTATCTCTAGCCATATCTCCCACAGAACGTTGCATTCACCAAGTCCATATGAAAGATTCTATCTCTAGCCATATCTCCCACAGAACGTTGCATTCACCAAGTCCATATGAAAGATTCTATCTCTAGCCATATCTCCCACAGAACGTTGCATTCACCAAGTCCATATGAAAGATTCTATCTCTAGCCATATCTCCCACAGAACGTTGCATTCACCAAGTCCATATGAAAGATTCTATCTCTAGCCATATCTCCCACAGAACGTTGCATTCACCAAGTCCATATGAAAGATTCTATCTCTAGCCATATCTCCCACAGAACGTTGCATTCACCAAGTCCATATGAAAGATTCTATCTCTAGCCATATCTCCCACAGAACGTTGCATTCACCAAGTCCATATGAAAGATTCTATCTCTAGCCATATCTCCCACAGAACGTTGCATTCACCAAGTCCATATGAAAGATTCTATCTCTAGCCATATCTCCCACAGAACGTTGCATTCACCAAGTCCATATGAAAGATTCTATCTCTAGCCATATCTCCCACAGAACGTTGCATTCACCAAGTCCATATGAAAGATTCTATCTCTAGCCATATCTCCCACAGAACGTTGCATTCACCAAGTCCATATGAAAGATTCTATCTCTAGCCATATCTCCCACAGAACGTTGCATTCACCAAGTCCATATGAAAGATTCTATCTCTAGCCATATCTCCCACAGAACGTTGCATTCACCAAGTCCATATGAAAGATTCTATCTCTAGCCATATCTCCCACAGAACGTTGCATTCACCAAGTCCATATGAAAGATTCTATCTCTAGCCATATCTCCCACAGAACGTTGCATTCACCAAGTCCATATGAAAGATTCTATCTCTAGCCATATCTCCCACAGAACGTTGCATTCACCAAGTCCATATGAAAGATTCTATCTCTAGCCATATCTCCCACAGAACGTTGCATTCACCAAGTCCATATGAAAGATTCTATCTCTAGCCATATCTCCCACAGAACGTTGCATTCACCAAGTCCATATGAAAGATTCTATCTCTAGCCATATCTCCCACAGAACGTTGCATTCACCAAGTCCATATGAAAGATTCTATCTCTAGCCATATCTCCCACAGAACGTTGCATTCACCAAGTCCATATGAAAGATTCTATCTCTAGCCATATCTCCCACAGAACGTTGCATTCACCAAGTCCATATGAAAGATTCTATCTCTAGCCATATCTCCCACAGAACGTTGCATTCACCAAGTCCATATGAAAGATTCTATCTCTAGCCATATCTCCCACAGAACGTTGCATTCACCAAGTCCATATGAAAGATTCTATCTCTAGCCATATCTCCCACAGAACGTTGCATTCACCAAGTCCATATGAAAGATTCTATCTCTAGCCATATCTCCCACAGAACGTTGCATTCACCAAGTCCATATGAAAGATTCTATCTCTAGCCATATCTCCCACAGAACGTTGCATTCACCAAGTCCATATGAAAGATTCTATCTCTAGCCATATCTCCCACAGAACGTTGCATTCACCAAGTCCATATGAAAGATTCTATCTCTAGCCATATCTCCCACAGAACGTTGCATTCACCAAGTCCATATGAAAGATTCTATCTCTAGCCATATCTCCCACAGAACGTTGCATTCACCAAGTCCATATGAAAGATTCTATCTCTAGCCATATCTCCCACAGAACGTTGCATTCACCAAGTCCATATGAAAGATTCTATCTCTAGCCATATCTCCCACAGAACGTTGCATTCACCAAGTCCATATGAAAGATTCTATCTCTAGCCATATCTCCCACAGAACGTTGCATTCACCAAGTCCATATGAAAGATTCTATCTCTAGCCATATCTCCCACAGAACGTTGCATTCACCAAGTCCATATGAAAGATTCTATCTCTAGCCATATCTCCCACAGAACGTTGCATTCACCAAGTCCATATGAAAGATTCTATCTCTAGCCATATCTCCCACAGAACGTTGCATTCACCAAGTCCATATGAAAGATTCTATCTCTAGCCATATCTCCCACAGAACGTTGCATTCACCAAGTCCATATGAAAGATTCTATCTCTAGCCATATCTCCCACAGAACGTTGCATTCACCAAGTCCATATGAAAGATTCTATCTCTAGCCATATCTCCCACAGAACGTTGCATTCACCAAGTCCATATGAAAGATTCTATCTCTAGCCATATCTCCCACAGAACGTTGCATTCACCAAGTCCATATGAAAGATTCTATCTCTAGCCATATCTCCCACAGAACGTTGCATTCACCAAGTCCATATGAAAGATTCTATCTCTAGCCATATCTCCCACAGAACGTTGCATTCACCAAGTCCATATGAAAGATTCTATCTCTAGCCATATCTCCCACAGAACGTTGCATTCACCAAGTCCATATGAAAGATTCTATCTCTAGCCATATCTCCCACAGAACGTTGCATTCACCAAGTCCATATGAAAGATTCTATCTCTAGCCATATCTCCCACAGAACGTTGCATTCACCACAGCTCGTCTGAAAGAATCTCTGTCTTTAGCCAGATCTCCCACTTATTCTGTTGTCATGTTCAAGATCTCCTTGGTGTCTTAAAACCACCTTCTACCTGGTCTGCCCCTGATATTTCACCCAGGAACCATGCCTTCCATTATCCCTCTTTCTGTGTCTTCTGACGTGGCCATAGTATTTTAATGTATGGCAATCCAGTATTCATAAAATGTCGCGCTTCAGTTGATGTGTTGGACCGAAAGTTGCAGATAAAGCCGCTTGCTGTAAACAACAAAACAAGACATCTGCGGCTACTAAATGTCTTTATGGCGGACGACGAAGGGGAGTAGTCGTTGAGTAATCACACAAGTGGAATAGCTGTTATTGGTCGTTGTTCTTGATTGCATCTGTAGCATGTTTGACTATGGGGATAAGAGAAGAGTTCTTGTGTAGACAGTTATGACATACGGAAGTGAATTCTGGATAATAAGAAAATAGACAGTAAAATCATCCGAGAGTATCACACGTTCTAGAATAGACTAAATAAAAAAGACTGTTACCAACTACAGGAGAAACACTCATATATTTTCGCTTGGTTTTGTAAGGAAAAAGTATATTGTATATTGTGTGGAGATTTTCGAGAGAAATGGCACACACGAGAGTTAGAGAGCAATAAAAATACAAGACAGTTAGAAAGAAAAAACATACAAGATTACCAACAATTACTTAATAAAATAAACAAAACAAGCAAAATATATGGAATAGATATTAATATAAAAAAAAGACTAAAACAATGATCATAAACAAAGAAAATACTCAAAACCTACAAGTGGATATCAAAATTGAAGGAATAGAATTGGAGACAGTTCAAAACTACGTCTTCAGTATAACTACCTTGGACACACTATAACCAGTGATGGAAAATGTACAACTGAAATAAACAAAAGAATAGGAATGGCGAAAAGAAATTTTAATGCCATGAAGAACATACTAACATCAAAACAAATAACACCATGGCTAAAACTAAGAATAGCTGAATGTTCTGTCTTCTCAACATTCCTATATGGTGCAGAAACATGGACATTAGACAAGAAAGCAACAGGAAATTGAAACCTTTGAAATGTAGATATATATAGAAGAATGGGTAGAATCGGATGGAAAGAAATGAAAACAAACGATGAAGTCTTAAAACAACTAAAAATGAAAAGAGAACTTCTTTTGCTTCTTCTACCTTTCAGCTCCCTGTGGAGCATAGGTCTTCAACAAACACTTTTCAAGCCGTTAAGTTTCTTGCCATTCTTTTAAGATCGTTCCATGTCTTCCCCATCATCTTCTTCATCTCTGCTTCTATCTGTCTTCTCCAAGAATTCATTGGTCTTCCTCTTTGTCTTTTCCCCTGGGGTTTCCAAAAAAGGGCATGTTGCGTAATACTCTCCGCAGAGTGTGTCCTGTCCAGCGCCATCGTCTTCGCTGTATCTCTTTATCCACTGGTATCTGAATGGTACATTTCCATAATTCTATGTCAGTGATTTTGTCCTGCCATTTCCATCCTTTTATTCTGCGTAAGCATCCATTCATGAAATTATGTATCTTCATAATTGTCATTTTAGTTGTTCTCCATGTTTCACAACCATATAATAGGACTGACTTAATATTGGAGATGACAATTTTTATTTTAGTATTTAACCTAATTTCTTTGTACTTCCATATGTTTCCCAGTGCAACAAAAGCTCCTCTTGCTTTTGATATCCTTATTTTGATATCACTTTCTGTTCCTCCCTCGTTGTCTATATTCATGCCCAGATATATGTAAGATTGTACGTCTAGTAGAGGTATTTCTCCTATTTTTATTTGGTTATTGCCAACTGCATTACTTCTCATAATTTTGGTCTTATCTCTATTTATTTTCAGTCCCATCTGTTGTGATCTCTTATCAAGCATGCTCATTTTATCTTGCATCTGTTGATGGTTGTGTGATAGGAGAGCTATATCATCAGCAAAGTCTAAGTCATGAAGTTGCTTGATCAGTGACCACTGGATTCCATTTCTGTTGTTCTAATTTATTTTAATAATCAAATCTATGGCCAGTAGAAAGAGAAATGAAGATAAAAGGCAACCTTGTCCTACTCATGTTCCTATTTTAAATGCTTTTGTAAGCTGCCCTTTGTGCACAACATTTTAAAACTTCATGTCATTAATAGACAACACAATTTTGAACGACATTTCGCCTCAATATGCCTTCAGCAGGAACAAACAACACAGGCACAGATATGTAAGTTGATAAACACGTAGAACGATGTACAAACACAGAGTAGCTGCGGTATTGTATTAGTAAGGGGTCAAGGCAAAGAAATGCATAAAAATGCGAAACTTGATGATGATGACTGTCTGTAGAATATTTACTATTGTCCTTGGACCGTGTCCTCGTATACTCTGATTACTTACCTATGGTTATGGTTATGGTTATGGAAGGCCTCGGTATCACTGCAAACGAATTAAAATCCATAATTGCTCCACCGCCCGTGCCAGTGGAATCATCCGAATTACTAACTCATCTCCCAAACGAAGAAAGGTAACTGTAGTCCCCATCATAGCAGTCTCAGCACACGCCAAAAGACATAAGGCGAAACCGCACAGGAATTAAACACAGCCAACTGTTCCTTGTCATACGTTTACGATTCATCGTAAACAACTGGAATGTCGAAACATAATCAAAACGGATGAGAATACTTACCTAATTACACAGAATGGCTTCACCATTGAGCCCGAACTACGCTTCAATGAATCTGTTGTGATGTTTCCTTTCCTTCTTTGTTTGTAGCATCTAACATGGAATCGACCACAGGGGTGTAGAGACACCGAAATGTTTTAAACGGCCACGTTGGAGAGGTTATATGCGCCGCGAGAGTATACGCCTTAGATACACACATACTGACGGTCCACAGGCCTTGCCAAATTTATTCTTCAAAGCACAGTACCAGGCATTAAAATACAGGGAGGACACAAGAAGAGATGGGTGGACAACATCAGAGAATAGACAGGAATATCTGTTACTGTATCTCAAAGAGCTGCTCTAAATCGCGAATATTGGAAGCTAATTATGAAACTGACATCAATGGTGTCTCAACGACCGACAAAGTTACGGTACAACTGATTGATTGGTTGATTGATTGATTGGTTGATTGATTGGTTGGTTGATTGGTTGGTTGGTTGGTTGATTGATTGATTGATTGGTTGATTGGTTGATTGATTGGTTGATTGGTTGATTGATTGTGATTGATTGATTGATTGGTTGGTTGATTGGTTGATTGGTTGATTGGTTGATTGATTGGTTGATTGGTTGATTGATTGTGATTGATTGATTGATTGATTGATTGATTGATTGATTGATTGGTTGATTGATTGATTGGTTGGTTGATTGGTTGGTTGGTTGATTGATTGGTTGGTTGATTGATTGATTGGTTGATTGATTTATTGATTGATTGGTTGACTGGTTGATTGATTGGTTGATTGGTTGATTGATTGATTGGTTGACTGGTTGATTGATTGGTTGATTGGTTGATTGATTGGTTGATTGATTTATTGATTGATTGATTTATTTATTTATTGATTTATTTATTTATTGTAGCATCAAATTGATCACGATTGCTGCATCCACAATTTAAGAAGATGTAAACAGAGAATAATGGCAGAAAAAAAACCGTGGTAGCGAAGTGGTTAGTCAAACGGTCCCGATTATTTTTTTTCATAAAGACCATTCTGCAAAGAAATATGTCAGGAGGGAGATAGTGAGGTAGACATTTGTGAGCGATATATATAGAATATAACATCATACAATGGACAGGTATCGTCTTTCCAGAGTCTCAAAGAATAGCTAAAGATGTAGCCTGTCAGTAGTGCCACATCAACCCTCACAGTTATAGGACGAAGAAGAAGATAAAGAATAAGTGTCCCTTGAAAAATTAAAAAAGAAAATTATGATGTATTCCACTGCCTAGCTAAAAAAACATAAATTATTGTCTACTAAATTAGTTCAAGTTTCCTGTTCATCACTTACATTAGGGACACGTTTTCTTTTCTGATTAATTTGAGGTCGGATCAAGATTTCATTGACCTGCTTTGTTAAGAGTTGAAACTTTATCTTCCCTGAGAGCAAATTATATCTGCTAAGGTAATTGACCAGCTGTTTCAGGGGATCTCGACCTTTCTGTGCCCACGGGCGTACTGGAAATTTCCCAGAGAACCACGGGCGTACAGGAAATTTCCCAGAGAACCACGGGCGTACAGGAAATTTCCCAGAGAACCACGGGCGTACAGGAAATTTCCCAGAGAACCACGGGCGTACTGGAAATTTCACAGAGAACCACGGGCGTACTGGAAATTTCCCAGAGAACTATGGGCCTATTGGAAACCTCCCAGAGAACTATGGGCCTACTGGAAACCTCCCAGAGAACTATGGACCTACTGGAAACCTCCCAGAGAACTATGGGCCTACTGGAAACCTCCCAGAGAACTATGGGCCTACTGGAAACCTCCCAGAGAACTATGGGCCTACTGGAAACCTCCCAGAGAACTATGGACCTACTGGAAACCTCCCAGAGAACTATGGGCCTACTGGAAACCTCCCAGAGAACCACGGGCGTACTGGAAATTTCACAGAGAACCACGGGCGTACTGGAAATTTCCCAGAGAACTATGGGCCTATTGGAAACCTCCCAGAGAACTATGGGCCTACTGGAAACCTCCCAGAGAACTATGGACCTACTGGAAACCTCCCAGAGAACTATGGGCCTACTGGAAACCTCCCAGAGAACCACGGGCGTACAGGAAACTTCAAAGAGAACCACGGGCGTACTGGAAATCTCCCAGAGAACCACGGGCGTACAGGAAACTTCAAAGAGAACCACGGGCGTACTGGAAATCTCCCAGAGAACCACGGGCGTACTGGAAACTTCCCAGAGAACCACGGGCATACTAGAAACCTCCCAGAGAACCACGGGCATACTAGAAACCTCCCAGAGAACCACGGGCGCACTGGAAACTTCTCAGAGATCCATGGGCGCACTGGAAACTTCTCAGAGATCCATGGGCGCACTGGAAACTTCTCAGAGATCCATGGGCGCACTGGAAACTTCTCAGAGATCCATGGGCGCACTGGAAACTTCTCAGAGATCCATGGGCGCACTGGAAACTTCTCAGAGATCCATGGGCGCACTGGAAACTTCTCAGAGATCCATGGGCGCACTGGAAACTTCTCAGAGATCCATGGGCGTACTGGAAACTTCTCAGAGATCCATGGGCGTACTGGAAACTTCCCAAAGAACCGCAGGCGCCAAGATCCCAATTTATTGTTAACAACGGCTACTCGCACTTATGACATAACTTTTTGTTCGTCGCAATGATATTTTGTTTCCGTTTTCGAAGAAAAATAAGTATGAAGCACATTATCTTACCAGCATAAATGGCATTACTTCTGAAGATAAACAGCAAAATGGGCATTAAAATAAGAACGCTACACCGCACTGAACTAATGTGATTTTGGGTAGTGCATTTTTTCTGCCAGATTTTCAAAGTTGGGGAACTATGATTTATGCCAATTCGCATTCACATCTGCTCAAGTCTTTCAAGCGACCACATCAAGGCTAATATCAACCGCTAAATCTGCTTTGTTTCACCAGGCGATGACGACGGTTACTTCGCTCATCGGGAAGGAAAAAACGTCAGCGTTTGCTTCATACTTTCCTTCTTGTTTATCTTTATCTCTCGTTCAACTGAATGACGGACAATAAATGACGTCAGCGTTTGCTTCATACTTTCCTTCTTGTTTATCTTTTATCTCTCGTTCAACTGAATGACGGACAATAAATGACGTCAGCGTTTGCTTCATACTTTCCTTCTTGTTTATCTTTATCTCTCGTTCAACTGAATGACGGACAATAAATGACGTCAGCGTTTGCTTCATACTTTCATCTCTTGTTTATCTTTATCTTTCGTTCAACTGAATGACGAACAATAAATGACGTCAGCGTTTGCTTCATACTTTCCTTCTTGTTTATCTTTTATCTCTCGTTCAACTGATGGACGGACAATAAATGACGTCAGCGTTTGCTTCATACTTTCCTCCTTGTTTATCTTTTATCTCTCGTTCAACTGAATGACGGACAATAAATGACGTCAGCGTTTGCTTCATACTTTCCTTCTTGTTTATCTTTTATCTCTCGTTCAACTGAATGACGAACAATAAATGACGTCAGCGTTTGCTTCATACTTTCCTTCTTGTTTATCTTTTATCTCTCGTTCAGCTGATGGACGGACAATAAATGACGTCAGCGTTTGCTTCATACTTTCCTCCTTGTTTATCTTTTATCTCTCGTTCAACTGAATGACGGACAATAAATGACGTCATTCGCTGGAATCAAGCTGGAACTTCCCGGGCTACAAGAAAACACTGCGGGCGCCATGGCGCCCTCGGGCATCGCGTTGTGAACCAAAGTGTTATTTCATGTATTAGACAGTACTACTTGCAGCTTCCCTGTCGACTTGCAGGCAAGACGAGAGATCTAAAGGAGGGCACCCTAAATTAAAACATCATTATTACCTTTCTGAATGAGACATTTAGTCGAAAGATAGATGAACTAACTGTCAATAAAATCGACGGAAGGCAGCGGAAAACATTTGTCCTAAATTCTTAGTATAGTCATTGGTCGCCAACAAAAGAAATGATAAACAACTGTAGAGATGCAAAGTTGTGGGGAGACATGATCGCATACCCCAGCAGACACCTTATATTGCAATGATGAAATCAAACGATATAATTTGAGTCGGATACACACAGATCATGTATAATATAAATGATGTTTTCCTTCTTTAGTAGGATAACTCAAACATACATGGAATTTTGTACGAAAGGCAGCAAACAACAAAAGCTCGCGATTAAATTATATTCAGTCGAGTTTCAATTTTTGAGTTCCCCTTTCTTAAAACTGAGATTTTGTATTTTTTCCCAAAGGCAGAGATTAGATAAGTATCATACCAAGAATAACAAGACTACAAAAGGTGGCATCGACGATGAAAAATAACAAGACAAAACACAACTTTATAAATAACAAGACAAAACACAACTTTATAAATAACAAGACAAAACACAACTTTATAAATAACAAAAACCGAGAGGAAAGAACCTCGATATACGGGGAATATTATGCTGGTCAACAAAGCTTGTCACATCATTGAGCAGTTATCACCACTATTGTCCAACAAGGAAATAACTCTAGAGGCAAAACGAGTACTATACAATACCATGTTCATCCCAACGTTGTGCTACCAATGCCAGACCTGGACCGTAGATGCAAGTACAATAAGAAAAATAGTCTCTACTGAGATGAAATGTGTTAGATGAATAAAAGGAAACGGTCTGAGAGATAAGATCAGAAATGAAGAAGTTAGAACAAAACTAGGAATAGCCCCCGCCATAGAATATATAAGGAAACAACAGATAAAATGATTTGGCCACGTGACAAGGCAGAAAGATCAAAACACAACACAACGAGCCTTCAGCAAACACCAGACCTAAGGGTCGACCGCGAGAAAGATGAATCGATGGAATATTAGAAGCATTAGGAAACATAACAGCAGCAGAGGCGATCAGAAGAGCAAAAGACCGCAAATTATATCTCCCCTCGACGTTGAAAGGCAAATAAGGAAGGAAAGAGGAAGAAGAAGAAGATTATGCTGGTGCACATGTTTAGTCTTCATCGGCTCATTTTTGGGCAAGATGGTCAGTATTACACCAGGTCGTCGTTTCACCCCCTCCCCCACTAATATATTCACTAAGGTAACAATTTCAAAATCAGAAGGGTCAAGAATAACAGGATTAGCTATAGTACGATTAAGAATAACAGGATTAGCTATAACGTGATTAAGAATAACAGGATAAGCTATAACATGATTAAGAATAACAGGATTAGCTATAACGTGATTAAGAATAACAGGATAAGCTATAACATGATTAAGAATAACAGGATTAGCTATAGCACGATTAAGAATAACAGGATTAGCTATAACATTATTAAAAGAATAACAGGATAAGCTATAACATGATTAAGAATAACAGGATCAAGTTTAACAAGATCAATGAAAACGCGATCAAGAATAACGGGATCAGGAATAATTTGTGGAATAACACGATTAAGAGTACCAAAATCTAGGATAAGAGAATAACGAATAATAAGTTAAAGAATCATCATTATTATTGAGTGCCGACTCGGCAACGAAGGTTGGCTACCATGGAGCGCCATTCCGCTCTGTCTCTTGCTTTGATAGTGCAGTTTGTCATATGCTGACTTGTCTATCTTTTGATGTTACTTGTCCATGTTAGTCTTGGTCTGCTTCTGCATCCTTTCCTAGTATTTTCCCTTCCAAGATTACTTTTAGTAGGCTGTTGTGTCTTTTAACATGACCCCAAGTTCAAGAACAATCAAAACTAAAAAACAACAGAACAAGAATAACAAGATTAACGATAAAAGATTCAATAGATCAAGAATAACAAGATTAACGATAGAAGATTCAATAGATCAAGAATAACAAGATTAACGATAGAAGATTCAATAGATCAAGAATAACAAGATTAACGATAGAAGATTCAATAGATCAAGAATAGCAAGATTAACGATAGAAGATTCAATAGATCAAGAATAACAAGATTAACGATAGAAGATTCAATAGATCAAGAATAACAAGATTAACGATAGAAGATTCAATAGATCGAGAAGATTCAATTTACAAAAAAAAAAAAAAAAAAAAGAATTAAAGAATAGCAGGAAAAAAGAAAAAATAGTATGAACAATCGCAATGATGAAAAGAAGCAAAATCACGAACAACCACATCAAGAATAAAAAGCTAAAGAACAGCAGAATTAAATGTAACAAGATAAAGAATAAAAGTTTTTAAAATAACAAGATCAAGCATAGCAAGATAAAGTGTAACATGATCATGGGTAAAAATAGATTAAGGGAGGAGAAAGAAAAGATAAACTGCAACAAGATTTTTTTTTAAATAAGAGGAAAGTATAATAAGAAATATAACAATTAAAAATACAAAATAAATGAAACATAAATAATTATGACAGAATATAAAAGTTATGAATGAAAATTCTAAATGTTAAAATTCAAAGCATAACAACTACATAAGACAAGAATAAAAAAGCATGAAACTAAAATGATGATCATTTTTTAGTAAATAATTGTGATATTAATAATTATAGGAAAACAAAACACACAAAAAAGATTTGAGAAATATGTACAGACAAAATTAACCTGAAACCTTGTTTGATGACATAAAAGCAACAAAAGCAAGGAAACAAAAATAAAAATACGCCAGCAGAAATAATTTTGCAAACTTGGTTGAGATTGAGGGACAAGAGTTCCACAAGCCTTTAATGCGGCTCATTTTTTCATAAGCGTTGATGGCGCCAATAAAAGGTGCTGTGAGTAAAGCATAGCGCTACAAAAATATTAATATTGCCAGCGTTAACTGTAATGTGCGTGTGTGTGAGTGTGGTGTGTGTGTGGTGTGGGAAAGCGAGTATGTGTGTAAACTGTTTACAAAATTCAGCTGAAGATTTAGTTATGTTTCAAGGGAGGTAATCATTTAGTTTCCTCAAAGGGACACAATGAAAATAAAAATTGATATTTGAGGTAATGAAGAAAATCTATGAAATTTTATACTTGTTATTTAACCGCTTGAAGACTAACCGAACATTAACATACTTGTAACAATATTGATGCTTAGATGTGAAGATTTTTGTTTCTAAATTGAACTTTAATTATAACAACATTATGTGAAACAATAAACAGAAATTAAAAAAACGACGAGTTATATATATATAAAAATAAAATCTGCGTTAATTGAAATAGTCCAGCAGTGTCAGAAACCGACGTGGTCGAATTGACATTATCATTGTGATCTATCTTGTGGTGATTATTACCGAAGCGGGTATCCCAAAATCACGCCAGTAATGTTGTAAATAACACCAGGGTTAAACTAAGAATAGCAAAATGTTATATCTTCTCAATATTCCTGTATGGTGTATACACATGGAAGTTAGACAAGAAAAAAGAACAGAAAATTACCCCTTGAAATGTAGATTTATAGAAGAATAGGTAGAATTGGATGGAAAGAAAAGAAAACAAACGATGAAGTTTTAAAGCAACTCAAAATGAAAAGAGAACTACTAAACACAATTAGAACAAGACAAATGAAACTTTTGGGGCATGTTAAAAGACACAACAGCCTCCTAAAAGTAATAATAGAAGGGAAAATACAAGGTAAAAGAGGCAGATATAGACCAAGACTAACATGGACGAGTAACATCAAAAGATGGACAAGTCAACCTATGACAATCTGCACCATCAAAGTAAGAAACAGAGTGGAATGGCGCTCCATGGTAGCCAACCTTCGATGCGGAGACGGCACTCAATGGTGATGAATGTTTGTTATCATCCCCACATGTGTATCTTGACACACACTCACACCCATCCCCTAATTGTGAGCTACAATTGATGTTACACACACACACACACACACACACCCATCCCCAATTGTGAGCTACAATTGATGTTTTGGTCGCGACCAGTGACGGTCGGTCCTCGGCGCAGCAGATAAATCAGCTATTGTCTCTTTTAGTGGAATCATTTCATGGAATGAGGTTTGTTTACAAGATTCGTACTGTTTTAGGTAGTCTAGTTGGCCATATGCTCTAGCGCTTGTCTTTAATGGCAAGGCCCTTTGTCGAGGTGTACGGGCTCGATCATGCTTCGGGCTGTTTGAGTTGAGTTGAAACCACGAGAGATTCATGTCTGTTTGAGTTGAGTTGAAACCACGAGAGATTCATGTCTGTTTGAGTTGAGTTGAAACCACGAGAGATTCATGTCTGTTTGAGTTGAGTTGAAACAACGAGAGATTCATGTCTGTTTGAGTTGAGTTGAAACCACGAGAGATTCATGTCTGTTTGAGTTGAGTTGAAACCATGAGAGATTAAGGTCTGTTTCAGTTGAGTTGAAACAACGAGAGATTCATGTCTGTTTGAGTTGAGTTGAAACCATGAGAGATTAAGGTCTGTTTCAGTTGAGTTGAAACCATGAGAGATTAAGGTCTGTTTCAGTTGAGTTGAAACCACGAGAGATTCATGTCTGTTTGAGTTGAGTTGAAACAACGAGAGATTCATGTCTGTTTGAGTTGAGTTGAAACCATGAGAGATTAAGGTCTGCTTGAGTTGAGTTGAAACCATGAGAGATTATGGTCTGTCAAAGTTTAATTGAAACCACGAGAGATTCTGGTCTGTCTAAGTTTAATTGAAACTACTAAAGATACAGGTCTGTTTGAATTGAGTTGAAACCATGTTAGAGATACATGTCTGTTTAAGTTTAATTAAAACAGAAAGAAATTCAGGTCCGTCTAAGTTTAATTGAAACCACAATAGATTGAGGTTTGTTTAAAATGGGTTAAGATAACGAGATCGTCTAAGTCTGTTTAGAATCAAGCCAATGAGATCTGTTTAAATGAACCTAAAATCAGAAAAAAAACAAAGTGCAACGCGTCAAATACTTGGGCACAATAATAACATCGGATGGAAGATGCACCACGGAAATAAAAAGCAGAATAGCTCAGGCCAAAATAGCATTTCAGAAAATGAAAAATATCTTATGCAACAAATCTATGTCAATAGAAATGAGAAAGAGAGTTCATCGGTGCTATATAGAACCAATTCTGACCTATGGAAGTGAATCATGGACAGTAGACAAACAAATGAGAAGATGATTAGAGGCCACAGAGATGGGATTTCTCAGAAGAATGTTGAAAGTTCCCTGGACAGCTAAAAAGACCAATGAGGAAGTTCTCAAAGAGGCCAACACAAAAAGGCAGCTCCTAAAAAACATCAGAAAGAAACAATCAACATTTTTCGGGCACATCATGAGAAGAGGAAAGTTGGAATACTTGGTTACAACTGGCAAAATAAAAGGAAAGAGAGATCGCGGACGACAAACAGAGAAATTACTGGATAGCTTAGTGTCATGGCAAGGAAAACAGTCAACAACAGAACTGATTCGATGCACTGTAGATAGAAGATTGTGGAAGGACATGATCGCCTACGCCAACCGGTATGGCACATGATGATGGTGAAAATCAGAAAGAAGCGTATGATATGATAATCTAAAAACTAAAAAGTAGAAAGGATAGAAAATGTATTTATGGGTTAAACTGAGGAGATAGTCATGCAGGATAATTTGAATTAAGAGAACCGGAGAATCGTCAGCAGTATAATATGAACAGCAAGAGTCAGTCAAGTCAAAATAATCTGAACTAAATGAATAAGCTAAGTTTGAATTAAAGCAGTGAGAGTATCAAGTAGTCTCATTAAGACCAAGCAAAACAGAGACACAATTATGCGTGTTTTAAGTTCGCATCTTTAAGACATTTACACTTTCTGTAACAAAAAGAATAAAAAGAGGAAGAAAGAACGAAAAAGACAAAAAGCGAGAGAAAATGAATAACGGGAAGAAAAAGGGAGGAAAAGGGTGGATCGGGGAGGAATGACGAGAAGCAAGAAAGGTAGGGAAGCATATGTCAAGATTGTAGCGCGGATAAGGTCACGTGAGCACGTGTAGGTTGTTGATTGGCCTGTCACGGTGGGGCTTATATAGAGTTCATATCTGTGGTGATGATGGCAGTCTTACCTTTAACTACAGAAACGATAATCCAGCACACATTTCTCATCTCTTTTACTTCTTGCTACTTTTTTATTTTTCATTTCTTTTTGTCTATTTTTGCTTTTTCTTTCCTCTTCATCTTTTTTTCTCTTGTCTTCTTATTTGTATTTTCATTTTTCTATTTTTCTCCCATTTTCGTCACTATTTAAAACTGTAAAACATATGTTGCTTTAACTTGACGCCAGTATCCATCACATGAAAGCATGATTATTTATGCACTATTGTTATACCTCTACCACGCCTTGTTCTTGATATCACCTGGAAGGATAAAGTGACAAACGTGGAGGTCATAACTTGCACAGGCCTCCCGAATATCAACACGCTGCTCAAACAATGTTGGTTACGCTGGCTTGGCCATGCACACCGTATGAAAGATGGCCGTATACCAAAAGATATACTCTACGGACAACAGGCAGATGGTAAAAGAACTAGGGGGCGCCCAAAACTTCTATTTGTAGATGTGTGTAAACGCGACATGAAGACTCTGAACCCTGCAGCATGGGAAGACATAGTTGCAGACCGCAATCTTTGGAAGCACACTCTAAAGGTTCACCTCAAACAAGAAGCAGACACATTTATAGAGAAAGAGAATACACGGCGAAAGAAAAGAAAAAATAACAATTCTAGGGGCGCTGATAAATCCATAGTCAACTATGACTGACGGAGGCTACTATATAGTCACAAGTTATATTATCACACAATAAAGTACAGTCAGTAATATAATGAAACTATCGGGCGGTCTGGATTACCACCGGACTCGCATAATCCTGGAATCAGTCAATCATCTAACACATCTCTAGATGTCTAAACACTAGTCCTGTTGTGGACTGACTACATCTGCTATTTATTAACTTCTCATTTACTAATAATCGTAGCCTTACTAATTGCTCTCTGCTAATTATTGCTTTTTGTCGCTAATGTATGTTTATCTCTACTGTTCTCTGCTAAACTCTAAAGTTTGTCTCTGCTCGTTTTTGCTCGCTGTCCCTTTTTTGTTACTCGCTGCTCTCTTTCTGTTGCTCGCAGCTCATTGTTTTTTTTTCACTCTGAGTGTGTCTTTTTGTATATGCTGGGTACTTCTTTTACCCGCCTATGTGTCTGGTAATATATTTTTCTTCAATCATTTCTTCACACACACGTCTTAATGTCGACCCTGTGTCTGTCCTCCCACACAGTCTGGTACATATATATTTTTTTATATTAAGCCCACACAATCTGGAGACCTTGGCCCACAACTTAAATTATTAATTACACCTACTATGGACATGTGTCGACTTCCTGTTGTCCAAGATGGCGATTTATTACAATTTTGGAGCGTGGATTATTTGATAAAAGTGACCAAGAAAGTGTTTCTGACGGATATATAGGTTTTTTTTTTAAAGTTGCGTAAAGGGTTCTACTCAAGGGGGAGGACACAATTAGACATGTTCTTTTAAAATGTAACCATCTTATAATGTACAGTTAGGCCGTAAACACTCGCATGTAAAACCTAGCGATCTAGCACGTGGGGAAACACCCAACGTGTGTTTTTAAGTTAAGCCCTTAACAGGAGACAGACTCAGCTGGTCGGTAAGGGATAAACGTTTTATGCTCGAAGAAATTACAGAAAATGGAGATAAACCACAAATATAAAGTAGCCACCATCAATGTATGAGAAATAAAAAGAACAAAGAAGTTAAACTTATAGAAGAAATGACAAAGAGGAAAATTAAAATACTAGGATTAGCAGACATCAGAGTAAAAGGACAACAGATAATGAAAGTACACATAAACTACACTATAATATTCTCAGGAGTCGACAACACAGAAAGAGCAAACCACGGAGTAAACTTTATCATAGACCCAGAACACACAAAGAATATTCTAGAAATAAAATACTACTCCAAAAAAAAATATAATAATCAAAACCGGACTACTACAAGACCAGCGACAAACAACTTACATACAGATGTGTGCATCTTAGTAACAACAATGAAAAAGACAACGAAGAATTCTATGACACACTAAATGAAATTGTCATCAAGACTGATGAAAGCAACGATATGTTAGTGATGAGAGATTTTAGTGGAAGGCTTGGGAAACGCAACAGCGAGAACAGAGATATCCTGGGACCCTTTGGTGATGAGAGACAGCTGAAATCAATGAACATGGAAGTAGACTGCTGGAATTATGTCATCAAAATGATTTCTTTATCACCAACACATTCTTCAAACACAGAGAGTCGTAACTATACTCCTGGAACAAGTGGAAAGACACCACAAGCATAAACCTGATAGATTTTATACCAACAAGAAAACAGAGCAGGAAAAGAATAACCGACAGCAGCGCTACCCCTAATATCACAGACAACACGGACCATAAAATGGTTATGATCACACTTAAACAGAGAAAAACAAAGAGAAGATACGTAAACAAACTAATAAAGCAAAAAGAACAGACAATAAAAAGTAAAACAATTAAAAGATTTTTTAAATCACGAAAAACCCTAGAAGAAAAACTAACAGAGGAATTCAAGAAACTCCATAACAAAGGAAGTGAAGTAGAAGAAAAATTGAAACAGTTTAAGAAAACAGTAATCAACATCTCAAAAACAGTATGTGGAACGAAACTAAGGACAAAAGAATGGAAAAGAGCACACCATGGTGGAACGATACAATCAGTGAAACAATTTAAAAAAAAAAAATGAAACTTTTTAAAAAATGGAGGGAGAAGAAGAAGCAAAGAGAATATGAAAAATGTGCCTTAGTTGGGAAACAAATAAAAATTGTGATCAAGGAAGCTAAACAAAACACATGAACAGAGTTGGAACAAAATATGAGCAAGACTTCAAGACAGCCACGGAAGATTTCTACAAAGCAATAAAAGCCACAAGAGCGAGAAAAGAAAGCCACGATCCTACTAAGCTCATAAATGACAAAGCCGGACAGCAAATATCAAATAAACAAAATAAGTAAAAAAGGAAATAAACCAAGGCAAAACAGACACTCTACAATACAATCTTCAACTCAACGTTGTGCTACCAATGGCAGTCCTGGATCATGGATGAAAGAACAATAAGAAAAATAACCTCTACTGAGATGAAATGTTTTAGACGAATGACAGGAAACAGCATGAGAGATAAGATCAGAAATGAAGAACTGAGAAAAAGCTAGGAATAACCCCCATCATAGAATATATAAAGAAACAACCGATAAAATTGTTTGGCCACGTGACAAGGCAGAAAGAGCAAAACACAACACAAAGAGCATTCAATAAACGTTGCGAGAACACCAGACTCAAGGGTCGACCACGAAAAAGATGCATTGACGGAATATTAGAAATCCACTAGAAAACATAACAGCAGCAGAGGCGAACAGAAGAGTAAAAGACCGCAAATTATATCTCCCCTCGACGCTGAAAGGCAGATGAGGAAGGAAAGAAGAAGACAATGGGCACACTTGGGTGTCCGTTGTTAAGTGCAATATTGCATTCCATGTTTGCAAGGCCAGAACACCTCGCGGCGACAGCACTGGACTAGCGGCCTTTATTTTGCGGTCCTATAGGTCCCTCAGGCCGAAGCCAGTAATGGGAAAATGCTGTAAAGATAGCTTATCACCTGTTTCTCCTTGATCTAACTCTCTAATGGCCTCTTTTTAGCTTTCATCTCTTCTAGAGGGGTACTGGGTGGTCTACAGGTGAAATATCGGCATCTGGACAAGAAAATGCCCGGTTCGAATTCTGCCATGGCGGTAGGAATTGTTTCCTTCGTGGTATCGAATCCCTGGTTTCTTCACGGCTATCCTCTGGTCTCTGTGTAATGAGATCTGATGTCTACGAAAAGCAGGTCCCTTGCACAGTCTGGGCACCTTAATGACCCCTTGACAGCTGGAAATCGGAAAGCTAGAAATAGCCTTTAAACAGGCAAAACTAATAGGAAACAGCCTACTCAAAAATGTTAAAACTCTTAACAAAGAACGAGAGTACTTCTGAAGTAACAGAATATTTGTCTGTGTGGCGTGGGGTTCATAAGCACATGCCTGTCTGTGTGAAATAAGGGTGGAGGTGAAATGTGAATTTTGGCCGGGGTGGAAAAGGGGTAGGGGGTGACATTCAAGCTAAATTCAAAATCTCGCGACTTCGCTAAAGATATAAAGATGGCGTAGGTAAACAAACAACCACTGCCAGTCATGCAAGTTCCAAGCTCTGATACTCAACCTGCACAAAAATGCTTTCCTCTGTTGTTTCTGTTGCAAACGCAGAAGGAGTTATCAGCACGTACAACAAACTTCAGCATGACGAACGAGGCTGCCACTTTTTGTCCTGCCTATTCACACCTATCCGGCTTGGTAAACTAGGTTAATTTCTGTCCCATTATTTTAGGCTCAAGCTGTCCAATAGTTAACATATACAAGACTACTTTTGGTAATGACCAGCGCGAGCTGAAATAGGAGAAGAAAGAGTAATTATTCATCATTCGTTGACTTCTGGTCAATATGGCGGAAAAGCGGCAGAAACCATTGAGGATCAGTTTGAAAAGTGTTCCTTGTTGCAGTTTCCTCATATTCCAAGTCCCGCTTGCTGCTGGAGGTACTGAGTTTAGTGCTCTGTGCACACCGTGAGCTGTGTTTTCCATCCCAATCGTGTTTCGATATTCCGATAGCTTACGATGAATGATGATATCGTATGACGAAGGAAAGTTCAACTGGGTTCACTTTCGGTGCCGTTTGGCCTTGTGTCTTTTGGCGTGTGCTGCAGCTGCTATGAAGGGGACAGCAGCTGTCTTTCTTTGTTTGGATCCTTCAATGAGATGAGTTTTAATTCGGATGATTCCACTGGCACGGGCGGTTCAGCAATTATGGATTTTAATTCCTTTGCAATGTTGCTAGGGCCTTCGACTAACCATAACTATAATCAATCACTGATTGGCAGAACCAAAATCCTGTCCAAAGTTGCATGAGGATTCAATGGTAGATTCCATTATGGTGATTTCTAGCTGGACTTACACTCAACCTGAGAGTTCCTCTTCGTCTTCGTTCACACAACGGCTGCACCTCTTCATTGCTTTCCCATATCCCACCCCCCCCCCCCCCCCCATTAACTTTCTGAAGTTCTCAATAGTTGCATTCAGGCACTGTGGTCGTACTGGTTCATCTATCGCCATGGAGATTATTTATATCATCAGTCCTATTAGAAATATATAGAAGATGATAATAAGATCAATCTTAGAACAAATGCAGTAATTCTATATTAGATCAATCTTAGAACAGGACCAACATTGGCAAATCTATGCAATAGTTCTATCTTAGATCAATCTCAGAAAAGGACCAACATTGAACAATCGATGCAATAGTTCTATCTTAGATCAATCTCAGAAAAGGACCAACATTGAACAATCGATGCAATAGTTCTATCTTAGATCAATCTCAGAAAAGGACCAACATTGAACAATCGATGCAATAGTTCTATCTTAGATCAATCAATCTCAGAAAAGGACCAACATTGAACAATCGATGCAATAGTTCTATCTTAGATAAATCTCAGAAAAGGACCAACATTGAACAATCGATGCAATAGTTCTATCTTAGATCAATCTCAGAAAAGGACCAACATTGAACAATCGATGCAATAGTTCTATCTTAGATCAATCTCAGAAAAGGACCAACATTGAACAATCGATGCAATAGTTCTATCTTAGATCAATCTCAGAAAAGGACCAACATTGAACAATCGATGCAATAGTTCTATCTTAGATCAATCTTAGAACAAATGCAATAATTATAAATTATATCAATCTTAGAATAGGACCAACATTGACCAATCTATGCAATAGTTCTATCTTAGATCAATCTTAGAAAAGGACCAATATTGAACAATCGATGCAATAGTTCTATTTTAGATCAATCTTAGAACAGGTCCCATATTGAATAATTGATGCAATAGTTCTATCTTAGATCAATCTTAGAACAAATGCAATAATTATATATTATATCAATCTTAGAATAGGACCAACATTGACCAATCTATGCAATAGTTCTGTCTAAGATCAATCTTAGAGAAGGTCCAATATTGAACAATGGATGCAATAGTTATATCTTAGATCAATCTTAGAAAAGGACCAACATTGAACAATGGATGCAATAGTTCTATCTTAGATCAATCTTAGAAAAGGACCAACATTGAACAATGGATGCAATAGTTCTATCTTAGATCAATCTTAGAAAAGGACCAACATTGAACAATGGATGCAATAGTTCTATCTTAGATCAATCTTAGAAAAGGACCAACATTGAACAATGGATGCAAAAGTTCTATCTTAGATCAATCTTAGAAAAGGACCAACATTGACCAATCTATGCAATAGTTCTATCTTAGATCAATCTTAGAAAAGGACCAACATTGAACAATCGATGCAATAGTTCTATCTTAGATCAATCTCAGAAAAGGACCAACATTGAACAATCGATGCAATAGTTCTATCTTAGATCAATCTCAGAAAAGGACCAACATTGAACAAACGATGCAATAGTTCTATCTTAGATCAATCTTAGAACAGGTCCCATATTGAATAATTGATGCAATAGTTATATCTTAGATCAATCTTAGAACAAATGCAATAATTATAAATTATATCAATCTTAGAATAGGACCAACATTGACCAATCTATGCAATAGTTCTATCTTAGATCAATCTTAGAACAGGTCCCATATTGAATAATTGATGCAATAGTTCTATCTTAGATTATCTTAGAAAAGGACCAACATTGAACAATCGATGCAATAATTTTATCTCCCGCACGCGACACATGACCAATGTTGTACCCACGAGATATTAACAAAAAAAAAAAAAAAAAAAATCAAAAACATTAGCGCTGTGGCGTTAAATCACGTTTAGTTAAACAGATCACTCACTGAGGTTGGCAAAGCTTGGGTGCGCTCATAACTTCAGAAGGCTGCAATAAGCTTGAGACAAGATGAGGATAGAAAGACGATGAAGAAAAGGGTTACTTGTTTATTAAGGGAGGTCTTTGTGGATTTTAGTGTCAGAGAGGATCGCTAGATTGCTAATATTTTTACGTTGAATCTTAGCTGGACATTCGGATTCTGCAGTCTGTGGAGAGAGAGAGAGAGAGGGGGGGGAGAGGAGAAGAGAAATAGAGAGAGATATAGGGAGATAAAGAGAGAGAGGGAGAGAGAAGGAGAGAGAGAGAGAGAGGGAGAGATGGGAGAGAGTGGGAGGGAGAGGGAGAGAGAGAGGGAGAGAGAAGGAGAGAGAGAGGGAGAGGGAGAGAAAGAGAGAAAGAAAGAGAGGGAGAGAAAGAGAGAGAGAAAAAAACTAAAAAAAAACTATCTTTACGTCACATAGTACCATTACTGGTGTATGACGGGGGGCAACGATAGGACCAGAGAAATAAGGGCCGCCTGGTCAAAGCAGTCACCACGACGTGTGAGACTCAGGATTTTTATTTCACCCCCGATAGAAAAAATTCTTTCTGTCTACCGCGGGCTTCGAACACCGAACGTCGGCTTTTCAGCGGAACAGTGGTTTTAGCTGCACGGCCACGCGAGAGAGAGAGAGAGAGAGAGAGAGAGAGAGAGAGATTGTTAAATTCAAGAGAAAATTTGTTTCAAGTGTTGGAGTTACGATTATATGAATTTGTTTCCGAGGTAACAGATTAGGTTTCGTGCAAGAACTTAAAAAAAAAAAAAAAATATATATATATATATATATATATATATATATATATATATATATATATATATATATATATATATATATATATACAATATATAAAGGAGAACATTCACTGAAGGTGAATTATCATTTCTGTGGTTTTGTGATAGTCAAGGGACACATGATAATATTTAAAAAATCGGTAGTTGCCTTGGACACTATAAAAACGACCACCTACGATATAATGTTTTGTAGATTCATAGACATACATTAGACAGCATTCATGTGCAGTGACAGACTTTTAGATGGAAGCAAGAGTTAACCAGATTACTAGTGAAGTTTCACTTGAGAGCTACGTTAATCAACTTTTTTCCTTCAACTTAAACAAGACTGCGTCTTCGAGACGTCACGCTGTTAAAGATAAGTGTCATCGGTGACTTTGACCTTCCCACTTACGTGTTTTCAAGATATTCACGTCGACTTGGTTATTTGGTTATGGAAGGCCCCGGTATCACTGCAAACAAAATAAAATCCATAATTGCTCAACCGCCCGTGCCAGCGTAATCATCCGATTTAATATCTCATCTCCCAAACAAAGAAAGGTAACTGTAGTCCCCATCGTAGCAGTCTCAGCACACGCCAAAAGACATAAGGCGAAACCGCGCAGAAAGTGAACACAGTCAACTGTTCCCTGTCATACGATATCATCACTCATCGTAAACAATTGGAATATCGAAACATGATCAAAACAATGAGACACACAGCTCACGGTGTGCATAAAGCACTTAACTCAGTAGCTCCTGCAACAAGCCGGACTTGGAATATGAGGAAACTGCAACAAGGAACACTTTTCATGCATAGCCTTCAATTGTTCCCACCGCCTATCCACCATATACGTTCACGTCCTCTTGATAATGATGATCGTCATATTTTTTTTAAAAATGTATAGCGCTTGATGATGTTAGGCCATCGTTGTTGGCTCCAATTCCGAACATATAGACACACAGTGAGTCGTCAGATTATCCCCGTCGCACATTAAACAACAGACCGTAAGATTAGTGTACGACCGGTCTAGGGATATACGATGAACCACTACGATGACGTAGCACACAACAATATCGCACACACAATAATTTCGCTCCCTTTAGATTCCTGATTACTCTAGTGAAAGCAACCAACGACGAACAAAACATGGTGCAAATTCCCTAAAGAGATAAAACTTCGGCTGACGAAGCAGTTTACATTAACGAGTAACATGTAAATAACTTGCGTCAAGGAATTCCAACAACGGTCATGAACAGCACCAATGTGATGTAAAGCGCAGATCAAGTCTAGACGGTGGAAGGTTGCATTCACTACACTTAATTTGTCAAAAAGGACTGTTGCCGGCGTACGACTTCGCTTTAGCGACGCAGATGTAATAGGTAGATCATCATTTTGACTTTAATAACGCAGAAAAGTGCAATGGAGAACCGAAATTAATCAGACCCTGAATGCACTTTCTGCAGCAATCGAGTGAACGTGACCTAGATCCACGTCAACTTGTGCACAAGAAAGATTTCAACGGTTAAACACCGAAAGAAAATGGCGGTATCTACATCAACTAATGTGAGCGATTTACATTTCAAAGACTGTTAGCAATGCTAGCCACATTCTCCAAAAAGGAAGATTAAGTTGGACAAGGTGTGTTGCATTGTGTCTACAGCAATCTGCTATTGGGCCCATGCTACTTCTACCTGGCCCATATGAGTTCCGGACTGGAGAGAAATAATAATAAATGAATATTATTGTGGAGGAAACTTCCGAGACGATAGATCAGTGAATCATTTCAGGGGAAGAGGTATGTTTACAGCAATCGGGAAAAAAATCACAAATAATCAGCACCAGAAGAAAAGCACAAAGAACAATAGATGGCCCGAAGCAGTATCGAAACCGTACTCTCGGCACAGCACCTAGTCATGAGAACCAAACTCTAGAGCACACGGCCAACTCAGCTACCTAAGAAGATAGCTATCATTGCCGATGTCTTTCACGCCGGTGTACTCATGAGTATAGCATAGGTTAACGATCATAACTCGGGAATAAATTGTGTATCTTTATTTTTCTATTAAGACACGTATCTCCCGGACAGGGTAGGGCTGAATACTTGCGTTGTAGACAAACAGTTATAGAACTAAACTGCACGAATAGTAGTTTCCAGTGGTTTAGACGAGACAAATAATAATAAATGAATATTATTATAAAGGGAAACTTCCGCGGCGATAATCAACGAATCATTTCAGGGGAAGAGGTATGTTTACAGCACACGGGAAAAAAAAATCACAAATAATCAACAACAGAAATTAAAGTGTTTTTTTTTAATTTGCTCTGTTGTTGATTATTTGTGATTTTGCTCCGCGTGTTATAAACATACATCTTACCCTGAAATGATTCGCTGAGTACCGGACTTCCGTCATTGATCGCATTGCCAGGTTGGTCATCCCGTTCCCAGGCTGAACCCGAGTTGGAGTATGATCTTTTCTTGCTCGCAGACCCCCTGGCACAGGTTCTTGTTCCTTTTCTTCTTTCTCAGGTTTCATCTGTTAAGTGGGCGTGGCTCGCACTGTGTCAGTAGTTTACACTCTCGGCCCCATATACGTTCTCGACATGGGTAGATTTAAAAAAAAAAAATTTGCTCGACTAGCGGCCATTTTTAAACATTCTTCTCAACCTTTATCCGCTAAGGGTGCTTTAACATGCGCAGAGTTCACAAGGAACTTCCTGTTTCCCCCCTCTATTCGAGTGTGCTAGAGATCGGATCTCATTCATTATTCAGAAGCAGGAGAACGTAACGCTAAGAGGAAACGACGGATTTTTAATAGAAAATGTCCCTCCGCTTTTTGCGGGATTTGAACTCGTGATCTTCCTATGCAGATCCTAGCGCCGTATCTCTTGACCACTCGACCCCCAGTCAGCTATCAATCGTGAAGCATTTAAACCCAGATGCTGCTGGATATTGTGGCCACACCCTGACACTGTATGTATCCATCACAAGATGCACTAGCATGACCTGCTGCAGAGTTATCTATTCTCATAAAGGAAGATAAACAAGGACACATTTTCACGTGCAACTGTGAAATTAGACGTAATTAGAACATGTCACAATGCTGTTCCCTTACGTCAAGTTTCTGTTCCCTGGTCTACCCTAGACAGTCTACCCCGAGTACCACCCCATGAGATTAGATTCATGTTTCCCAGTCATGGCTACCTGGTGCTAGAGATATCATTATAGTCAGTGGCAGGGGCGTGTACAATATAAATAGACGTGAGGACGGAATAACAGCAGGAGACATGGTTCTCACTAACAGCCGAACGGAAGCACAAACATCGGCGTTAAGTGATGGCGTTCACCCCAACGACACCTACTTTACGTCGCTTGCAACAAAATCAGCGTAAGTTTCGTTGCATCGTGATTGCTTGCGTTCGCCCGATGACTTAAGGAGTGTACCTCGTCATCATCCACCCTTAAAAGGACGTTAAGTAGGCGTGTCTACGCTGTGTTGTGGTTTTCAGTATAACTGATATTTGCGCCTTTCGGCCCAACACATCCGACTTCAGCATGACATTTTTGAGTACCGGGTTGTCTTCCCTCTTCGACCCCTACTCGCTTGGCCAGACTAGACAGGTTAGCTTGTTACTAGAGGCACCACGGAGAGGGGGAGCAGGGTCTGGATGGTTCTAGTTCACCGATCCTGGCGCAAGCCATCAGCTGTGGATCGCTGACAACTTCCGCTCTGGTGCTGGGAAGCGCGCATTCGCCTCCGTTGCATCGTGATGAACGGCTACTTGCAATATTAACACATTTCGGTCCATCCGATCTCAATGCGACATCTTTTGAATCCCGATTTTGCCTTCCAGCTTCAACTACCACTCCACTGACTAAATTAATTAGTCTCTTATCAGGACCTTCACAGTAATGAGGTTTTGATCAGCTCATGTTCACCGTTTCTGACGCTGGTAGTAAGCAATAGTCATTGGGCTTCTCAATTCTTGCTGAGGTTTTGTGACCGTGCCGTTATTTTCTGTAAAAAGGAGTGAGCAAAGAGCTGTAGCACTGCAGATAGAAAAGTGCCTCCTAAAAGTCAAAATATTAAGTGCCATGACCTAGACTTCTACATTATTAAAACGCAAACTAAAACTAAAGTGATTAAATGGAGTAGATTTGTTGGTGGAGTCCACAAGGGTGGGGAAATATGAAATTTCATGCTAACATTTCTCAGATATTTTATAACCTATTCGTTATAGAATTTCATAGTAACACTAGTCTGATATTTTATAATCTATTCGTTATAGAATTTCATAGTAACACTTCTCAGATATTTTATAATCTTTAAATTTCATAGTAACACTTCTCAGATATTTTATAATCTTTAAATTTCATAGTAACACTTCTCAGATATTTTATAATCTATTCGTTATAAAATGTCATAGTAATCTTTCTCAGATCAATAAAACAACCATTATTAGAGCCGTGCTTTAGTTCGGAGAGACTCTATAAACAATTTCGTAATAGCCAAACAGCTCCTAACGCAAACATTGACTGGAACGATCATCTACGGCCCAAGAAAATTGCTTATCTTTTGCTTTACCTCTTCCACTTTTCCGTTCTTCGTCTGCATTATCCAAGCGATTATTCATCGTCTGCTATTAAAAGAAGGTTAGATTTGAGCGTGTGCGTTGTGTTTTCACTTACTTCGAACTGCCACATCTAGTAAAGTAAACAGCATTGTATCCAACAGTTAAACAAGTAGAGAGACGAGACAAATTACGACGTTTCGGCAAAATCTTTCATCAGGTACAAGACAAATATTAATGTTATTGTTTAAATATTTGAGGTTATCTCCTGCGAAATGCTGAACTTCTCGGTCCCTACATGAGAACTCCAACTTGGAATTTGTGTGAACCTTTTTTGTCTTTCCCGTTCAATTTCTACCATCTCAGGACTGTACTGAATATAGTTAAAAAAAAAAAAAGTAAAGAGCCCCCGTCACGCAAAGTGGCGTATAGGGAATATGGTGTTAGTGATCGTAAATGTTACAGACCTACAGCACATGATTTTTGGGGTAATGTGGTCAGTATTACTCCCGTGCCGTTTTACCTTCCTAGAAAAAATCCGGTACCCATTAAAGGCTGGGTGAACCCGGAATTTCCTGTGTGTTACCGGGGCCTCATTATGAGGGAAGTAAAGAATAGTGACACTGTGACCTTCCAGGCATGTCGTAAGAGGCGACTAAGGAGGTTGATCGATGGCTTGACAAGCTGTCATTGTAAAAAGTATTGTTATGGAAACAGCGCCATATATTTTAGCAGCAGTGATCAATATGTGCCACTTTGGCACGCAAGGTTTCTGTTTTTGAGATTGTGGTTCTGCCCTATGTGCCGTCTTCGGCTCGAAAGGACAATAGATAGATAGAACCCGGAAGCCGTTGGTTGGGATCGAACCCTACCTCTTGTCCTTTGTAGTCCAGTTCACTAACCACTGAGCTATCGCGGCTCCCACTGAATATAGTAGACTGAGGAAAACTAATTGGCCCATAGATACAACTCTTCAGACAAAACTATAATGGGCCATTGCAAGAATGAGAAAAACCATACAATTTGTACAAGAAACGACATTACAAAGACAATACTTCAGGCAAACAAAAGATAGATTCCTACCATCTTGGACGCTGCTTTTTAGTGCACCAGGGGGATGTTGAGAAGGAACTTGGTTATCTATTGTCGCTGAGCTCGGCGCTAACAGTCAGCTATGAGTCACTGAACACTTTCAGTCCAACACTTTCAGTCTATATGCCATTGGGCGTCTTTCGTCTCATATAATATATCATCATCATCCGGCTGCGTGTCATAACGTTGCACTCATCACACCCCGTCTCAAATCTTTATTTCCAGATCCCCCACTTCTTGTGTTGTCATGTTCACAGAAAAGACATCATTGATGTCATGAAACCACATTTTTCGTCGTCTGCCCCTTTCTTGTTACCACGCCTTCCATTATCTTTCTTTCCAACCCACTGAGACTTTTAACGCGACCATAGCATTTTAATTTCTTCTGTAATATGTTCTTCATAAGCCAGTTCTTATGCACGCTCGACAGGCAGAATAGTCAAAGAATACAGTGGTGCATACTTTATGACCACGAGTAGCATGACGATGGAGGTGATGGCAGTGACCAAGGCATTCATCTGGTTAGAGTCACAAGACCCACGCCTGCATACTGAGTGATTCGAATGAGCATGATAAGGAAAGTGGAGACGGGCTCTGTACGTATGCAATGGGTAGAGTCATTGCATAAGTCAAAATCACTTAAGGTCACCTTTGTCTACGTCCCAGGACATGCGGGAGTACGGGGAAATGAAAGAGCGGACAGGTTGGCTAGCTGCGCTGTCGTTGAAGACCGTAAACTAATGGATCCGGAGGACATCATTAATGCCATCCGAGATGTTGGAAGGGCACATGACTTCGACAACCATGAGTCCACGACACTCCTACGGATGAAAAATATTGGAGTTAAGATGAGCACAGCCAGAAACGAGAAACTTGGTGAGCAAATAAGAAGACTTATCAACCAACATAGAACTGGAGTCGTCAGTCGCTGGACACTGCGGGACTTGCTGAGGAGGGGATCTGAGCACCTACGGACATGTTCGGAGTGCAATGCTGATGACCCGCAAATAACTCAATAACTCAATAAGCCAGTTCTTTTCAATATTTAGTTTCTTTTTTACTACTAAAGCCACTAATTATGCAGATCAAACATCAACAATTTTTTTAAAACTACCATTTCTCTGGTCCCGTCGAGAGCCCCGCCCCCGCCCCGACATACACCATCAGATGTAAATGGTAGATGTGTTGTAGGATAGCTTTTTTAATTATTACTATCCAGAAATATCATCTAATGGGGGCTTCGGTAGCCTTGTTGGGAAAACCAGCCGACTGAGCTACTGACGTTCGGACTACCCGTGTTCGATTCCCGCTGGAAGCAGTGCGAGTTTGTACTCAAGCAGTGCGAGTTTGTACTCAAGCAGTGCGAGTTTGTACTCAAGCAGTGCGAGTTTGTACTCAAGCAGTGCGAGTTTGTACTCAAGCAGTGCGAGTTTGTACTCAAGCAGTGCGAGTTTGTACTCAAGCAGTGCGAGTTTGTACTCAAGAAGTGCGAGTTTGTACTCAAGCAGTGCGAGTTTGTACTCAAGCAGTGCGAGTTGTGCTCAAGCAGTGCGAGTTTGTACTCAAGCAGTGCGAGTTGTACTCAAGCAGTGCGAGTTTGTACTCAAGCAGTGTGAGTTTGTACTCAAGCAGTGCGAGTTTGTACTCAAGCAGTGTGAGTTTGTACTAAAGCAGTGCGAGTTGGACTCAAGCAGTGTGAGTTGTACTCAAGCAGTGTGAGTTTATACTCAAGCAGTGTGAGTTTGTACTCAAGCAGTGTGAGTTGTACTCAAGCAGTGTGAGTTTGTACTCAAGCAGTGCGAGTTTGTACTCAAGCAGTGCGAGTTTGTACTCAAGCAGTGCGAGTTTGTACTCAAGCAGTGCGAGTTTGTACTCAAGAAGTGCGAGTTTGTACTCAAGAAGTGCGAGTTTGTACTCAAGAAGTGCGAGTTTGTACTCAAGCAGTGCGAGTTGTACTCAAGCAGTGCGAGTTTGTACTCAAGCAGTGCGAGTTTGTACTCAAGCAGTGTGAGTTTGTACTCAAGCAGTGCGAGTTTGTACTCAAGCAGTGCGAGTTTGTACTCAAGCAGTGCGAGTTTGTACTCAAGCAGTGCGAGTTTGTACTCAAGCAGTGCGAGTTTGTACTCAAGCAGTGTGAGTTGTACTCAAGCAGTGTGAGTTGTACTCAAGCAGTGTGAGTTTGTACTCAAGCAGTGCGAGTTTGTACTCAAGCAGTGCGAGTTTGTACTCAAGCAGTGCGAGTTTGTACTCAAGCAGTGTGAGTTGTACTCAAGCAGTGTGAGTTTGTACTCAAGCAGTGTGAGTTTGTACTCAAGCAGTGCGAGTTTGTACTCAAGCAGTGCGAGTTTGTACTCAAGCAGTGTGAGTTGTACTCAAGCAGTGTGAGTTTGTACTCAAGCAGTGCGAGTTTGTACTCAAGCAGTGCGAGTTTGTACTCAAGCAGTGCGAGTTTGTACTCGTGGTTGGAAAAAAATAACATACCCGAGCGTTCGTACCAGCCGCTGGCAGAAATGGGTACCAAGTTATTATACTCTGGGAAGGTGAGGAATGCCGCCTCGCATCCTGAGTTTCGATGCTTGAAGCGACACTATCCATAAATCACCGAACATTTCCCACGTATGGGAACCAGGGTTAAAAGAAATGGAGCCCGACCTTGAGAAGTACTAAAAATATCACTGAGACGAGGAGTATCGACAGCAGTCATCAGCTCTCTTGCCGAAGTTTAGAGGGAACCTGTTGCAAGATACATAGCAGGTCTTATACAATGTCTGATACTTAGTAGCAAAGGCCGTCGCACATGGACAGACAGACAGACAGACATACCGATTTTTTTGGTCTTACCAATGTACACGTTATCTCAATTTATGTCGTATATTTTTATCGTACATTTTGCCAATCCTACCAGTGTATATTTAGTTTCAAATGTATTTTAAATGATTTGTTAATTTGCTCATACTATTCTCAATATCATGTAACTGTTACTGGCATAAAGAATTTTTTTTAAATAAGTAATTCTTATTGCTCCAGCCACACCTCGATCAACCAAAAATCAAAGTTCACCAAGTAGTGTATAGGCACGGCACATTCCTTGTGGAGTTTGCCTTTGGGCGTTGAATCCAATTATCTCTCTGGTGGCTGTGTAACGAGAAGATATTACAAGAGGGGAAAAAAAACTTTGCTACGTGTTAAAGACATTACAGACCGCGGAGCCCTCGCAAGCGTCTCCAACGAGATAGATGGTTCCACGAGCAGAAACATTGGATTCTCAAGAGATAATTTCCAGTTTTGGGAACGTAATAAATTGACTTGTCCCGAGCCTTTAGAAGTGCGTGGAACAGGTGCAGGCGATCACAAGCAGAGGAATGACAGATCGTGTCGTCCTATCTTCTCGGTTACACGCGTCGTTATTAGATGGATCTCACTAGGTGTATCTGGTAAGTGCTGAACCACTGTCAGAATCCATTTCTTCCTCAGAGGCTGAGATGGGGAAGGACATTTGAATGAGTTTGTTTAGGTCCTTTTAAGGGTCAAGGATGACGCACAATAAATACATTATAATTGTGTTCGCCCGATGATTAAAGAAGTACACATCATCGTCATCCGCCCTTAAAAAGACATAAAATAGACTGTCTGCGTTGTGTTGTGATTTGCAGTATAACTGTGATATAGGCGCCTTTCGGCCCAACACATCCGACTTCAACAAGACATTTTTGAGTACAGGGTTGTCTTCACTATTCGATCCCTATTCACCTGGCCAGACTACACAGGTTACTCTGTTACTGGGGGCACCACGAAGAGGTGGAGCAGGGTTTGGATGATTCTGATTCACCGATCCTGGCGCAAGCCATCAGCTGTGGGTCGCTGACAACTTCCAATTGTGTGGTGCCCCTGCTGTGAGGTACGCCTTCGCCTCCTCAACACATTTTAACAGCGTCGGAGAGTAGTGTACTGAACCACATCATTTATAGTCGATGAAGACACTGCACTACATCGCTGTTATTTACCTTTAGGGAGACAGCAGCAGAGATGCCAGCGACTCACAGCTGATGGCTTGCGCCAGTATCGGTAAACCAAAACAAATCGAGACCCTACTTTACCTCTTCACAGCGCATCTAGAAACAGATGAATCAGTCTAGTCTGAACAAATGAGCAGGGATCGAAGAAGGAAGGCAATCCGGTACTAAAATATTCCTTTCTGAATTCGGATGTATTGGACCAAATGGCGTAAATAAACCCCAACAAGACGCATCTATATCCACTTACCACTTAACGTCTTTGTTATGGACGGAGACGAAGAGAACTATTAATACCTTTAGTAGCCATCTGGCAAACGTCAGAGAGAAAGAGAATTTACTCTTAAAAACTCACTGAGCCTTGTACCAATTTTTTTCGGCTAGGTCGAGGGAGAGCAAGCTGCGATCGAACTCGAGTTCATTTTTCTAACGCTAAGCCGGTACTATCACTATTATCTAGTGCTAATTTACACATTCTGTATCAGGTCTACGTTTCATTAACAAAATCGTTTTTACGATAGCGGCTTGTTAAACCTCTGATCAACGGTTCTATACCAAGCCGGAGACAAATAATTCCTCCATTTTTTATACAACTGGAAACTCAACAGCACAAACACAAAACTGAGACTATTCAAATCAAATGGTACTATCAACCCTTACGTATGCGTGTGAAAGCTGGAAAACGACAAGAGACATAGAAACAAAGTTGAACGCATTCGGAAATAAATGTCTAAGGAAAATACTTGGTATAGCGTGGAACGAATTCAAAACAAACGAGGAAATTAGAGAAATCGCCAATCAACCACTAATATCTTCAGTAATAAAGAAAAGACGATGGTCATATGTTAGACACGTGATGAGAAGAGATAATAACCGAATAGCAAATCAAGCCCTCATGTGGGAAACAGCAGGTAAGAGGAAAAGAGGAAGACACAGAGAGACACTGAAAAGAACATTATTGAGAGAGACAAAAGCAGAAGGAATCGGCTCCCTCAATGAGATAAAGCTGCTTGCACAGAACAAAGACAAATGGCGAGCTTTGATAAAATATCTTTAAAAGAATTGAAAACTGCTAGAACAAAAATGTAGATAAAAGAATTAGTATCTTGGTCTACGTCCTATGGACCGGCTACGGCTCGAAATGTCAATTGATAGATAAGTCGATAAGCCAGTACGCTACAACCATGCATTGATACTATCTTGATTCCTTTAATGAGATTACAAATGTAACCAACAAGGAAGCACAGATGATCAACAGCAACTTGGTGGAGGGTTGGGGAGAGAGGGGGCATGGATAGTCGGACTCATAGCGGGCTGCTTGCGTTAGTTTATCTAAAAATCATCTTCATTGATCAACAGACAGCTCCATATAGTTCAGATCCCCTCCTCAGCACGTTCCCTGTATAACGCCCGCCCGCTACAAACTAGTGAAAGCATTGACGATGGCAAAATCTCAGTTGTACGAACTCAGCAATACCGATGATATCCTTGACCCCAACTCCTTATTCACTTCTTACGAAATCAGGGCTGGATTCAGGCCTCAGCTAAATACTACAGCTTAAGGCCTCACAATCCAAGACGGCCTCACATTTGTTTATAGTGAGTTTCGGGTGGGGACCCCCTTCCTCAAAGTTTCATTTGACTTTACCAGCTTCACTCAGTGGTTAGTGAACAGGACTACAAAGGACAAGAGGTAGGGTTCGATCCCAACCAACGGCTTCCGAGTTCATCAAGCCTTAAATGGGTACCGGATTTTTTTCCTTGAATGTAAGGAGGCACGGGCGTAATACCGACCACATCACCCCAAAAATCATGTGCTGAAGTTCTGTAAAATTTACTGTCACTAACACCATATTCCCTATACGCCACTTGGCGTGACAGTGCTCTTTACTTCTACTTTCCAGCTTCAGGCGCCACCAAGTCTACTTACGGCCTGAGGTAACATGCGTGACAAGTTAAAGTGGCTCTATTCTTGTTGTTTTGCTTGGCCATGATCACGGCCCTGGCAGCCACACTGGCAACTGCTTGAGTGAGGAACAGTGAACCACAAGATTCTCCCTTCGGTGCGTCTGGTAACAGTCCAATGAAGCTGGTCAAGCAAATGAGTATCAAAGAAGGAAGGCAACATCGTACATAAAACCAGGGATATGTTGGGCCTAATGGTGTAGATTTGGCAGCTTGCTTGAAGACACATTATAACGTATCTTCCGCTTTTTAAAATCCTTTTAAAGGCGTACGTTTAATGAAACAAGCCGTCGGATTATCGCAGAAGAAGAAATCACAGAAATAATTGTTAAATATTGAAGACCTACCGGTTGTAGCGTTTTCCTAACGGTAGATATCAAGAACAACAATATTGTATATGCTTTTTTCCCTCTTCTAAAAACGTAATAAGACAGTTCTTCTTCTCCTTCTTTATCTCATTCTGCTTCCCTTTTCTCTTCTTCCTCTTCTTCCTCCTCCAAATCTACGTTTTGCTTTTCCTCTCCTTATTCTTCCTTTACCTCCTCTATTTTTTTTAAATATTCTTCATCGTATTTATTATTCTTGGTAATAAACAACTGGGGAAACCAAAGCAACAATTCGAGGAGTTATAGTAGGATAGGGACTGGATCAGCTAGGTCGAATGGTGGACTCTTTTCAAACCCCTGTTTTCGTGAAAAACAAACCCTACAGACATCACTAATCCGTTTTCTATCTTTATTAGAGCTCTTGATACATCATTTTCATCAAATTAAGCGTTTCCATGTCAGCTTTTATTTTTTAATTCCAGGATTTATTATTTGTTGCTATTTGAAATTTATGTACAAAAACAAACACGTTAACGCCCAAGAATATAAAATACGTTTTTATTTATTTATTTGCAACCAGGGTACACCACTCCTACCTGATCATTTAAAAATAAAAGGGAGAGAAAAAAACAAGCCTTGCCCTCTGTGATCTGTCAAGGGGCGGAAACAGAGATACCTGGAAGCAGACGAATTCTAGGATCACGGGGTGCCTAGTAAACATTGTGGATGAGCGATCTTATCCGAGAGCGTACAAACGGGTCGGCACTTGGCATCTTTTCGCACTGCAGAGATTCCCAAACTGTTTTTGGAAAGTGGGTCACAGTTTACAGAGCTCTCCAGGTCAGAATGTTTGTCAAGTCATTTCAGCAATAAGGGCATGAAAAAGCTAGAGGAAAAGTGAATCCACATATGGACATTAAAGAAATTATGTTAATACAAAATTAAACATTTTTAGCAACAACGTCCAAATCTATATGGCAGTGAAACATGGAGAACAACAAAAACGATAGTAATACAGATATTGAATTTTATATTTGAGAAGAATATAAAGATGGAAATGGCAAGACAAAAATTACTTACTTCGAACTAAAGGGAAGTACCAGACAAACACAAGTAGACAGGGGCGGTGTCGCTGAATCGGACACACTGAGAAAGCCACATGAGGGTGTTAAACAATATGCCCTGTTTTTTCTAATCCTCATGGGAGGAGACAAAGAGGAAAGCCACAATACTTGGAGAAACAGAGATAAAGATGAAGGGGAAGACATGGAGCGATCTTAAGAGAATGGTATCAAAGAGGGCGGCTTTGAAAGTGTTCGTTAAAGACCCATGCATCACAGAGAGTTGGATGTTCGTAGAAGAACAAATGTTCAAACATACATTAGTCAAGTATTACGTAGTTGTTGCGTGTGACATTGTGGTAGGTTTGAGTTCATGATCTGTAGATCGTGGTTTGATCTCATTCATGAAGGTGCTCCAGTAAAGCCTACAGTATAAAATGGCGTGGATACGTTCGAGATCCAGAAGGAACTACAACTTCACTCTCAACTCGAATTCTCAATCATTTACGCTGATGGCTTAGTCACAAAGGGGGAGGGGGAATTTTGCTGTGTATTCCATTGGAAAGTTGATGGAGAAAAGTGTGGAAGCCTACAGGACTACTTTCAGCACACGTATTGAGATTGAGGTTGTAACAAAAGTTGATTAACAACTGATGTCTGGTTAAGACTCCGACAACACATTCGAACCTATTGGCTGACTCGCAGAATTTGCTTCACCGAACTGATAAGAATCTGCTCCATAGAGAGTGGATGCACCTACATGACGTGTCTCATGTTTACAGCCTAACTAGAATATATTGTCCCGGGCAGGCGAGAGTTCGTGGCAATGAGGTGGTCAAAGGTTGGCGGGGTCTGCCATTTAGCAAGGGACACATTGGACACTGGGGACATTGTGAGTGCGTTTAGAGAACATCTTTCACAGGAAGGTGTCATGTCAAAGGAATGGTGGAACGCTTCACCACGATACCGAAAATAATGGGAAACATTCAATCAATATACATAGGAGCAATTAATAGATTGATACGTCGATCGCTGATGGAACGAACGGCAGAGCGGATTTGGGAAAGCCCCGACTGCAGTAACGATAGACAAACTAAAGATTAGAAAAACTAATGGTGATAAATCATCATAAGAGATGTAAACCACGCGCTTTAATATTTGGTCCATTACTGAGATGGAGTAAATGTGACTCACCAATTGAGTCAAAAAAATGGAGGGCAGGAGCTGGCTAGATTACATAATTGTAAGTTCATCATTGGAGTTAGCTATCGTTGATCTTACTTGAGTTCAACCGATGACAAGGAATGCGCTTCCTCGTCATCCGCTTTTACAAGGGCGATAAGTAGGCGTGTATGCATTGTGTTGTGGTTTGCAGTAGAACTGTGACAATTGCGCCTTTCGGCCCAATACATCCGACTTTGGCACGGCATTTTTGAGTACCGGGTATCCTTTACTCTCTCTGTCTTCACTCACTGACCCAGATCAAACTGATTAGTCTGTTACTAGAGGCACTACGAAGAGGTGGTGAACCTGGATGGTTCTGGTTCACCATCCTGGCGGAAGTCATCAAATATGATTCGCTGGTAACTTCAGCTCTGTTGCTGTCATGCGCCCTGGGCTCTACTGGCTCAATTAAAACTACATCTCATAGTTTATAACTCAGTGACAGCATTTGTTTGTGAGAGCCCCCTTATAACTCAGTGACAACATTTGTTTGTTCAAACTCCCTTATAACTCAGTGTCATTTCTTTGTGAGCGCTAATCGCCCCAATTACAGCTCACTTGCAACATTTTTGTGTGTGCAAGCTCACTTATAATTTAGCAACAGCGTTTGTTTGTGAGAACTCACAGCGATAACTTTTTTTTTGTGAGAGGTCAATTTTTTTTTCACATTCGTTTTCTTCTTCAACCCAGCGACCTAGATATCACTCTTTTTAAACAGATGGTCGACCAAGGCGTGTCGCAAAGTGTCAATCATACTCATTTTTTTTTTTTTTTTTTTTTACAATTAAACTGTTTCTGAGGTCCCTCCCAACAATCTTTGTTTGTTTTTTCCTTGTACGAGACAGTTATTTCAAAATGTCCTTAACGAGGACCAAACGAGGCCAATTACGACTTCTCATGAGACAAAATACAAAAACCCGAGGCAAAATAGAACGCCTTTTATTTTCGTATTCTGTTGAAGGCAAGAATAGCCCCAACGCAGATGATGAGGCAAATTTGGCGCCACTTTCTTCATTGTGATCCCTCAGCATAAACACTGATAAACATTAGAAAGTGTCGAGACAATGCGGAAAAGATGAGAAATAGTATCCGGCCCTAATGCCGACAACATTTCTGGCTGTATTTAGTCAATCTCTCTCAAACATCAAGTTGTTTTATCCTTTTTTTTTTTTTAGCTTACCCCGAGAAAACAATAAACCTTTGTGACTGATTACTTTTTTAGTCTCATTATTTGGTTCTCTGGTTTATTATTGATTGCAAACTTTTATATATTCAAAGGCTCTCCTCTTTGTGTGTTGTTAGTGCTTCCTATATCAGCATTTAATTCCTGAACATTAATCTTTTCTTTATTATCCTTTATCCTGCTGACTGTTGAGTGTAGTGTCGCAGCGAGGAGGAAAGTGTCATTTTCTGGACTTTGCTGTGTGCAGCTTGAGGTGTTGTCATATATCTTTGATTCCAGCTATCCATCTTTTACTTTTGCTCTAAAGCCACCAGATGTTTTCATGTAATACGCTCGAGCTGCAGGTTGTTTAGGTTTTATTCTGTTCCGATGTCCAAACCATTGTATTCTTTGTTGTTCTATATACAAGATCGACAATGAAGTAATGAGACTGATCTTGTTTTACAGGCAAGACAAAAATGACATCTATGAAGCAAATCATGGAATCTAAAGAGGTAACCTTTATCTATGATCTGGCAACTTCTCATCAGCGCACAATAGGCAGACGATAAACAAGTCGCCATTTTATTGACCTAGTTAGAGGTGCATTGTTATGTAATAAAAAATAAAACAGCGTGTTGAATAGGAAAAAAAACATCATCAAAACGTATCGCAAATATAAACATTTAATTGTTACAGAGGAAGGAACATGCATTTTCCGCAGTGATCCTACAACTAAAGGCCAAAGTGCTCAGTGGAAGTCATCATCATCACCAAAAGGAAAACAAATTCGTCTTCAAAAGTCGAGAGTGAAGACAACGTTGGTGAGCTTCTACGACAGCTAATGCTTTATTCACAAAGAATTTAATTCCTGAGGGACAGACTGTCACTGCTACAGTTGATTGAAATATTTTGAAACACCGTTTGAAAAGGATTCTCCAAGTCCAGCCCGAGTATTCAACATCTGGCAGTTGTTTTCTTTCTTCGTGATAATGAACCGGCTCACCAGGCGCTAGTTGTTCACGAATTTTCAGTCCCAAAAAACAAGTGTTTGCTCACAACCATCCATCTTGTTCTCAGATTTGTCTCCCTGCGATTATTTTCTATTACCAAAATTAAAGTTACCATTGAAAGGACACATCTTAGACGATACTAATGACAACCAAAGAGCCATAACCTAGACTTCAAGGGGAATACCAACAGAAGAACTATATAGGTCGTCCCAGTGTTTGTTAGATCGTGCCACTGGCTGTAAAAAAGCACAAGAGACTTACTTTTAATAAAAATACAGGCTATATCTTCAACATTGTTGTTTATTCCATTTTTTATGGAATTAGTCTCATGACTTAATTGTCGGTCTTTGTAGTAAATAACTGGTGTTACATCAACGATTTTTCTTTAAACCTCATTTCTAATAATATATCTGATAGTCCTGTTTTCAGCTTTTCTGAAACATTACAATTTGCATGTTATTTTACGTTTGTGTCTGTTGAGAATAGTCAATGTCTGACACAGCAGCAGGTCGGTAGGGTCGAATCTTGTGGAGACCAGGACCGAGGTTGACCTTTAATCTGATGATTCTTGACCTTACTGCAGTTTGCGCTATGCAAAATAGTGCCTTGGATTATTACCATAAAAAGTTCCCCCGTCACGCCAAGTGGTATATACGGAATATGGTGTTAGTGACCATAAATTTTACAGACCTTCGGTATATGAAGTTTGGGGTAATGTGGTCGGTATTACGCCCGTGCCACTTTACTTTCCCAGAAAAAATCCGGTACCCATAAAGGCTGGGTGAACCGGAAGCCGTCGGTTGGGATCGAACCCTAACTCTTGTCCTCTGTAGTTCAGTTTACTAACCACTGAGCCATCTGGGCTCCCGGATTATTATCATAATTTGTAATAATATCTTAGTTAGTTGCACTGTACGTTATGAAACAAACATGCATTTTGCTATTGAATAACATCTCTTAGTTTTGCTCCAGTTTTTTTTTTTTTTTTTTTTTTTTTTTTTTTTGGGGGGGGGGGGTATAAAGCCGCAGCGCAGTGATTTAAAGTTAGGGGGAGCGGGGGGTGAAAAAAGGGGGGGGGGGGTTGGAGGGCTGGGTGAAGATAAAGATTAAGAGGGAATTCAAATTGAAGATGACGCAGCTTATGTGGAGGCCAAACTTGTTAAAAAATTATCCCATAGAAAAAAAAACAATATTTAGGCTCGTCAATTTGTATTTGAGTTTCCTTCTTGGTATACTCGGCATTTCTCAATCTGTGGCTTTGTAATGCAGGTTGGTCTTGGACACAGTGTGTAGAAACTGTGTGACTGAAGAATTGACTGAGGCTATTGATATGTGAACGTGCTTTTGGGAATGATGCAGTGGTATTAAAGGGTAGGTCAGTGCCGCAAAGAATCAAAATCAGGATTGGGTTCAAGTTGAAGGAGGCAAAAACTGAGTTCGAGCTTCTGCAACTTCAATTCTGACATTGTGTCTGCATAGTTATCTGACACACCAACAAAGTTATCTGACACACCAACAAAGTTATCTGACACACCAATAAAGTTATCTGACGCACAAATAAAGTTATCTGACACACCAATAAATTTATCTGACGCACCAATAAAGTTATCTGACGCACCAATAAAGTTATCTGTCGCACCAATAAAGTTATCTGACAAACCAATAAAGTTATCTGACACACAAAGAAAGTTATCTGACACACCAACAAAGTTATCTGACACACCAACAAAGTTGTCTGACACACTAATAAAGTTATCTGACACACCAATAAAGTTATCTGACACAACAACAAAGTTATCTGACACACCAATAAAGTTATCTGACACACCAACAAAGTTATCTGACACACCAAATAAAGTTATCTGACACACCAATAAAGTTATCTGACACACCAACAAAGTTATCTTACATACCTATATAGTTATCTGACACACCAATAAAGTTATATGACACACCAATAAAGTTATCTTACACATCTATATAGTTATCTGACACACTAACAAAGTTATCTGACACACAATAAAGTTATCTGACACACCAATAAAGTTATATTACACACCTATATAGTTATATGACACACCAACAAAGTTATCTTACATACCTATATAGTTATCTGACACACCAATAAAGTTATCTGACACACCAATAAAGTTATATGACACACCAATAAAGTTATCTTACACATCTATATAGTTATCTGACACACTAACAAAGTTATCTGACACACCAATAAAGTTATCTGACACACCAATAAAGTTATATTACACACCTATATAGTTATCTGACACACCAATAAAGTTATCTGACACACCAATATAGTTATCTGACACACTTATATATAGTTATCTGACACACCAATAAATTTATCTGACACACCAATAAAGTTATCTGACACACCAATAAAGTTATCTGACGCACCATTAAAGTTATCTGACAAACCAATAAAGTTATCTGACACACCAATAGATTTATCTGACGCACCAATAAAGTTATCTGACACACCAATAAATTTATCTGACGCACCAACAAAGTTATCTGACACACCAATAAAGTTATCTGACGCACCAATAAAGTTATCTGACAAACCAATGAAGTTATCTGATACTCCAATAAATTTATCTGACGCACTAATAAAGTTATCTGACGCACCAATAAATTTATCTGACGCACCAATAAATTTATCTGACACACCAATAATTTTATCTGACGCACCAATAAAGTTATCTGACACACCAATAAATTTATCTGACGCACCAATAAAGTTATCTGATACACCAATAATTTTATCTGACGCACCAACAAAGTTATCTAACACACCAACAAAGTTATCTGACACACCAATAAAGTTATCTGACACACCAACAAAGTTATCTGACACACCAACAAAGTTATCTGACACACCAATAAAGTTATCTGACACACCAATAAAGTTATCTGACACAACCTCAAAGTTATTTGACACACTAATAAAGTTATCTGACACACCAATAAAGTTATCTTACACACCAACAAAGTTATCTGACACACCAATAAAGTTATCTGACACACCAACAAAGTTATCTGACACACCAACAAAGTTATCTGACACACCAACAAAGTTATCTGACATACTAATAAAGTTATCTGACACACCAAATAAAGTTATCTGACACACCAACAAAGTTATCTGACACACCAATAAAGTTATCTGACACACCAACAAAGTTATCTGACACACCAATAAAGTTATCTGACACACCAACAAAGTTATCTGACACACCAATAAAGTTATCTGACACACCAACAAAGTTATCTGACGCACCAACAAAGTTATCTGACGCACCAATAAAGTTATCTGACGCACCAATAAAGTTATCTGACATACCAATAAAGTTATCTGACACACAAAGAAAGTTATCTGACACACCAACAAAGTTATCTGACACACCAACAAAGTTGTTTGACACACTAATAAAGTTATCTGACACACCAATAAAGTTATCTGACACAACAACAAAGTTATCTGACACACCAATAAAGTTATCTGACACACCAACAAAGTTATCTGACACACCAAATAAAGTTATCTGACACACCAATAAAGTTATCTGACACACCAACAAAGTTATCTTACACACCTATATAGTTATCTGACACACCAATAAAGTTATCTGACACACCAATAAAGTTATATGACACACCAATAAAGTTATCTTACACACCTATATAGTTATCTGACACACTAACAAAGTTATCTGACACACCAATAAAGTTATCTGACACACCAATAAAGTTATCTGACACACCAACAAAGTTATCTGACACACCAAATAAAGTTATCTGACACACCAATAAAGTTATCTGAGACACCAACAAAGTTATCTTACACACCTATATAGTTATCTGACACACCAATAAAGTTATCTGACACACCAATAAAGTTATATGACACACCAATAAAGTTATCTTACACACCTATATAGTTATCTGACACACTAACAAAGTTATCTGACACACCAATAAAGTTATCTGACACACCAATAAAGTTATATTACACACCTATATAGTTATCTGACACACCAATAAAGTTATCTGACACACCAATATAGTTATCTGACACACTTATATATAGTTATCTGACACACCAATAAATTTATCTGACACACCAATAAAGTTATCTGACACACCAATAAAGTTATCTGACGCACCATTAAAGTTATCTGACATTCCCTAAAAATTAGTAGGAGCCGCGATAGCTCAGTGGTTAATGAACTGGACTACTACGGACAAGGGGTAGGGTTCGATCCCAACCGACGGCTCCGGGTTCACCCAGCCTTAAATGGGTACCGGATTTTCTCTGGGA